>CM034156.1:4182500-4686102 GCA_019776745.2 Taxus chinensis | reverse complement strand
TTTGTTATGACCTTTAACGTTGCCTTGTATGGAGGACCCCCTTACACTTTGCCCATGCCCTATAGTAAGAACGCGTTTGGGTTAATCACTGTGGGCAAGCGTAGGCGAGTAAGGGCATTTCCATCCTTCCCAACCCTACGTCACTAGTAAGAGATGCAAGCTCATCACCGAAGGTTGGTGGGGCAATGAAATGTGTAAAAATAATTTTTTTTTTTGTTTTTAATCACTTTTTTGACTTGTCTTTTTGAGTAAAATGTCAGTATATGCTTGTTTCCAAAGAGATGTGTATATGGGATAGATGTGACACCATGAAGCTTCTAGAACAGACCATAGGCAAGACACTTATCCTAAGAAGAAATCAAAGCGAGAAAAAACTTGTAGATCTTGGTATGGTTACCGTTAGGGACTTCGTCATGTTTGATTTTATTTGATAAAGATTCCAAGATGACTTGATGATACGAAGATGGAGAGGTATGATTAAAGAACTTTATGCCAGAAACATCATGAGTTTGTAATAAATTGCTTTGACAATAGATTCCTTGATCACAATTTGTGTAAGAACAAGTGGACAAATGATCCTAATCTATATGGAAATGCAATGTAGATAGTTATATAGGCAGCGCTTGCTGCTTATGCATAGAAACATTTGAGGTGGAGGGAATTGACTGTTTCGCCAAACTCCTCACCTTCTAGCGTGCATAAGAGGTATGCACCATTTCCGTAGTCCTTCGTGACTCGGTATGGGCCCAACCATTTGGGCCGGAATTTCCTTCCTTCGCCGGTCTTCTTGTCGATCCGGCTGTCTAGTCTTAGAACTAGATCACCTTCGTATATATCACGTTCATAGACTTTTTTGTTATACTGCCGGCACATCCGGTCGGCATAGACTCTATGTCGTTGCTCGGTGTCTAACCTAATTTCATCTAGGCTTTCTAGTTGGGAAAGACGTGCTTCTCTGTAAGCGTCTTCATCCAAAATCCCTTGTAGTGAAATGCGGAGACTGGGTATTTCGACCTCAAGTGGGAGAACTGCTTCTGCCCCAAATACTAGCGAGAAAGGAGTTGCTCCCGTTGGTGTTCTTATTGAGGTTCACTGGGCCCACACGGCCGGATATAACTTTAAGTGCCAATCCCGTTTGTTTTCTTTTACCGTTTTAAGGAGAATGGCTTTCAATGTTTTATTTGTTGCTTCAGCCTGCCCATTGGCTTGGGGATAATACAAGGAAGCCGTATGGTGGCTTATTTTGAATTTACTGCACAATTCACGAACTTCTTCACTCTTGAAAGAAGTTCCATTATCTGAGATAATGATTTGCGGGATACCGTACCTACAAATGATTTGGTTCAAAATGAATTTGGCGATTACTGAACCAGGTACAGTGGTAAGAGGCATGGCCTCTACCCATTTGGTGAAATATTTAGTGGCCGTAATTATAAAATTGTGGCCGTCTGTAGATGAGGGAGAGAACTTCCCTATCAAGTCCAGGCCCCATGTAGAAAAGGGCCATGGAGTAGCGATTGGTTGTAGAGCTTGTGCTGGCATGTGGATCTCATGAGAGAATTCTTGGCACTTATGACACTTGCGTGCAAACTCTATCACGTCATGTTCTAGAGTGGGCCAGAAATAGCCCATTCGATGTATTTTTCGAGCGGTGGCATGGCCACCGAAGTGGCCTCCACATATACCACTGTGAGATTCATAGAGAATCTTCTTGGATTCTTCTGTGTCGACACACCTTAGAAGCATTCCATCGAACGCCTTTCGATAGAGAACTTGCTCTATAATAACGTACTTAGCTATGATAATGCGTAATAGCCTTTTTTGTTGCGGTGTAGCTCCTTCTGGATACCTATGGTCCATGATATAGCTAATGATATCAGCGTACCAAGGGCACTCAGATATAGCAGGTCGGGTTTCGACGTAGTATACGCATTCATCGGGAAAATCTAGATCTACTAGATCTCCCCCGTCCAACGGATTATTAGCTAACCTAGCTGTGATGATTTTTCCTTTTACCGACTTCTGATTTACAAATGTTAATTCGAACTCTCCCATTAAGGTTATAAAACATCTAGCTTTTTTGGACAAGGATCCTTGTGTAAGAAAAGTTCGTCAATGGTCTGTCTTTACCATGACCTTCGTTTCTTGATTTAGCATGTAATGTCTTAGACGTTTAGTGGCAAAGACTATGGCAAGGCATTCTCGTTCTGCCTGTGTATAGCATGTTTCATAGTCGAGCAATGTTTGGCTAATGAAATAAATCGCACGTTCTCTCTTGTCATCGTCTTCTTGGGCCAACATACAGGCCAGGGAAACATTGGTAGCTCATAGTATAAGATCAACGGGCGATCCAGCTTAGGTGGCATTAGCGTAGGTGGTGATAACAAAAAATGCTTAACTGCATCAAAAGCTTCATTGCAATCTTTAGTCCAATCGATGCTATAATCCTTCTTGAGTAAATTATTGATTGGATGAACGACGAAGCTTAGGTCTGGGATAAATCTCCAGATTGCACCCAGCTTTCCGAGAAATGATCTGATCCCAGATTCACTAGAAGGTGGGACCATTTCGAGGACAACCTGAATTTTGGTTGGATCAACATCGATCCCTCGTGATGATATGATGTAACCTAGGAGCTTTCCTCCTGTTACACCAAAGACGCATTTCTCTGGGTTTAGCGTGACTCTGTATTCTATTAAGCGTGAAAGAATGATGCGGAGTACTTCAGGGTGGTCACAGTGCTTTTTGGCCTTAGCCAATAAGTCATCCACGTAAGATTCCATGATTTTATGAATTAAATCGTGAAATATATAAGTCATAGCCCGCTGGTATGTAGCACTAGCATTTTTGAGACCGAAAGGCATGACAGCATAGCAATAGGTTCCCCAAGGAGTTATGAACGTGGTTTTAGCTTGATCTTGCTCGGATATTCTGATTTGGTTGTATCCCTAGAATCCATCCATGAGAGACAAGAGTTCAAAACCAGTTGTTGCATCAACAATAACGTCTATGGATGGTAATGGGAAATCGTCTTTAGGACATGCTTTGTTGATGTCTCGGAAATCTATGCAAATGCGTATCTTTCCATTCTTCTTGAGAACGGGAACGATGTTAGATACCCATTAGGAGTAGTCAACTGGCTTGATGAATCCTACCTGAAGGAGTTTTATTACCTCCTCTTTTACCATGGGGGCTACCTTGGGCTTCATAGGTCTTGATTTTTGCTTAATTGGCTTTGCATCTGATCTAGTGATGAGGTTGTGCACCGCAATGTGGGGTGCGACTCCCGTCATCTCCTTGTAACTAAATGCAAACGCCTTCTGATGTTCTTTGAGAACTTGAGTATGTATTTCCACTTCTTCTGGGGTTAACGAAGATCCTAGTTTCAAGATTCTCAGCTCGTCTTCCGTTCTGATGTTGACATCGATCGTTTCTTCGATTAAGGAGGCGTTACCCTCTTCGAACTCAGGTGGTGCCGGAGGTAAATCCAAGTCATCTCCATTTTCTATTGCGTATATGCTAGGTTCCCTTTGTGAGGGAAGATTTGCTATGGGATTTCCAAAGTAGGAAGACGAATGTGGAATCAGGGATGAATCTAGCATGTGATAAGAGAGATGTAATGCTGCATAGGCATTTAAATAATCCAAAGTAGCCGCATCATTTCCAACATGGTCTAGGACGGTAGATTCACTTCCACTAAAAAGAGGATTTGTCATTGTTTTTATTAATGGTTCGTCACGAATGGATACTGTGAAGTGAGTATCTTTTAGTTCATTTCTTGGAGTAAAACGTGATGCTGAAGTTGCTATCGAGTCAGCGAGGAGATTTTTCTCTCACGGGACTGCTTCAATGGATATGAAGTTAAACGCTTTGCTTAAATCTAACACAGCGTCTTTGTAGAGTTGTAAATGTTCGGCTTTAGTTTCATATATTTCAAAAACTTGGTTTGTCACTAATTGCGAGTCTCCTAAGACTCTGATGCTGTCAATACCAATTCTTTTGGCTAAAGTGAGACCAAGGAGGAGGGCTTCGTACTCAGCGCCATTTTTTGTGCATTCAAAGTTTAACTTAAAAGCGAATGGGAGGATTTTCTCCTCAGGCGAAGTAAGAATTATACCTGCCCCCACTCCATAGCGACATTTAGCTCCATCGAAATGGAGAGTCCAATACTTAGCCGGGAGCATAGATGTTGGGGCATCAGTTGCGCTTGCGCACTCTATTTCTACCATACAGAGATCCTCTGCTAGCAAGGAACCAACACCTAGGGAAAATCCCATGCCTACTGAATCGAATGGTAAGAACATTGGTGAATCTTGTTCTATCAACTCAACGATTTTCACAGTAGTCCCTAATGATACTGTTTCTTTAGTTTTACTTTTAGGGGTTGGGATTGTTTTGGCTATGCTGGTTGTTTCGAGATCCGTCGTAGGTATCAACTTTTCCTCTGGCTTTGAGTCAGTGGGTTTGTTAAGTTGGTTTGTTGGAAGTTCAAATTCTGAGTGTACACCTGGTCTTTTCTTTAAATCAGGTAGGTGCACATCAAATGGCTTTGGATCACCTTTGGCTACAAATACCTTTCCTAGATGCAAGAATCTTACTTCTTGAAATAATGTAGAAGGGATTGCCTTCATACGGTGTATCCATGGTCGGCCGAGAATCATATTATAATTGGTTTCCCGATCTATAATATAAAACTCAGTCATGATTGTTTTAGGTCCCAAGGTGACCGGCAATATTATAGTTCCTATCGAAGTGGCTTTAAGGCTATCATAGCCTCTCAAGGTATTTCGTGTAGTAGAACAATTCGTTTCTCCATATCCTAGCTTTTGGAGGAAAGAGAAAGGGACTATGTTAACCGCAGCCCCATCGTCAACCATCGCCCGTTTTGCGTAATTATTATAAACCCACACTTGCAAGTGTAAGGCTGGATCACCTCGGTGTGCGATCTCAGCATCTGTAGGCATTTTACTTATGTCGAATATGAATTCGACATCTGTATCTGCCTGTCCCGGAGGATGAACATCAAAGTCTATATGATTTACCTGTGTTTCGGGTGGTGGAGTGATATTAATTAAATGACCTAAGCCTAGTGCCTCTAAAAGAGCGGCCCTGTGGGCAGGGGAGTTCTTTAGCAAGTCAAGGAATGAAATATGCGAGAAGGTTTTCGTTAGATCATTAATTAAATCGTAAGCACCCACAGGTTTTGTTGTAAGTTGTTGGATGTTATCCGTGTCTGGCGAGTGGCTTGGACTTGGTTGAGAAAAATATTCTCATGTCCTTGGTACAACTTCAATAGGTAATTCCGAGTCTAATTCTACCAATCCAACCACCTTAGGTCATGGTTGACTCCCTAGTTGGGGAGCAACTAATGGATTTAGCGAAGTCGAGGCTTCATGGTCATTGTTTCCTATTATTGCACCCTTGTTTACTCCCGTTGAATTTAGTCGATTATTATCGTGATTTGGGAGTGGATCGTTAAAGATCTTGAGAGGAGCATTTTGAGGGGAAACTGCCCCTGCGAACGTATTGGGTGGCGATGGCGCAGGATCTACCAAAAACAAATCTGTGAAGAATTGTCTTTGTTCTTTTGGTAAACGTTGCATGAACTTGTTGTAGTCACGACACGTTCTAGTGTCATGACCCTGAATTTTATGGAAACCACAATAAGAATTGGGATTGTAATTCATGTTTTGTTGGTTTGGTGTGTATTGTGGCCTAAAATTCTGATCAAACTGTTGCCTATTAGGACTAAAGTTTTGTTGTTTCTGGTTTTGATTTTGGTTTTGATAACCAAATGAGTTTTGGCTTGGTCCTTGCATGGGATTTCGCCGTTGTTGTTGTTGTTGTGGATGATTAAAATCCACTGTATTGACCGTTGGGGTAAAATTGTTGTTTCGTTGATTGTTTGTTTGTGACGGAGTATTAACAACATTTACCCTCTTGGGCTGGTTGGTTACCCCATCCGTTGTTACCCCACGATTTTTGTTAAGGATTTTGGGTCCTTGATTGACATTTGTGGTAGTTGTAGTATTTTGAGTAGAGTTGATTAACCTCCCGTTTGCTCCATACGTCTTACGACCACTATCTATTGTTGCCTGGTCTATTCGTAGAGCGCTCTCAAGTACTTCATCATAAGTCCTTAGTGGGAACTTCTAGACTTCTTCCTTCACTTCTCTACTGAGAGAATGAAGGAATAAATCGCATAGTTCCATCTGATCCATGTTTGGAGCGCTTGCCGAGGAATAAAGGACTGTGTGCCACCTTTGGATGAAATGGGCGACAGATTCGTTATGTTCTTGCTTGATGTGTAAGAACTCCCTGATTCCTGTCCTTAATAGCTTGTTCATGTCGAAGGCTTTGATGAACTCAGACACGAGTTGTTTGAATGAATGTATGGAAGCTTCAGGTATTCTGTAATACCAATCGAGAGCAATGCCTTCTAGTGTTTTGGGGAATATTTTAGCAACAACCCCATCCCATGGGAGTAATTCTCGAATGGCTGTAGCGTAAGCTTTGATATGCGCATTCGGATCTCCCTCTCCTTTGTATTTGGGAAAATCGGGAAGAGGCCTTGGAAGCATAACGCTTCGTATGGTGAAATCTAAGGGTTCCTTTAGATATTCTGAATACATCCCTATTGCATAGCTTTTGACCATTGATGGTGTTTGGTGAGGGAGTGGTGGTGGGATAGGTTGTTGATACGGTGCAGCGTACGCGTTGGCAGGGGCATAGGGAGGTCCCTGCGTTTGAGCAAACATGCCGGGAGAGGAGAACATATCTCCTTGTGGTGATTTAGAGTATATGTTTAAGTAGGACGGGGGTATTATCGAGGAACAGACTGTTCGACACTAGACCGGGAGTAATAGTGTTAGAGATGATAGGCCTTGTTGGCGTTTGCTGTGGAAATTGAGGAGGCATGCCTAACGTGCCTACTCCCATAAGGAGATCTACCTGACCAGGATGGTGCGGAGGATTGGAACTCCCTGTTTGTATGAATCTTGAATTTTGACTTGCTTGGGCAAGTTCTAATCCTCTAACCTTCTCTATTAGAGTTGAAATGACTTCGTTTGGTGAAGTCACGATATCGTGCCTTGGTGGCGTTTGTTGTATGCTATGGTTTTGCGGAGGTATGTGATATCCTGCTATGAACTGATCATTATCTTGCCAAGCATCTCTGAGAGTATTTTCTATACGTGATGGCATAGAGGTATTTTCTTGAGGAGATTTCTTGAGCTGTATTTGCAAACCTCCTACAGGTGGGTATATACCTTGAGAGTGTTGTTCACTCCTAGGATAACGTATTGAGTACTCGTCATCTAGAACCGAGTATGGGTCTGATTGTCTACTAATATGTGGTCTAAGTAGCATCTGAGGAGATGAAACAGATTCTCCAGTAAATGTCATATTGTTTGAGCCTGAAGGCTCTGTTTGTGTTTGAGCGAGTTGTTCCAACCCCTCTATTTGGAAGGATGAGTTATATCTAGTCCTTGGAGTTTGTGTTGACAACTGACTAGTTGAATAGTTGTCGCCCCACATTGAGAGTGAGGGTGATGACTGTCTATTCTGTTGGGCATAATATGCCTCAAGACCCAGGAGGGGTCTACCATATGCATCGAATCCCGACATATTCGGGGGGTATATGAATACCCGCAGAATAATGGGAAGGAGCGAAGGTGATTTGGATAAGATGAAACTTCTCAGAGAGAAGGTGAAGCAATTGTAATTTTCACGTCGGGTTCACCAATTTTGTACGTCGGAAAAGCGACAAGCGAGCGTGAGAATCTACAAGTGAATCTTCTGTGTACCCGACCTCCCGAGGTCGTGCCGATACAGCCGGTGGGGATGGAATACAGGTAGTATACGGATAGACTAGTTAGGCAATCTAATATCTTCGACACGCACTAATGGAATTTGCAAATCTAAAGCAAAGAAGGACCTTCTAACCTGGACCGGTGTGATAGATCGATTAGCAAGGATGACTACTCGAAGGCTCCAATCAATATCGAGCTCTGGCGTGATTCGATCTATGGGTTGTGGAATGCGTGGGAAATGACCCGGGATTGTTTCGTGTATTTCTCCTGATAGGGTCATATGGTGAATATAGTCAACTCTATGGACGATTCTCTGGCCTAGTCCAGAATTCTCTAGCTTTGTTAGCTGTTATGTCCAGTAGGGATAACTGTTGGATGATGATAGGTGGAATTGGAGTAGACTGAAATACTAGTGTGCGTAGACCAGTGTCTATATCCAATTCTCTTATGGATTCGTTAGGCTGTGGGATCTGTGGATCACAACCATAAACTCTCGGTTGTTGCGGTCCTGTTATGGTCATACGAAACAAAATGCAATCTAACTGTAATGAAACAAATTCTAACTACGTGAAGTAAATCTAACTGCATATAACCTTTATTCTTCTATGAAATATTTAACAATTTTAAGGGAAGCAAACTATTTTATACGTATCTAGAAATAATAACTAAACAGTAATTAAAACAGACAAGATAACCGAGTGTAGTTATTTGCCTGTGCGAATTGATAGAATTCTAAATAGGTCTAATCTATCTGCAAGATTCTCGATCCTACCTCAGAAGTGAGGAGTGAATCATAGTTTCTCGGAAACTATCAATCCCCACAGCTTCCCTAGCAATATCAAGAATAGAATGAAATGAAATAAAGTGATTAACTACTCTATTTAATATGATTCTGACTAGAACTTTGAAATTTAAAACCTGGATTCCGCATAACAGTGGCGAATCTGATGGTGTGTATGTGATCTCGTCCCCTCAGTATGGTCTCTTTGTTCTTTTGTGTTCACGTGGATCCAGAAAAGCGTGTGATGCTAGCACCGATAGGAGTAGATTTTGGGATAAGGACAGCTCAAAATGCAGACTGAGAATGCGAGTAGCAGAGGGATAGCGCAAGAGTACAGAGCTTGGCTTATGTGATTCATAGTGGGATTTTACTGCAAGTCATGCAACATGAAGCGACCAGAACTTGTAACTATCCTATACGAAGAGCAAAACCTGCAACTTTAATGGCTTCCTAAGCTATTCCGTTCCAAAATAAAGACACTGCTTGCACAAGTTGGATATGTGGCTTACCAACAGCTGAATAAATCTAACCAGGTATATAATGAATTGAACTAAGAACTCTAAGTCACAGTAAAACAAATCTACAGCAAAGAGAAATTCAGAGGAAAGCTCCTAACCGGATTGGATGGAACAACAACACTGCTTGCACAAGATGGGTCTGTGGCTTACCAACAGCTGAGCAATACTAACCAAGTAAGAAATGAACTATGCTATCAATCCTAAGCAAGCTGACAGACCAAACCACTGAAAATCAGAAGTCTCTAACAAAAAATGGTGGCCATTTGCATGTGCACAAAACATGCATTTATAGGAATTCAAACACCCAAGAACCAAAACCAAATTGAACTCCTAAACAATAAACAAAGGAAAAAAACTATTCCAGGGGACCAAAAACATAAATGCATGCTCAAGTCGGCAAGGAAAGCTGGTGAAATGTGATATTTCACGTGGGTCATGTCAAAAGGGTGTTCTGGAAAACGCGCCTAGGACTGCCGCCCTGCTCAGGGTGGCGGTTACAGGACCGCCGCCCGGTCACGAGACCGCCGCCCTCAGGGCGGCGGTTTCTTCACTGAAGATCAAAAGGGGTGAGAAAAGAGGGAAAAAGGGGAAAACAAAGGGACATGGGGGCTAAGTGGGGTATGCGGGATGTTAACGCATATCCGAAGAGCTCTTTCTGGATCCCGAACACCTTGCGAGGAGACCTGTATCATCATTGGGGCATTTATTACACCGTTCCACAGTACAGTACCTTACAATTTTGGGTACGTATAGTAACCTTCCAAGATTCCACTGTAAATATCACAGTACAACCATCACTTCTCAGCTGCCCTGACGATATCAAATTTCATCTTAATGTAGGCATGTGTCTGATATCCTTCAATAGCCAAGTATTCCCACTATGCATCTTAACCTGAACATAACCTTTTCCAACCATGTTGCAAGGCTCATCATCACCAAGAAAAATATGCCCAGAATCTTCTTGAACATAATCAACAAAATAGTACCTATGAGGAGTATCATGGAAAGAAGCCCCTGAATCTAAAACCCGAGATTCAATAATATTGTGCAAAGAAAGAACCAAAGCATCCTAACATACATTACCCATTGCCACATTTGCCTCCTTGTTTTCTTCATGTTGTTTCTTCTTGTCCCAAAGCTCCTAATAGTCCTTCTTTACATGCCCAGACTTTCCACAATGCCAGCATACTATCTTGCTTTTGGATTTTGACCCTGCTCTATCCTTTGATTTTCCATGGCTTCCTCTATTCTTCTGTCTCCCTCTAGTTTCCACTGTTAAAGAATTCCTTGAAGTAGAAGATTCACCAGAGATTTTTCTTCGCATTTCCTCACTTAGAATCATCCCTACAACATCCTCAAACTTCAACTTTGAGTTAGCTGGAACTGAGTTTCTTACCGCCATTACTAGGCTATTTCAACTCTCAGGTAAAGAGCACAGAACTAATAAAGCTCTAACTTCTTCATAAAATTCTATTGTAACCAAAGCTAGCATATTTACAACCGTATTAAAATCATTTAGATGATCTACTACTGAACCATTCTCATATATCTTCATATTAAACAAATTTTTCATTAAAAATATCTTATTAGAGGCAGAGGGTTTTTCATACAACTTCCCTAATGCATCCATTAGTTCTTTTGTAGTCTTTTCCTTTGAAACATTAAATAATACCGAAGATGCAAGACACAGCTAGATTTTCCCAAGTGACTTCCTATCCAAAAAATCCCATTCCGCATTTGTCATGCTTGAGGGTTTGTTCACCTTCTCAGAAAAAGTAATATAAAGATCCTTCTGATAAAGGTAATCTTCCATCTGCATCTTCCAAAGACTGAAATTTTGCTCGTTGAATTTATCAACCCTAGATCTTCCATCATCTGCCATAGCTCCCACTCAAGATAAAACTTTCCCTATGATTCAACACTTCAACAAACCAAACCAGGTTCTGATACCAATTGTTAGGAAATAAGGGATAAAATATGCAGAATAATCCCTCACAGAATTGCAACAGTAGAAACTAATATGCAAAAAATATTACAGATCTCAAATAAAAGTGCATAATAAAATAACACAACACAAAGAGATAGTATTTAACGTGGTTCACCCAATTTGAGCTACGTCCACCAAGAATCACTTGCTCAGATTTTATTACAAGCCACCACTCTCTCAATACAATACTCAGATCTGTTTAGAGCTATGTTCAACAAACTCTACAGAATTCACACTCGAATTCAAAGCACATCTGCAATGTTTACATTATGTCTACCATATGCACAAAACCATATAAATAAACAATTTCTTAAGTAGTTTTACAAAACCATGGGTATCAAAACCATGGACCAAAACCGTCCCATAAACCTATGGGTCAAAAAACCCGCCCATATGAGAAAATCATGTTTCCCGATATATCAGGTATATCAGGCACGTTTTAAGGCCCAAAATATTTTTTTCAGGGGTTGTACCCTTAAACCCCTACTTCCAAGGGCTGCCACCCCCTGACCCCTACTTAGAGCCTGGCCCAGCCCCAAACCATGATGAGACAACTATGGAAAGTGTATAATACTCTTAGTGTATAGTCTTAAACACTTTCTCACATGAAAATAGGCTCCACATCGTAACTTTTTCCCCCACCTAACCTCTCTAAAATTAAAGTTTTAGATCTCTATGGCATAAACGAGGCCGAGATCTTTCCAATGGTGCCATATTTTTCAAATTTTGAGCACTTGGTCAAAACATATGCCCATTTGAAATTTGAATCGGGTCCGTACAAAATGGCGGGAACTAGCTACCAAAATGGCCCCCCTATTGAAACCAGACACGTGGAGGGTTGGCGCATGTCAGAGGGTTGCCTTTGTATTTTACTTTTAAAGTTGCACTAGGCTGACACGTGGCTTCTTTCGCTGCTTGCTCATTTTCTTCATATTTTGGCTAAGTCTTTTACTTGGTAGGGTCATATATCTGATCGGGGACATGCGGAGGCCTGGTGCTTGTTTGGAAATCTTCCCCCAGTTTTACTCTTGGATTAACATCACGTTGACACTTGGCACCCTCCACTAGCCTGTCTCTGCTTTGACTATTCAACCCCGAACTTGTCCCTTTATGAAACCGGACACATGGATGCTCTATGCTCATTTAGGTCTCCACTTTTGGATATACCTTTGGAGATGTGCCGATTCAACGTGTGGCAGCTTCCACTAGCACCTTTATACTTAGTCCTTTTTTAGGCCCACCCTGTCCACTTTTTTAAGTTTTAGTTGTTGACTCTTTCCCTCTTTGGGCTTGGGACATGTGGGGATCTGGCGCTTATTTGAGTCTGCCCTTTTGGATTCAATCTTTGGAGACATGTTGTTTGGACACTTAGTAGCGTCCGCTATCCCCTCCATACTTAGTCATTTCAGAGCCCGACGACTTCAATATTTTTGTGTTTCTTTTCTTTTGAGCCTCTATCTTCTTTAACATTGTTTTCTCCTTCCTCAGCCATGTTATTCCATTTTAGAGCCTGTCTGCAATCTGTTTGAAGGATTTGAAGCACGAGTTCACTTGACAGAGCCGTTTCTTTAATTTCTTCTTGTGCAGGGTCATTTGATCTTTTGCAGGCCCTACCACTCCATTGTAGAGTCCCTCTGCAAGCTGTTTGCAAGATTTGAACATGATTTCTTTGGTTTCTTCTGTGCGGGGTGGTGGTTGATCAATTTTTTGTCAGGGGACAAAATAGTGATAACAATACCCAGCACACTCATGTACCTGCAAGTGTTGTCTGAAACTTTCCTTTTCTATACAAGGCACATTCTCACTCTTCATTTACACTGCTTCTCCATCCTTTATAAGCTTGGAAAAATCTTATACTTGCAGAGAATGATACACTGTATCCTACTTTCTTGTTTCCATTTTGAACACAACGATATGACTTAGAGAACACTAAAAAACACTCCACACACCTCTATGGATACTTTGGACATATTTTGTATTCGTACAAATCATTACAACTTCTTTGTGAGCTCCAACTATCATTGAGAAGGCACTACCAATGAATCTTCATGCCTCTGAATGAGCTTCACTTCACCATTCACACATTTTCCATCAATGTGACTTGACATCAATGATAACATCAGTGACTAGGGTTAAACAATCTCCCCCTTTTTAATTGATGGAAACATACTAAGAAACTGTTATGGAAAACACCTTTACTACCATCTTTAAATCATCAATGCCTAGTTTCTAACAATACTATCTCCCCCTTTGCCATCTATGTAAAAAGGATACATAGTTAACAACATGATCAATATGTACATAAGAATTTATAAATCACAAGCTTACCTCAAGAAACTCCCCCTTTGATAATTCTGCTCTTTTTCTAATAAGATACAATCAACTACATAAATTTCTTCACACCTTTTTCCTTGGACTAGCAACTACATCTCCTTGTCCACAAGCTCCTATCAGTAGCATATGAGGTCTATGTACCTTTTTGTCTCATGTTTTGCACCTATACCATCCTTGAGTGATATTCTATTTTACTAATCCAAGCTCCCCCTGGACACAAACAATCTTCATGTGAAGACAATTTACCTATCTCACCATATTCATCCATCTCACTTCATTATGCTCAACAAGATATTGCTTCAATGCTCCCTTTGAACCTCTCCTCATGCTATTTACTCTTTTTCCTATGTTTTTCTATGATTTTCACAACTTGTGCCTTTAAATGATGAACTATCTCCCCCTTTGAAGATGCCGTCATTTCTTCACATTCGAGTACTTGATTGATTTAGGTCATTTATCCTTGAGTTTTCTTTTCAGTTATTTTTAGCTCCACTTTTTCCATCCAAAGAACCCTTTGTACTCCATGAGCTAAGCTCATACACCTCCCCCTTGGGATCATTACATCCTTCTTTCTCTGCAAAAAGATAAATCCTATACTTGGTTTTCCTTCAAGCCATAAACATGACTCAATCTTCTTCATTTGTAGACCTAATGCCTCTTTTCAGAACAATCTTCCCTTTCTTCTTTCCTGCAATTCCACTTCACTAGTTCTTGGATCCACTACCAAATATTTTTCCTTTAGCTTCCAGAAACTTCTCCACTTCTTAGCACCATATTTTGCACTCAAAACATTATTAGAAGCATCAATATAATGCATCAAAAGAAGCTCCAAACACTAGCTCCTAATATCTTCCTTAACCTTCCCTTTCAAGCTCTTAAGAACACACATCTTGTCCACACCAAGGTTATAAAATTTTAAAGCTCTTTTTTTTCATTTGATTATCATGAAAATACTATGCATATAACTGGATATGAATTCTTGATTATACCTCTGGCTGTACATTTGTATTTTAAGAGTGATCACAACCTTTTAGTTCTCTAAACACTTCTCTAGCTTCCACTAGATATTCCCTGACTTATGGCATGAATTCTTATCTCAATCCTTCATCAAATCATTTACACTTTCTCTATGAACCACTCCCCCTCAGAGGTTATTGAAAATTTTCCAATAATAACATAAGAACCAATGACTAACATAAACAAATTTTGACTAAAACATTTATTTGTCATACTTTATCCTTCTCATGATGCAAATACCAACTCTAAATACTCATGCACATCACTTTAACTTTACAATCCTTGACTATAGTATCATATTTTCTCATATTGATGGACTATAAGATAAACATATAGAAATTATTGGACATACACACAAACCATACACACTCTTAAGATACTTTACTTTAAATGATTTTTAACAGAAGACTTTGACACTTGACATCATTTAGCAATCCTTGAAAAAATTAGTTTGTTTCTTCTAAGACCATTACATTTGGCTAGAACATAGACACACTTGAACCTGTGTCATTGACAACCACACATCCTTATCTGAGTTGTAATTCACATTAGATCTCATAACTAACCTAATTCATATTACAACAAAATAGTCAACTTGATCATTTGACCTAAGATACTCTTTTTCATTTCGGTACTCTTTAGTAGAATTTTCTTGCTTGAATCCAATCTTGACAATGTAAAGAATCATAACACAAGTCTTGACACTTATTGAATATATTATCTCTTTAATACTACTAAAAAATATCACTCAAGAGCTTCAAAATCACTAACTTTAGTAGGAGGATAAAAAAACATCTTCAACTTGGAATACCGTGACATAAAATGACTTGTTCACTTAACATCATCATAGAGAAAAAATTGATTTGTAGGTGGATGGATCAATGAGTAGAAGAACATGATTTTTTCAGCTCATAAATGCCTTCTAGAAGCCTAGAGAAGGCACACAACCTTGTGATATCACTTCAAAACAAGAGATAGTCATCAAAGCAACATGATGACTCAATCCTTTCTTTTATTTCTCTTGAAGCCTTTTCCATATTCTTTGTTGTATTTCTAGATGTTCTACCTTCATCTGCTAAGACTTCAATGATTTTCAAGCATGTATGAGGGGTTTCATTCCCTTGTCTTCTCCTAACCATGAGTGGGTGTTCATCATGACTAGTACTTGGATTTCTTTTCCTTTTATCAACCTTATCACCACCTTCTGATATCTTTCCTGAGATTTTATTATATGCCCACACTATTCTCTTGTCATTATTTTCTTCCTTAAATCCTTAGTTTTCTTCTTTGATCTTGTATATCCATTTCATCTCCTTCTTTCCAGAGGCTACTTTAGGCATAGTTATCTTTGTCTAATCTCTAGGATTGGTATTCATATTTGGAATCTTCTTAACTTGTATTTTAAATGCATGCAACCTATTGCTATATCTATGAGGTTGATTTTTCCAACACTTCTTTACAAAGTGTCCAAGTTTATGACAATTGAAACACTTAACTTGATTCTTTCCTCTACTTAGGTATGGACTAAGATTCTAACCATAGTTAACACCCTTTTGAAAATTTCTAGCAGCATATCCAATCCTATTACAAGTATAACAAGTTATCTTAATCATTCCTCTTAAGTCTTCTATTATCTCTTCTCTTATATGCCTCCATGAATGATCATTCATGACATGCTTCCTTCATTCCTTAGCTCTATGTCTAAAATTGTGACAAGAAAAGAAATAGACATTATATATTCTCTCATACCTGAAAGCATATGGTTGCCTAAAGGATTTAGGCCTTATGAAAATTTTCCCCTTAGTCATCTTCATGTTTAATATTCTGCTTAAACCAACTTTTTCCTCTTCACACTTCTTCATAGGTTCTTCTATGAAGCCTACTCTTGTTTTTTCACCTGCTACCTTTTGTCTATTCAACATTCTATTCAAGGGTTCATAACTCTTTTCCATCTTATTATATATATTCATCTCTCTTTTGCCTCTTCTAATCCAGTTCTCAGATATCCTAATTCTTCTTCATGTCTCATACAAGTGCCTTCTTTGACATTCAGAGCTTTTTTCAAATTTTCAACTTGTGACTTCAACTCAGTATTGAGTTTCAGGTGCTATTCTTCTGTGAATTTAAAGGAGGATGAGATTAACTCCAATTGGGATTCAAGTTATTTGATTTCATATTCATATTTTTTCTTCTACAATTCCTCAATGAGCTTAATTTTTTCTTCATATTCTTTCACCAGTATCATCTGTTTGTAATTCTTTTTCCTTTGGTGTTTTAATTATTCTAGGAAACTTACCAACTTTGTTTCAAGTTTGAATTCAAATTCCTCTTCATTTGAGGTTTCATCCTCACTGACATACATATCTCTTGAGTTATTGCTAGTGATTCCCTCAATAACCATTCTTTTTTTAAGTAAGGATCTACTCCAAGCTGTTAGACTTGATTCAAGAGTACCAGGATCTGATACCGATTGTTAGAAATATAGGCATTGAGAGGGGTAGGTGAATCAATTCTTATTAAGATTTTTTATAGTTTATAGTGATTCAATTAACCAACATTAACTAGGTTAACCATCAAGAACAAGAGCATCCAATCATAAATGAGAAAGAGAAATAAACACACATGTACACATGAGGAGAATAAATTTAATGTCGAAACCCATCTCAGGAAAAAAAACCCACTGAAACTAGAGAATTAGCTTGGAAAAATGTCCTATAAAGTTATAATGATTTCATGGTTGAGCTTCAACTCAACCTAGAACTGTAACTTCAAAATTTAATTGAGTTGCTACTCAGTCTTTGAAAAGCTTCAACTTGTCTGGAAGCTTTAAATCCCAAATTTAATCAGCAACAATAGATCTTCTATAATCTATTACTTACAAGGAGGCTTCAACCCCATAATATTTAACTAGCAACAACTTATCTTCTGTAAGCTACTACCTACAAAGAGGCTTCAACCCCTTCTATTCTAAGTTGTAACTTAGACTTTTACAAAAAAAATCTGATCACTTTACTGTTTTGTCTTTCATAACTGATTATGACCACTTCTTCAACTCACTTTTCTTCTCCTCTCCTTTCTTAGTTTGTCATGGCTTAAATAAATTCACACTCTTGTCACTTACTCACAACAAGCACTAAGTTGTGCATTATTTTCAACAACATCTCTACATTCAAAAACAAAATTCTCCTAGGATTCAATAACATTTACATGCTCAAAATTTGAGCTTAACTAAATAAGAAGGAATCATAAACATGAATCTTGATGTTTAATGTTTAATGACTCTTCACATGACTCATTCTTCCTACGTAGTGCATACAGAAGCATTTTACTAAACTGACTCATAAATTTTTATTCTTGAATATGATATCTTCAATTACACCATCTGACATGCTTCCATGACATTTGAGCTTCTCCATGAGCTCCTTTAATTCGAATATAAATACTTCATGTTTCATGTTCCATGAATTTTGAGCTTCTTCACTTCGAATCTTTTTGAATTGTACCTCGCAGACTTTCCCAACCGAGACAATTTTTTGTCATGAATTTCTCCTTTGTCTCGAGATGAATCAACCTAATTTATTTTGCAACAATTTCACAACCTTTAGACAAAGTTAAGTTCAAAATTTCAGGAAATTTCATTGGTGCAATCTTCATATTCGATGAATTTTCCATTCCGTTACAAGCTTCAATAGTATATCTGCAATAAATCCCTTTTTCTTTGGTCTCATATGTCAGACATGTCAACATATGATTATCTATGAATATTGTCAATGTTAGTGTAGTTATCCACGTCACTTCCTCCATGTGTCACCTTATGTGTATGTTGACCTACGTACTGAATTTTTCCTTTAGACTTCTGTGGACCCGAAAAATCTATTAACCTCAGCTCATTCCGTAGATTTCATGTCCACCTGGAGCCATCTCTCAAAAAATATGGCATAATACTACTATGTGTCCACCTTCGGTCATCAGATCATCACAAAGTGACACCCTCTACTTGGTCCACCTATTTCTACCTTCCACTGACATATATTTTGTCTTGGGTGCGTACCATTTGTGAAATTCTATCCAATGATAAATCTCCACATGCTTCACACTTGTATGGATTTTCTTAACCTCCATTGGCCATTGTGATAAGCTAGCAAATAATTAATCTCCATGCCCTTCACACTTGTCAGGATTTTCTGAGTGTGAAGCACAAACCAATCAAATAGATCCATGCGCATTTTTGGTGTTAGATTTTTTTGAGTGTGAATCTTAAACCAATAGGAAGGCTCCATGCCTTCGCAATGTCAAACTATTTTTAATTTTTATCTAACCAATGTGACACATAATCAAATAGGGAAGCTCCATGTACCTTTGTAGATTTTGTAATGTCATTCTTTACATTTGACAACTATATGTAGATCGTAAAAAATGAGCCAATCAGAAGGTTCCACGCATCTTCACATTTCATGGTATCATACCAAATTTATTTTTTCACAACTTGCCTCTTTTCTTTGTAAATACTAGGCATGCCCAGTAAAATTATTTAATCCACACCACGTGTCTGTCAGGTTTTAGGAATGGTGATACACAGATCATATTGACTTATGATAACCCACCTTTGATCTACCTCGTCACATAGACCCAAAATATAATTAAATCCTTCTCATTCGACCCGAAATACTTTGAACGGCCATAACTTCTTTTAGAGAGCTCCAAATTGCACAAATTAGGCCTCATTGGAAAGATTTTCTTGAGTTCTCAAAGACCAAAGCCTCCACCATTGCCAAAAGCCTTTACAAATGCTGAAATAAGCATTCCAAACCTTTAGTGTATGTTAATATCATTTCTTCACTCTATTATAGACATAAAACTTACACAACTTGCTTAAAACACTTCGTGAGCATGTAGAAGACATCATGAGCTATCCAGAACATCAAAAATTTATTCATGAAAGACCTATTCTTCATGAAATACCCAACACACTCCTGTACCTATAATTTTTGTCTAAAACTTTCCTTTTTTGTACAAGGCACATTATCACTCTTCCTTTACACTACTTCTTTATCCTTTACAAGATTGGAACAATCTCATACCTATAGATAATCATACACCATATCCTGCTAGCTTGTTTCCATTTTGAACACAAGGATATGACTTGGAGAACACTGAGAAACACTCCTCACACCTCTATGGATACTTAAAATACATTTTGTATTCATACTAAGTATTATAACCTCTTTGTGAGCTCCAATTATCACTAAGAAGGCACTACCAATCAACCTTCATGCCTCTGACTAAGCTTCACTTCACCATTCACACCTTTTCCATCAATGCCACTTGACATGAATGATAACACCAATGAACAGGGTTTAACAATGTGATCATTGTCAAAGAATTGGAAATCCTAGTAATAGAGATGAAATGCCTTTGAGTCCTATAACAAGTGCAAAACATTTTGAGAAATGGGTTGCTGATTTTGTAGGACCTATTGCAGCACCTGCACGCAAGATGGGGGTACACAACATCATCACTTGTACTGACTACTTGACAAGGTGGGTAGAGTCTGTACCTACAAAATATTGCACATAAGCTACAACAGTAAAGTTCCTTTGATTATCAGTAGGTATGGACGTCCTTTGAGCTTAGTAAGTGATAGAGGAACTCATTTCTTAAATGAGACAATGAGAATCTTGCTAGCAGAATTTATGGTGGCATACCATAAGACTACTCCTTATCACCCTCAAGAAAATGACACTACTGAATATTTCAATAATATCTTTGGATAAACATCAACGAAGATATGTGTTTTTAGAAGAAAGGATTGGGATGAAAAGGTATTAGATATTCTCTGGGCATACATAACAACTATAAATGGTTGAATAAGGCCACACCTTTTTAGTTGGTGTTTGGTGCAAAGGTTGTACTACCTATGGAATTTATGTTACCTTTCCTACGTATTGTGCACTTAGGTGGATTATTTGATGAAAAGGATATGGAGGAGCACATTGATAAATTTATGT
Source organism: Taxus chinensis (assembly GCA_019776745.2). Lineage (NCBI taxonomy): Eukaryota > Viridiplantae > Streptophyta > Pinopsida > Cupressales > Taxaceae > Taxus > Taxus chinensis. Next base: position 4,665,646 of record CM034156.1, on the reverse strand, counting down.
AATTGGATGAGCGACGTTCCATTATGTGTTGGAGCCAGAAGAAAGAGAAGGCACAATAGAAGGTTTGGCATAATAGACATATTAAGAGTAAGTCTTTTGTAGTTTGTAAGATGGTACTTCTGTATGACTCCAAATTTACATGCCATCCAGGGAAGTTGAAAGTCCATTGGTTGGGAACCTTTATAGTAACCAAGATACTAGAATCAAGTGCATGTCAATTATAACTTCTGGATGGAACCATGTTGCCTAGTTACTTCAATGGGAGTAGGTTGAATTTTGTAACGAACCGTTACACCAAAACCTCAAGGCGTTAGTGAAATCTGCACATGAGGATCATAACATCCCACCACGCTTCTGTAGAGCCTAACTCATGTTGGGTTTGCACCTGCACTCCCATATGTACGAGCCTCGCTTCACCAATGTTTTGGCGCCCCACAAGCCCCAGCTACATGACATAACCAACCGAGTGGGATTCGAACACGGGTGGTCACTCTAATACCAAATGTAATGAACCGTTACACTAAAACCTTGAGGCATTAGTGAAATCCGCACATGAGGATCATAACAAATCCCTACTATAAATAAGCTTTTTTGTGTTTGTAATAAGGTAGTATTGAAATTTAGATTAAATTTAATTTTTCATGTCTTGTTTTTATTTATTTTTTCACATTTTTATAATAAGTGTGTTCCCGTGCAAAATTTTACTACTACCTATTGAGTTAATGTGAAGAGTACTGTGCATACTTTTAGTTTGAGGTGGATGCTGATGTGAGTATTTTAATAGGAAATCTTGGATGTCAGTACTTACGTTAGAGTTAGTTCAAAGGTGCGCATGATTTTTTTTAAATCATGGTACTCTATGGATATGATCTGGGTGCACGCAACATAAAAGTAAGGTGTTATAGGTTTTATAGGTGTTTAAGATGATGGTAATAAAAATGAATTGCTCAAATTAGGAAGCCACATGAGAAAAGAGGTCACACAATGTAACTCAAGGAAAGAAGCAACATGATAGACTATATAGTATATGGTATAGAGGAAGATGGGTTGTGGTGCAGAGGAGTGAACATAAGGATGTCTACAGTCTATGAAGTAGTAACGTGCTAGAAGGTTACGACTACCATGTGTGGAGGAAAGTAGGAAAAAGCACAAAAAAAGTATAAATCGTATTTAATGTTTCAAATAGGTGGTAGGTGGGGAGTAATTAATGTATATTGTTTTTGGAAAACTATAAAAATTTCGGTGGCGAGTTCAATCTTACCTTGCATATTAAATAGATTTAAGCCATAGAAGAGTGAGTAAGAGTGACTAAGTGTAAAGAGCTTGTGCAAAAGATGAACTAGAGCAATTTTATACATGGAATGAGTTAGAACCACTTCAAAGGAAGTGCAAGAATAGAAAGAAGACATGGAATTAATACAAGGTTCGAAAGGTTGTTCACATAGCTAGTATTTGAATGTAGAACTTCCAGTTTGTAGAGTTAGTGCACAGAATTGGTTAAGGGTGAAAAATATTCAAAACAAGGAAGGATTGAACACTTAGCACAGGGAACTTGAGAGAGATTATTATCTAGTACATAGGGCACAGAGTTATTATGAATTCAGGGAGTGTGAATTCATATAGTTAAAATAATAGCACCTAGGAAATCACCCACAACATCACCAAAGAGTAAGGGAAAGGGAAAGAAGCCCATAACAGAAGACACACTAGAAGAATGGTTTTTCGAGATGTAGTACACCAGAGAGGTGATTATTGGTCAAAAATGTGAGTTGTACTTGACCAAGTGCAAGGTTATTGATTACAACCACCTCTCAGAGGCACTTAAGCTTGAGATAGAGAGGGAAGTAATGATTTTTTTTGGAGAACTCCATATGGTAAATTAGTTTACGATGACAAAGTGTAAAATGAATTGGAGAGCATGGGAGTTCTCTAGACTTACAAGTTACCCTTCTTTGGCAAGTCTGAGTGCTTACATTAGTGTTTTTTATCACACATCCATAATGAATACTTCTACTTTGCAAGCAGAAGGATGCACATCACTGTAAAACTAATTGGGATATTCATAGGTTTAAGCAGCTCAGGCCTAGAGATCGAGTTTGAATTGGAGGATGATGTATGAGTAGAGGCAACTACCGTTACATTTAACTACCAGAAGGGAGATTTCATGATGGACATAATTCATATCAATTTCTCAGGCGTCAGAGTCACCATACGAATGGTTAGTTACAAGTTGTACACGTATAAAAAGTGGACTCGGGTGAATAAGAAGTGGCTTCACATAGCACAAAAGATGGCACAAAGGAATGTAGATAATATTGCATAATTTATTGCTGAAGGTATTATTAAAGAAGAACACATACAAGAAAAAATAACTTGGGCATCATCCCATGTTTTGTGAATTAGGGGTGCCTAATGGGTCTAATGACAAAGTATGGAAATACCCTATGAAGAACAAGTCTCCAGCACAAATTGTGGAATATACATGCAATGGAGGAATTAATAATACATACAAACTCAAGGCAGATAGGTGGTATAACCAAATACATGAGGCATTCAAGCATGAATGGCATGTACTAAGGGAGCTTCCCTCATTTTTAGAAGGTAAGGTATAATTTTTAGTATAATAACATTACTGTTTGGGGATGTTTTACATAAAGACGAGACATAAGAGACACTGGTGCAAACTTCCTTATGTTTTCATAGTTAGATACTTCAAAACATCAATAAATAGGATTTATGATGTGTAGAAGCTGAAGTTTGATGTAGAAAAGGTAGATGTTGACTTCCATACACTACACACTACATATGTATATCCTGCAAAGTCAATGTATGTGGAGACTATGGAGTCAGATAATATATACATCACTTTTGAGACACTGGTAGTAGGGAAGGAAGAGGAAAAAGTATATATCTATTTGATGCCTAGGTTGAAGGATGGAAGGTACATTGATAGGGAAGACCTTCATTTTCTAGAACTACCTAAAGGTAAGCAGACTATGGGAACCAAGAGAGAGTATAAGAATACCCCTCCCAGAGAAGAAGAATAAGAAAAGAAGGAAAAGTATGCATAGGAAGAGGAGGCAGAGGAAGAAGATAACAATGCGCTCGATCAGGGCCAAAGAAATAAGTTGAATAAAGGATGTAAACGACAGGATGGAGGTGTAGGAACTTTAAAGCCAGTAAGGAAATTGCCAAGGGTCACTCCAACCAAGCTGATCTTAGAGAATAAGACCCCTCCAGTAAGGAGAAGGTGAAGGTTGGTGATCACAGAGGATAGTTATGAAGAGAGGTCAGAAGAAGATGTCACATGGAATGAGGAAGTTTTGGTCATCCATAATTTGGATGAGGATGAATAACAACCCACATATGAGAATGTGTAACAAGACAAAGAGATACATGGTGTGCACAAGGAAGGCTCCAGGGAAGAATAGGAAAGTAGGGGTGATGGTGAGCTGACATAAGGTGTGGGAGCTTCAGGTTGAGAAGGAAGTAGTGTGCACACATGTACAAAGAAGCATGTACCAACATGCACATTCTCTGGTGGAAGAAAGATGAAGGAAGATATCTTATAGAAACCACAGGTAATATATATTGACGGTCAAACAAAGGCGTTATGCACAAGGTTCCAGAGCATAGTGCGGAATAAGGACCTCTATGGCTAAAAGGTGATCAATATTTAATGTGCGACCATGCACACAAAGAAAATGATTTCTTGGAACATGAAAACTCAAATGGAGGAGCCTTATTTTGAGATCAATAATGAATTATATGGTAGGTGAAAGATGAAGAAAGTAAGAGACATAGTCCTCGTGACTGTGAAGCCCAAAAAGCTAACTGATGATTATCCTAGTAATTATCTAAATAAGATGGCGGTAAAATTAGCATGAAGAAATTTAGATAAGGGGGACACTATTAGAGTCCTACTGGAAGATAAAAAATATAAGTAGTAAGATATCTAGTGGCTTACTGAGGAGCAAAGGTGGGAAAGCATGCCAAGTATGCTTTTAACAAGGCTATTCAAATCATAGACATAATTACTAAAAAGTTCCCCAACTTGGAGGAAAAGGATAAGGATTAATACCCTATAGCCTTGCACTACTTAGAAGATCTATTACTTATGATGTTTCACAAAGAAAAGTATGTGCAAAGGCCAAAAAAAAGAAGAATTGGGCATTGAATGAGAGAATAATAAGAGAACATTAATGCATAAGATAGTGGAGTATGAGGTACTAGGCACCACGATCAAGGATGCATTGAAAAAGGTGGGATAGGAATTTGATAATTGTTAAAACCTTGATCCCATCCTCAAGGCATACACCATGCGAGAAGAAGTAGAGATTAAACAGGGGCAAGTAGTTAAAAAGGATGGTAAGGTTGGACATGAATAAATAATGGCTGAGATTACACAAAAGTGGGATGCACTTAAAAATATGAAAGAGGCCTTTGAAACAAGGTTAAAGGAGATTGGTTCTCAATTTTTTGTAGAAGATGGATGCCTTGGAAGGGATGGAATTAGACCTTGCTAGAATTACTAGGGAGCTAAAGGAAAAAGGTGAGGAAATGACCTCGACGTAGGTACCAGATATTTTTGAGTTAGTACTAGATGTGACTACTAAGGAACTGGTATAGAGTGAGAAGCGAGAGATAATTATAAATATAGATTTCTCGGAGTTTATTCGGCCATTCTGGGAGTGAAATCAAATGCACGCCTGAGTAATTGTTATTTTTTTTCATTATTACTATTATTTCATTTACACATTCTTTATTCTTCCATTCTTGAGAAGCATTCTTTGATTCATTATTGCCGAGGACAGAAAATATCCATAGTGTGGGATAATTTTGGTCAGGGGAAATTGCTAACTATTAGAGGATCACAAAGGATATGTGTAAGGGTGCACATACACGTAGAGGATATGAGTAGTGCACAATGGGTACATCTAGGGGAAATACATACCAATGCGCAAGAGGATGTGTGCATGCGGTCAGAAGATCAAGGAGTTAGCCAATTTTCCATAGTTGCTAAAAATAAAAAAGTAGAGTTAGAGGGCCTCTTAAGTAAAGATTCAGAAACATGAAGACTTATCGGCCAAGTAAGGGAAAAGGAAGCACATGTATAGCATGATAAAGCATATACATGGATCAAGCTAAAAATAAGAATTAAATCATGCCGTATATTTAGGATGATCCATTTTTAACAAGGATTGTAACAACATGTAGGTTATTTTTATATGCACACCTATTATTAAGGAAGTGCACGAAGTGGTGAAGGGAAAGTCCCCACCCTTATATATAGGTAGTCCTTCTAGGAAGTGACTAGTGCTAGGTTTTGAGATTAAATGTTTATGTAATGCTAGTATGACTATTATCTGAGTCTATGTATGGAATACGCATGGATGCAATGAACTATGGTGTAATAAGTTACTTATTTATGTATTGATTATGGTTTTTTGTAATGGATAACTGATTGTAACTTACATATGTGTATTTAGATCTTAGTTTTTATCTACAACAAATGATTTTCCTTATTATATGTGTTTATAAATTATTATGGTCATGAGTATGTTAATACTTTATACATGAATGGATGTCTTAACTATGGATATAAATAACATGTATGCTAACATTCTAATAAGAAAAGTAAATGAGGGACCTGGTGGTTGCACGCACTTTGGGTGAGCTTCCATATCTGTTTGGATGAAGTAATGACACACATAGCTCTTGTTTGGGTAAATAAAATACTGTAAATAGGTTAGTATGATAATGTCAAATATATTTTCAGGTTGCATAACATGTGTATAAGGTGAACAAGGTCAAGTTTCAGATGTTAAGTGCATTTTCAAGGTCCTATTGAAGAAAGATCCTGAAGATCCTGAATCAAGGTGCATGATGAGTTTAAGCGGTTTTAGAGCATGGATGAGATTTGGAGATCATAAAGAAGGTCATCCCAAGTTTGTATGTGAAGTTTCAAGTTAGGATATTGAAGAAAAAGTAATAAAATTTATTTTGAGCTCTACCGAGCTCTCAAAACACTCATTCCCAACTCCAAATGAAAGTTTAAATTATCCCCCTCATGTATGTACTTTGCATGGGGACTTGGGAATTTTATGGATTTTAGGGCATGGAGCTAAGAATTTTTTTCAAGAAGAATGAGGTTAAATATGTAACGCCCACTAAAAAATGACCACTCGAGACCCAAGAACAACCTAGGTTTAGATAGAAAAATTATGGAATAATTTTTTTCGAAAAGCGTGACCACCACCAGGCTTCAAGTAGCAGTTATCACAACAAAGATTCAAATTCAATTATAATTTAATAAATGAAAATTTCTCATTGTAACAAACATTAGATCCACATTACAAAATTAATAAGTGTAATTAATCCAAATATAGTTAAATTAACAATATAGTTAAATATTCCTTAATTAATTTTAGAGGGTGAAAGAGGCCAAAGCAATTAAATGCCTAAGGTTTTTAATTTTACTAGGTCTAAACAATAACCAAGGTTTTTATTTACATGGGATAGAAAACATTCTCTTATTCCATAACGTGACCCCTTAAAAAAATCAATCCATGCTTTAGAGTTAAACATTTAAGTTAAAAAGGGGTAATTTCCCACTTACCCACTCTCAGACTCATATTTGCACTTCAACCGGATTTTTCACATAATTAACGCACTTAAGGTTTCCTAAAAATATTTCTGTTAGATAGGAAATTTCTTCCCTAGGCGCGCAGGCCCACCTTGGGAAAAAATTCCTCCATGGATGTCAAACTTTTATGAACCATTTTTAAAAATGAAATTGGGTTTAAACCTCCCTAAACCCTAGTTTCAGAGTGATAGGAAAGTTATGATTGGTATGTTTCAAAACATGTTTTATGCGCCATGTTCCCCGATTCCCGAATTCCGCTCAGTCCTTTGTAATCGGATTTTCGGAAGTTTAATGCATCGGAACATTAATGATTCAAAACATGTTTGGTGCTCCATGTTTCCCGAAGCCCGAAATCCGAAATGCACTAAATCTCTTCGTGTCGGGTTTTCGGACTCCTCCAACACGCTGACGTGGCATTCATGCCGAGTGGTCGGCGAGTTGGCACGTGCCGCGCCAAGTGTATTTATTACGGATTTTCTTATAAATACTCCAAAATCCACGTCATTTTTACCGTTCATATTTTTAATTCGTGGATTTACGCGTGCTCTGCCGCTCCCAGAACCCGCAAGCTCGCGTTACCCGACTGGATCGTTCGTTTTCGATTTTGCGTGTCTCGAATTGAAGGTATTTTTCGTTCCTTCTTTATTCTTGATTTTTCTGGATCGACTGCGTGCGTTTCCTTTCCAATTTCTTCCTGGTTGTTGAGGGTTTTTCTTCCCCTTCTTACTGTGTCGTTTTGGAAAGGGTTTTGGGTTTTTGGGTTTGTTTTCTTTGTAAGATTATCAATTGGTGCTGTTCTTCCAAAATTCCAGTTAATTGCATGATGTATGGAATCAAATATGAATAACAAGAAAAGAAAAGAGGTTGTGTATGTAGAAATGCAAAGGAAGTACTTTGTTTTTGCTTCTCGGTTTTTGAAAACTGTTTTGCAGATTCAAAAATCCGAAGTGCATTGAAAGATCAAACTTGGCGGGGTGTATCAATATTCCGAACTCAACTCTCAGGATCGGGCATCTCCTAAGCTCCGTCATCGAAAGTAGCTGCCGGATTTTCTCCCGTGTCCGCCATCAACAGTGGACGCCGGGTTATCTCCTGTTTCCGCCATTGAAAGCAAGTGTCGGGTTTCGCCAGGATTCCGACATATCAAACCTGTCGGGTTCTCTAAGTTTTCCGACATCTTCTTCTGCGAGTCGGGTTCTCCTCTGCTTCCGACGCATTCAGTCAATTAGGTGTTTCAGTGTGCACAGCATCTCCGGAGTTCCGAGTCCTTCTTCTTCCAAATATTCTTCATGACAGACCCTGGTCCATCACAAGAGAAGACCGAGAAATCAAGCAGGATGAAATATAAGTTTAAGAAACCAGAATCCCCGTCATATGTTGAATGTAATTACGATATTCGGGATACCGAATTCGGTAATGTTGACATGGACGATTTCTGGAACAGGGTGAAAAGTCCCAGTCAAACTGAATGGATGACCTCTTTAGCAAACAGTGGCTTACCTTTGGCAGCAGGATTTCCTCTATCGGCCCAATGTCCAGAGTTCATTCTGGCCTGTGCCTCTAACTACGACTCTGCTTCTCGTTCCGTTAGGAACCCAGCAGGAGAAGTAGTGATCAAGCTAGATGGGATTTATCTTGATGACCTCCTGAAATTACCCAATTTCGAGGAATATGGGAATTTGAATATGAAGTCAGCCCAGAAAACCTGGGACACTAACCAGGAGAATTGTATAAGAGATGTTAACAAGAAGTTCCTGGCTAAAGCTAAGCCAGCGGTATCCCGATTTCCTAGGACTATTCCTAGGTGTGACTTTATACAAGAGATAAATGATATCATCACACTTCTTAGCCGGGTATTTGGTTTACCAGAGTCAAATCTATTTCACGGATGGATGTACCAGTTCATGGTCACCATCAAGAAGAATAAGCAGGGGATTGACTGGGGAACCTTGATCAGTGATGAGATTGATGCCCAAATGACGACGGTCTTGTCGACGGGAAAATTCTACATGTTCTCGTATGTGGCCTATGCGGCAGCCGGGATGAGGAACTATCCCGGGCTCGATACAAAAGGCAGCAGGATCACAAACCCAATCTACAAGCATTTTCCGCAAATAACGAAGAAGGGGTCCAAGGATCACTTTAGGAGGGTAAATGATGCCTTTTTCTATGAGAACATCTGCAGACTGAACCCGGGATTGAGAAAAACAAGAGTCTCCGATGAGGCTTGGGCCGAGGTATCTAAATGGGGATGTATCTTCCTACAGTTTAGGAAGTTTACATACATTCGAACAGTGATGTATGCAGGAGAGCCTTTCCGTCTGCCTCGCTATCCTGGGGATAGATTAATTTTGTTGGAATTGGTCAGACAATTGTTGGATTTCCACAAGTTCCAACAGAGCAAGCACAAGGCAGCAGTATCCTTCCCAATTTCTATTGGGAGATATACTTGCTCAACAGCGGCAAAAGCTAAAAATGTCGAATGTGAACTCCAGGAGAAATTAAAGAAGCATATGAAATCTCGGGATGGTTTTGACATCCGAGGAGTGCTTCGGGCCTATGGAGCTCAACATCTGCACAGGCCTGATATTGAGGACATCTGGATTGATCTGCGGGACGAAGTTGCGATACGCAGAAAGGATAATAGTAGGCTTACTATTGAAGAGATTCAGACGCTAGAGATTTCTGATTTGCCAGATGGTACAAGGGACAAGGAAAGTGTGTTAGATATGTCCTATGATGGGCTTAACGAAGATCGATACGTTTTCCCGCTTGATTTCTCAAGACTGGTTCTTGAGATCTAAATTATAGGTTTGAGTTGTTTCAGAGATGTGCCAGAATCACCAACACCAGCAGAAATAGGAGAAATTACTTTGGAAGGAGAAGGAAGTCAGCCTCTGGTTTCACCATTTGCTGATTTCTCAACTGAAGAGACCTTATCTCTTGCATCCAAGGCTTTGGAGTCTGGATCTGTGCCTCTTTCCTCCCAACCACTCCTACCTCCTTATTCTCCATCAACTTCTTCAGTAATGGCCAGTATTTTCTCTGGACTTTCACCCCTCTCTGCTGGTACCCATGTGATCACCAACACGCCCCTCCTATGCCTCTTTTTATTGGATCTACTACCACGTTGGTAACTATTCCTCCTCCACTAGTAGAATCTTCTCCCCCTTGAGAGTATGATACCAGCTTCTACAACCATGGCAACTCCCTCTGATACGCCGCAATGGCTACTCGAGCAAACTCTGAGGAAGAGGAAGGTGAGTGTGCCCCTACCAGCCTTTGATTTCAGCTCACTCAAGGCTCCTACTGCTAAATCAGGCAAGAAGCCCAAAACAGTTTCAAGGGTTTTGGTGGACGCTTCAGGAGATAAGTTCACAGAGATTGCCACTTCACCCTCAACTGAAAAAACTAGAGAGGATATAACAGCCTTGATTATTAGATAACCAGGGTGGCTCTAGGGAAAGTGACAGCAGAAGGGCGCAACAAGATGCACGGGATGCCCACAAATGTGCTATGTCAAAAGTTAAAAGAAACAAAAGACAAACAGAGATGAACTTAAGAGAAAAGTGGAGTAGTTGATAGAGGTTTTGCTTAAACTCTCAAAACCCCTTGAATCCATACCACCTTCTTTTGTCTCTGTCGGATTCGATTTCTCATCGGTGCCTACAATTGAAAAGATTGCTAAAAAAGGAAGGGTGGTTGATGAATGGATCCAAAGGTTGCTCCAATAGGGAAGGAAGTAATTCAAGACGTTGTGAAAGTTCATCAGTCTTTAGGGGACATTCAGGAGGGAGAGAAGATGGATGATGAATTCTCTCAAGAAATTGGACATCTTGATTTGACTTTTGAAGCTCTCCATGTGTTAAAGTAAATACCAGCACATCTCTTTAGTAGAAGAAGGTGTTCTCCCGCATACGGATAAGCATTTTCAGCTGACCAAGGCCATCAGGTTCAGAATAAAGATTCTCAATGAAGCCTGCAGCAAGTTGAGAGAATCGAGGGATAAATTGATTGATGGAAAAAGTGATCTAGAAGAAGAATTGCTAAAGATTTGTCCAAAGGTGTCAGTTGGGAACTCAAGGTATCTTATCAGTGGATGATCTCTTCAAACAAGTCCAAGAGTATGTTCAATATGAACCAGTGCACGGATTTGGTCTTGAGATCATTGATCGGTTGGTAAGGATTGAACATTCTTTGGAGGCCTTAAGAAAGCTCAGCAAAGGATTGAAAAAGCTTCCTAGCAATGCCAGCGATACTCATGAAACTTGCGAAATTTGGAATGATCATTCCACTGCGCCCGATGAGAACGAGATGCAAGGCATAATTCAGAAGTTCCAAGAATTTCAGAACAAACAGTCTCAGCTGGAGGAAGAAAAATATGAAGGAGTAAAGGATGACGATTCAAACTAAGTCCTAATGTTTCATGTCATTTCAATCTTGAAATTGACATGTCTTTTTCATTTCTGTTTCGTCACATAGGAAGCAAATTTTGACTTGGTCTCTTGCGTGAGAGTCAGGCAAAATAGAACTCTGTTTTAAAGAACACTATTTTCTATGGATTTATCCTAGTTTCTCTCCTTTCCTTTTATTATAAATAAGGGATGCTTATGCATTCCAAAGAGTCGAGATTTTTGTAATATTCGGAGCTATTGGAAAGAAGAAAAACTTTGTGTTTTCGTTCGATCATTTCAAAGAATAGGATTTGATATTATTTTTACAAACTTTGTGTTGTGGGATATATTCTTACTTAAGACATTGTTCTTATGTTCATGATCTTAAGCTATTCTTTGCATAGCATCTTAGTGTGGCTAATCATCTCAGAAATTATATTTATGATCTAAAGCTCGTATGATTATTTCGTTCTCTGCGTTTACTCGAAAGAAAATACGTTTCTCTCATTTCCTTTCCATTGCGCTTCTTTCATTGTAATAGTTTCTAACCCCGTTCATTTACGAAAGCAATATCTTTGAATCGTGTGAATGTTGGATTTCGGGATTCTATCCCAACCCCCAATGGTTAGATTAGTGTGAATACTGTATATATTGTTTTCGTTGTGTTTTAGATTAGTAGCAAGTAGGCAGCCTCACCTGTCTTTGAGGAGGGATTAAATCTCATGTACTGTGGTTGAACCTCATATTTTGGTTTGACAAAATATCCAACTAACACATGGATGTCAAACTTTTATGAACCATTTTTAAAAATGAAATTGGGTTTAAACCTCCCTAAACCCTAGTTTCAGAGTGATAGGAAAGTTATGATTGGTATAGCCATAAAATGACTTAAGAAAGATAGTATTATGACTCAGGCATGTAGAGGACTCTTCAGAGCTCATTTTGGTGGTGGTTGTATATTCTAGGTGTGTTATTAAGGTACATAAAAACACTTATTTTATAGATATTTGCAAGTAAATTCATGTTTTGTAGGTGTTATGCTGAAATACCTGACTTAGAAGCAAGTATGGGATGTGTGATAAGTCATAATGAAGAGATTTAGATAGTTTCAATACAAGAACTGGGTGTAACAGGTCTTCAAAGTTGACCTACCACTTAAGGCCTAAAGTGTCAAAACTAGAAATGGAGGTCCAATAGGTGTTTAGTAGAAATGAAGTGTAGTAGAAAAATATGGGAATCGATAGCTTATATAATTATCAAATGACATGTTTGAGCCCTTGGTGTGATCAAATGAGGTGGTTGCCTACTACAATGCTAATGGTTTAATCATCCCTATTAGGATTGTTAAAAATGTTTGAGAAACAAGTATGTAAGTGAGAAATTCAAAGTGTGAGGTATGAACGTAAGTTATTGAACATGCTAGTGGAGTCCCTGGGGATGTCTTCCCAGTGGTTTAAGTGTTTTAAAGTTTCTTGATAGGTATTAGAGCTTGATTTCTCAAGACTGGTTCTTGAGATCTAAATTATAGGTTTGAGTTGTTTCAGAGATGGAGGTGTTTTGGGTTATTATGCCATGATTTTGTGAATGTTATAAGTATTGTGAGACAGAAAATTGTGAGACATTTCTAGTGATTTTCTACATGTTCCATGACAACATGATTTTAGGTTTGAAGTAGCTTGTTCTTGGAGATTGATTATTAGGTGCTTAATAACTAATGGGTGTTGCATGTCTTTTGGTGTGAGTCATGATGACGTTAAAGCTTGCAGAGTTGATGAAGCTTGTTGATGGTGATGATAGGATATTTATAACTTGTATGGAGCTTATGGAGTCATGGTGAATCTTTTTAATTCCCTTGAAGTTCATAATGTTGTTTTTAGAGATGACTAGTGTGTTTAGACCTAATTGAGAAGCATTGAGCAAGTTTGAGTGTGTAAGGCCTATGAAGACCTAAAGGGTCATTTTATTATATTTGTAATGAGTATTAATGTGGTTTAGATGATTGACCTATATGTTTATATGATCTTTTCTAACCTAGGGTGATTTTTAAGATGATTCATGTATATAAGGTATAATGTGCTTTCTCATTTGAACTATTGTGGATAAAAAAGGTTTAAGTGAGCAAGAAGAAGATTGAGATAGTGTTGTAAGGGCTCAAGGAAAGAGGAGAGAAGATGAGAAGAGAAGATAAGAAGGATATATAAGGTCACTTGACCTAATCAGCATTTCTAGGTACATTTGTAAGTGATTAAGGAGAGAGAACTGTTTGAGAGGGTTTTGAGTGGAGAGAGCTGAAAACATGATCACAATCAGTTATTAAAACAACAAATACATCAAGTGATCTTCATATTTAGGAGGTTATGTGGGTGATTATTCATCTTAGGGGGTTGTATACTCCTTTTAGGGGTTGTTCCTTACAAAATAGGGGTTGGTGCTCCTTATGAGGTTGGTGCCTCATTAAAATTATAAGGGGTGGCGCTCCTTATGAGGTTGGTGCCTCACTTAAGTTATAAGGGATGATGATCCTTGTGAAGTGGGTGTTTCACTAAAAAAATTCCTTTGTGTTCTATAATATATGCAAAGGTTCATTAAGTTTTTTAACCGTTGAGGGTTTCCCACTTTATATCTTGTGTTCATGTGTACTCTCTTGCTTCATTTTCTTATGGATGGTTATTCTATGGTTAATAAAATCACATTGATTAATGAATGGTGAATGTGTTGGTCCTCAAATCTACACCCCTTGGTGGCCTGACAATAATTTCTCCTCAAAGGAAGGGAGGTACGACTTGGAATGGTGACAGACCAAATTGTTGTGTATTTTTGTATCTGGGGAGGGGTCTAAAACTTCCTTAGGATGATTAAGGGGCATGTTAAAAAGAGATGGCCTTTTCATGCTACTTTTGTTCATGCCTTAAATTAGGGTGAGAGGACTCGAGGTGTAACTTGAATGGAAAAGGGTGAGATGGGATCTTTTTTCCCTCAAGTTTATTTTCAAATGATGGAATTATTTGGAACAAACATGGACAAGGGAACAACACTTCACTCGCACGAGTTGTTAAAAAAGTATTGCATATTCTTATCACACCAGACACAGGTTACTAAAGACAGTTAAGTTCAATTGCTCTTGCATTCTCTTAGTAATGAAATTAAGGTTAAAAGACACCTTCAATGATGTTTAGAGAAACAAGGTAGTGAAATAGAACAAAAGGACATTTAATAGTCAGGGGTTGGGCTCAATTATGGAAATTGTAACTTCACAAATGGGGAATTATAGGTAGGGAAGTTCATTGTGACATATCATTTAACATTTAGATTATCCTACAATCATGGAAAGTACATAAAACTTGATCAAGTAGTGATAATATCTACTAAGAACTATTTTCATTCATTGAAGCTCAATAAATGCAAAATATTCAATACAATCTGTGAAATACCTAACACAAGAGCTTGTGTAAAAATTCTAATAAAATGTTTACTACTTCATCTCTCATACACCCAAGATACACTCAAAGGCTTACAAAATTCTACCAGTAAAAAAAAATTATGACACGGATTTTACATTCAAGTCCAATATTTCCGAGGGAAAGCTCATAACACAATATAAAATTAATGACCAATGCACAAACACCAATGAAATATATAGTGTATGACAAAGAGAAACAGTAAAAACAAGATTATAATAGAAAATGTCACTCATCAATCAGCAATTTAACATATAGAACCCAAAAGACAAAATTTAAACTCAAAAGTGGACATAATTTATTCAGTTCTTGAATTTCTTAACAAGGGAACATCAAATGAATGCTCTCAAATCTTATCAATGGCTGTAAACTTGCAACCACCTTGACACATAAATTTGGGAAACTGATATCAACATGCATTTCATGAGGGAAACATATAGTATTCATAATTATATCTCTAACCCTTTTAGAATTTGAAATAATGACCCCCTTTGATCTAAATACCAAAACTAACTCCCTTAATTACGAGCACAAGCCCCATATTTATAAAATTTGATTTCTTCTTACAACCTGATTTCCCCCCAAAACAACAAGTAAATCTTCTCCTTGTTCATGAAGAAATATATTTTGATTAGAGCAGAAACGTAACTTTTTCAACTAAAAAAATATGATTTTCTGTTAACATTTTGGGATTGATTCTTGATTTTATTCCTTTACTGCCACATACGCAAAAACAATTAGCTGATACTACCAGGTACGTATGTGTCTTTTTTTCTACCTTTCTCCCATATAATGCCATCAATTTGTAAATATGATGATTTTAACTTGAAGAGCTTGAAGATACCTTTATGATGAGACCAATTTTTCTTGATTTGGATCTTTGGATCGAAAGTTATGGCCATTTGAAATTCTAAGTGTCAGGATGAACAAGAGAGTGACACATTACAACCTTTGATTGGCTTTGTATTTTTTCCACATTTGCATTGATTTTATTTTGTTCTTATGTGAATTTGTTTGTGAATATGTTATATTGCTAAAATGTGAGTCAATAAAAAATGACATGTTCCTTTGCCTCCTTAAATTGTTCTTTCACTTTATTACTCTTTGTAAAATGTGAGCCAATGAAAAATATCCACATTTTTCATAGTGTTGGGCTATTCTTTTACTTGTACCAATTATCTTGAAATTTGAGCTAATGAAAAAGCTCCACATTCATCACATTTTCATTCTGTTTGATAACTTCAACAGACCCCCACGAAGCTTGAACCAATGAGAAAGCTCTATGTTTCTTTGCAATTCATACTATTATATGTTCGTGAATGGTTCTTGCAAAGCTTGAACCAATGAGAAGGATCCAAGCACTTTTACGTTATCAACCTTGTTAGAATGTGAAGTATAAACCAATCAAAAAGTTTCATGAAACTTCAAAATTTAGTCTTTCTGAAAAAGTGTGAAGCTCTAGCCAATAAGATCATTCCATGCCCTTACATTGTGTTAGACTTTAAGCTCAACTGAAAAATGTGAAACATGAAACGTGAACCAATAAAAAAGCTCCATACTTCTTCACAATTCAAACTTTTAGATATCCCTAATTGATACCTATGAAAAGCTCCACAATACTTAAATTTTTTGGCCTTGTCAGAATGTGAAGCATAAACCAATGAAATGGCTTCACGATACTTATCAATTTATTTTTATCAAAAAGGATTTTTCCAAAGTGAGAAACTTGAACCAATGAAAATGCTCCACGTTTCTTACAATTCATATTTTGTCAAGGTGCGAAGTATAGACAAATGAGAAAGATCCATGTACCCTGCGGATTTTTTAGTGTGGTATGGACTCGAAGCTTTATGAAATACAATATATTTTCATGGACTTGGAGTCTGAGGAACCCAAATGACTCGAATATCCTACTTGGACCATTGATCTATTTCCATGTAGTCCCCATCTTACTGATGTTATATTTGATGGCCAAATGAACGTCTGTTAAGATTTTCAAATAGAGTCGGCCAATGTTTTTAAACTTAGCCTCCTGCAGATTTTCAAATGCCAACAACAAATCCTTTTGGGAGGTATATTTTGACGATCGTATGAACGTATTTTTTCTTCTAAAATGGCTAAGTCCATTTTGACCTAGCTTTTATAACTTTATACTTCGTGATCGGGATGATTTATTTTGGGCCTTCATAGCTTCAGATTATATGAGTAGTTTGGATAATTTTATGTTGTTTTGTAGGTTCTTTATGAAAGATGTAGACATAGCCCAATCATCTACAAATCTAAATCTTTAATCTTTGATTAACCACTCCCTTGACATTTCTGCTAAATCCTTTCATTTATTTCACCAAGGCACAAAGCTTTTTCTCAAATTGATAGTTATCTTTTGTTTAGAATAAACTTTGAAGCACGGGGAGAAAATTAGAGCATGTAAAATAGTTAGATTTAATTGAAAGTATATGAAAAAGACTAACTCAGTTTAGGGGCTGAAAATGGGCACCAAGAGAATGGATGCTTTGAATGATGTATACAAGCTAAGATAACTGAAGTAATTTTTTAAAAAGAATGATTCATCCCCCTCTCACTCATTGTGCTTCCAACACCCTCTTCTCTCTTTCGAAACAACTATGAAATTATGGTTAGTCTCAATATGTCAACTCATTGAAAATGTAGATGGATTTGTAATGAAAATGGGTACGAAATGTAAATGTGTATGATATTGTGAATAGAAAATAAAATTTCTCTTAGTCTTTCTATCTCTTCCTTACTCTCTCTCCCTATAATCAAAAAAAGAAAAGTGAAAATGAATGTGGAAGTGGTGAAGGAAACATTCTCTATCTCCCTCTATCTCTATCTCTCTCTACTCTATCTTGGATTGCTTGAAATGATAGATGCATTGGTTTATGCTTGAGTGTAATCATGTTCCATAACTAGGACCGACCCTGTGTTGGTTGCAGGTACACCTTACAAGAAGGATTAAAAGTGTGATTCATTGTTATTGATGAGTTGGTAATAAAATCTTGTACATTGACATTGAATGTGAATATTAAATGAAATTTAATTAAAGAGAATGCAATATATAAATTAGTGGGTTGAGAATTTATTGCTTTTCTTGAATTCTTATGTGTTAAGCATTGTACATGGGAAAACTATTTGGCATGTATCTTCTTATGTTTTAAACTAACTCTGTAACACCAATAGGAGTGAAACCTAATGAATGTAGGACCAACCATGTAGAAACCATGTTAACTTAATTAATAAAGAATTTATTTAACAATGTAAATTTGTATAAAGTATAGTTCATACTCCATGGTTTTCATTCCCAATTATATTAAATAAGTAAATTTGACTCACCCAAAAACCAATATAAGGATAGTTTCTCATATAGTAACTCTCATGGTGCTAATAGACCTTCACTTATTCGTTATGTACCCTTATGGAATATAACTTCAATGGTGTTTCGTTTAAGCCTTGTAATAGGCCTTGCATACACATAAGGTGAATGTTGTATATGTGATGCAGCGATCATTAACAAACTCAACAAATATCAGTTGTTAGAACAATCTATTCGAAAAACTATCAAAAATCCATCTTTTCTCTTTACCTCAAGAAGCCAAAACTTGCATGTCAACACCCAAATTTTATAGATGACTGATTCCAAATATTATGATACTTTACACCTGATATATATCAGAAATACAACATGTTAGTACATTGAACAAATTTTCATAGCACCATTTCCTATGTAGACCTTAATTTTTCCTTGTAGCGCTCCTAAATTCCTTTTTTTGAGAACAATAAAAAAATATAGAGAATATTTCTTGAATGTCATGTTTTCCTTAGAACCATTATGCTTCTCTAATTTTTCACAAAATTTCATGCTTCAATTTTGATCCCATGAGTTTTTATTCCTCTTTTATCATTTTTCACTAGCCCTTCTAATTAGCCCTTAAGGTTTTCGAGTGTTCATGTTTGAAAAAATATACCAATGATCCTGCAAAGATTCTTAGATTTTTGGGTACCCATTTGGGTCCTCATGGTGTGCGGTATCTTTTAGGATCCAACCCTTTGTGAATTTTCTCCAATCTAACTCTCTCCTTTTCCCTTGTTTCAAGTAGGCCTAGTAAAGGTTTTGAAGAAAATTCTAGGTATTTTCCACTTTTCACTAAATATACTCTTGTAGACACCCTAGATCACTCATTTTACAATTTTTGAACTATCTACAAAAAAAAATTACTTTATATGGTCTATTCATGCTATTTACATGTTTTGTCCTTCTTACTTGCTTCTTGACTTGTTCTTTGCATACACTATCCTTCTTCTCTGTTTGATCTTTCTTCTTTACTCTTTCAAAATATCTTCTTACCAAACTTTCCCCACTATTCCTCATATTTATTCATTCCTTTCTAATCACATATACTCTCATGGTAATCACTATACTTTTGTCAAGTTTAAAAAACTCTTCTTCAAATTCCTCATCTGGACTGTAAAAGGATAGTTTGATTATCTCCTTTTTGATAGCTCTTATTAATTCTTAAAAATATTTTCAAGGCTCAATAAAACTTGAATAAATACCCCAACATATTTTATCATTGATACTTGAACTCATTATTCTAATAAAACTATTCTATATTATTAGTCTCAACTGTCACAATCTTGCCTTGATGACTATTTCTTTCTCTTTTATCTCCTTAACACATGTTACCTGAGTTCCTATAAAGGCTCCAATACCTTCATTCTATTATAATTATTCCAAAACTTGATATGCACTCTACATACTACCAAATTTATGCTTTAGTCTACTTCACAAAGCTACTTTCTCTCTCAAGCCCTCGAACTAGGCTTTTCCACAGTCAAAACTGAGATTTTGCTAATGATGCTATTAAACCTTGTGCATTCACCCTGAAACTTCTTGGCTCCCCTTCCCATACCTTACTCCACATTTTTACTATTTTTTGTTCATAATATAGTAGATAACTCAATTTATGGTGATTTTTCCTCCTTCACAAATCTTAGGCAGGGTTTACAGATCAGGGGCTTCAAGTATATAATTTTCTTATGTTTAGCTATGGTTCTAGGGTTCTTTATAGTCCATAGTATATTACATGCCTCTTATAAAATTATCCAATGTCCTTGAGTGATATCATTGTCTTAAAACCTTCCTAAACCTATCATTTCCACCATACCAGTCACAAGAAGACTGTATTCACATTTTTGCCAATTTTGATCTCTTGAACTATGGTACATTGATTAAACACTATCAAGACTTGAAAATTGTAATATTATTCAAAAAGTAAGATGGTATCATAGGTATGTTTCAGTACCATATTTTATTAAATCATTCCACACCATATGCTAATAACAATGCAAATGACATACCTTGCCCAAGCACAATCTCTGTTTCTTAAGAGATATTGAGTTCTTAGAATGTATTCATCTTCTAAAGTTTCATTATAATCCTCCTCATACCCTTCACCGTTCCATTATCCCTATTACATTAGTCAATACATCATATATCTAACATTCATGCACAATTTCACATTTTCTCAAGACCACACATATTTTTTCTCAAGAAACACTTTTCATTTATATCTCAAAGGAAGAGTAAAACTGTTCTTGAGACATTTTATTAGATATCAAACTCTATGCCACACACACACAAACTCACTCTTCACTGAATATCTCTATACAAATGAGTTGAAAGGAGATAGTAAGGGCTTCCTCACAACTAACCCAACTTTGATAAAGCAAACTCAAAATGAGTTAAATTCTAGTAGGTGAGGGAGTCATGACAAGGTGAAGTAGATGCCATATAACCTTAATTACATCATTTATGACCACTACACTAATAAATCAACCTATAACATACCTATGAACTATTCAAATATTCAAATTATACGTTTAGAGGAAAATTCTTTATTACTTGCCTATGGAGTCTAAATGGACTATTACATGACACGACCATATCAGATGGACCCAAGACACCCCTAAACACCTGAGAAGTCCAAAATTGATTTTTTTAAGATGCTCTTGTATTAAGATGTTAATGAAATTGTAAGTGTTAGAAAACTAAATGTTGTGAGTAGATGTAATAAACATGTATGGACTGATTGGTGGTTAATTATTGAGGGAATTCCATTCAATACATCTTAACACTTGCATGGTGACTTAAGTAATGTATTTTCTTATCGTGGGGAAACTCTTTCCTGAAGTGATAATATTGGCTTTGATAATTATTTAGAGAAGGTGGCATGTAATGGTAGGGCTAAGGAAATCTTCATGTAGAACTCAAGTGTGAAGTTTAACTCTTCCTTTCCAAGGAAACTAAATAGGGCATGACGTGCAAAGGAGGCATGTGGAGTATAGTTTGATTATATCCCTCATTAGAAACTTTGTAAGATAAAATTAAATGAAAGGTAGTGTGAGATAGTTTAAGAATCACATTGTAGGAGTGCAACTAAACACATTGGAGTATAAAAGACACTAGTGATTTTGTTAAGTTACCATTTCAATAAAGAAAACAATTAAGAATAGAGAAATCAATAAAAAATTGTAACACTTATATTGGCCACATATAAAGATAAATATTTACAAGATACACCAATAATACATAATATAAACCATAACCAAACTCACGAACAAAAGACACAGAGAACTGGCTAAATTTTCCTTGTGCTAACTAGATAACCTTGAGAATATAGATCAATGCACTTTCTTTCAAATTGTCTCACTCCAAAAGATGCTTATGATTGTGATTTCATATAGAGAACTAATTTTTTAAAACGATATAATTATCTCAATGCTTATCATAATTCAAATTCAAGATTATATTTTGTAAATATCTTCTTGAACACATGGTGTTATCTCTAAGTTTTTTCTACAATTATTTTAGTGGTACAAATAGGGAGTTACAATCCTTTCTCATTATTTTTTGTAATGTATATAAAGTTACCCTATGAAGGATACCATCATCCCTAGTGACTTCATGAGACATTATACTCATGATGGTCAATGGCCATGAAGGATCGTTGAAATGCATTATCGGAAGGACCATAAAGTGTAAAAATGGAAAGTGACTTATACATTACAAATTTGATCTAGGACCTTGTTTTGGTTTATAAATGTCTCTTAACATTTTTATCGATGAGTTTTGGGCCCTAAAAATTTTAATGGTGCTTTTAAAAACCACAACATCTCTTGATTATGAGATGCAATGTATGTGAATGTAAAATAGTTAGTCGTATGTCATTTGGACAAATGAAAACTATGAGACTTAGTGTGTATGTGAGATATTTACTTGTATTTGGTGACTATTATAGTATTAGTAAATGTGGGTTTTTTATATATAAATAGTTTGGTGTTTATAATGTTGTATTTAGGTGTGAAAATATTGGGCGACACATGAATTTAATTTCAAGGTATGTTAGTACCATACATGTCGCAGCCCAGAAATTTTGATTTCTTTAATTATTGAGAAAACATTAATTAGGGATAATAATGAGAAGGGACATGGGTTAAATTGATGTAGGAGCATCATTGTGAGGCATTCAAGTATCACTTTTCCTAGCTATGAGGTCATGGGAGTTCTCTAGGGTATGCGGAGTCATGGAAAGAGAGAGCAAAGAGTAAGAGGATTTGAATTTCAAATGTGAGTTTTTACCACCAAAAGATGTAGTTTAATTATAAATGCATATTAGAGAGTCATAGGGGTTGTCAAGGGTTTTGAAAGAGTCTTGTTGAGTCATTAGGTATGTCAAATATTCCTAAGTGTGTAGGAGAATCATTGAAGTGCTCAAAATAGTAGGAGAAATGTAGGTATGCATCTAAAAGATAAAAGGAAGTTCAAAGGTCACAAGATAAAAGTTACATTTCTAGGTAGTAGGTACATGCATGAGATAAATTTTGAATATAGGAGTGTGAAAAATTCAGTTTTGGGATTCATTCCTTGTGGAAGGAGGAAGGAGAAGATAGAATGAGTGTGTAATAATGTGTTTTGTATGAAGTTTAGTGAGAAATAAGAAAAATACTGTGTTACGATCATAAAACTATCCTTTTTCATTAAGTAGTGATGTTGATATTTGTGATATATGGTGAAGTTATCTATTGTGGAGCTTGTGTGGTTTTTATTCATTAGTGTATAACTTGCATGATGTTATCAAATTTGTAGAAATCCAATTGATGGGGGAAAATGTTCTATGTGAAGTATGAATAAGTAATTGACTGAAATGAAGAAGGGGTGAAACTGTGGTAACTCTTGTATAGAACATTACTATATTTGGTTGATTCACATGGAAAGGAGGTATGTGCATATATTCTCATAGTGGTTTGAAGGTATGTAAAGGATCAATAAGGTAATCTCTTTAGTATAATGCCATGCATGAGGAAAAGATCTAACTAGGGACTGTAGTTGTGTACTACTATTCAAGCAAGTTTAGAAATATTGTAGAAGTGAAAGGGTGTGCATGTATGAAGAGTAGAGGGTATAAATTCTGATTCAATACTGGATGAGGCCTTGGATAGGTTAAAAAACTGAGATTGTTCCCTACTATGGTCTAGAGGGTACCATACCCTGTTCTAAATGTGTAAAGGTGAAAGATTCCAATCGGTTGGAGGCATCAAAGTTGCTTTCATGAATACCTGGTAAGAAAATAAGGTAAGATATATGAAGATAGATCTCTGAATCAATTTATAGGATTTGAGAATGTTTGATTTTTTTACAAGCTTCTCGGGTTCCTTTGATATGCACAGTTGGGGTCCATTTAGGGCTTGCTACTTGGAGGGGTAAATCAACAAATCCCTAGTTATAAATTGGAAGATATCATGTTTAGAGGGTCTTTAGATTAATTGAAGGAGAAATTTTTTATTTCCATTGGGTGGTTTTTCATATTTACTTGACAATCCTTTCTAGGATCAATAACACAGTCTAAAGGCTTAGTAAAGAGGGCTAGTTTTTTTGTTGCTCTTCAGTAATGTTCGTTTTGGTTTGTTTCGTTGGGGTAACTGCTCTTGGACTGCTTGGGGTTTCTATGTCTCAAATGGATCTTGATCCTTTTTGTTTTGGTCCTCATTCCTATTCTGGCTTCTAGGTCCTCTTTTGTACACAAGGGTATAGTCCCTTTCAAAAAACTATTTACCAATAATTAGAAAAAGAGGGCTAGTTTGCAAAAGAATTTGTATTTTCATTTGAAGTCCAACCCCAAGATTTTATATGCACTTAGATATCTATAATAGGTGTCCAAAAATATAAATTTTATTCTCGATTCTTGAGGGAATGAAAATATATGCACATCAGAGGACTTTCCTTGACCTAATGGAGGGTTTGTAAGACTAGAAACAAAAGTGGAGCTAGAGAGAGCATATCAAAGAGTTGGATCCTGAAATATTGCATGAACTTAAGGGTTGTTGGAATAAGCCTAATGATATTTTTCACATTTTCATGAGTTGGTCTATAATACCTTAACCTTGTATTCACCAATATACCTTGTCTTAAGGGCAAGGAGTAGTTTAGAGGGGGAATAGTTGCAAGATTAAAGAGTTGATCCTTTTGATTCAAGATTAATGTTGAGTTGACATTATTTGAGGTGTAGGAGAAGGGTAGAGGAGTTATAAGACATTGAAGGAGTAAAAAATCCCAACATTGCTATCTTGGGTTAATGACTAGTGAAGAGGATTTCGGGATAGTTTTGACAAACCAAAGGGAGTTATGTGGGTTTAGTTGTTAGATTTCTTTTGTGGTCAGTATAACTATGTTCTAAGTTGTGTAAGTAGGGGCATTGAGATGAGAAACATTGAAAGGCAAAAGTATACATATATTGAGCAAGGACTAGTACAAGAGACTAAGAACCATTTGAAGGATGCTGAGTATTTATAAATTCTTCATGAGGAGGAATGATTTAGGGGATTGAAATGATAGTGTTAAGGATGATGAGATAGGGGACGATGGTAATGAGTCCATTCATGATGTTATTTGTCCATTTTATAATTTTTATGTTTTTATAGTCTTATCTGATGATCCTCAAATGTAGAGATAAGGTATAAATGAGGTTAAATACTCTTGAAAAGGTGATTGTATGTTGGATAGTGTTTTTTTACTCTACATCAGAAATGAGGGACATAAAATTTCACTCCCCCACGAGGTATTTCTCCCAAAAAATTGTAGGTCATCACTTGTGCACCTAGGAAGTTACAAACTTGTATGTTTTCTTAACTACTTGGCCCCCTCATGAGATGAAGACCCATGCCACATTTTTCAGCTGGTGATGTCCCCTCACATTTGAATAAAATAAAAAGGGACATAAGGGATAATAATGTGCACGTTCCTCTCTCTCAGTTAGATCCCAGACAAATGGAAAACCATTATTAAGCCCTGAGTGTTAGTTTCCAGCCCCATGCATATCACTCTCATAAAACCACAAGCTAAAATTTGGCCTGATATAATGTGAAGAACATTTTGGATTCCCTCTTATACCATGTGGCCCTTTCCCCCATATTTCTAGGGTGCAAATCCACATCAACCCTCATTCAACCTTGGTTAAGAATGTTTGAGTCAAACTTGAGTTAAAGCATGCAAGTGAGAACAAAAAGCTTCATATTCAAACAATTAACCATTTTTAAGTTGTAAATATTCATTTTCACCAAAAATATCACTCTCCTTACTGTTATGCTGCTGAAAATATGCCAAATACCTAATATAATAAAAATGGAAATTTATTCATATCTTTAAAACCCCTTTCCCGATCCCCATGCGATTTTAACAAAAGATCTTTCTAAAACTTGCCTTTCAAATGAATCCAACCTTGCATCCAATGGTAGTATACATTATTTTTAATGGCCAAACAAAGTTTCCTGAAATAAAAAAATCATTTTCAGATCTATAGAGTCCTGACAATTAAAATCCTCCAAAATTTGGAGCAAAGCATCCTTATGAAATAACAAAACATTTTAGACCAATTTCATTCCATTCAGACACTGAGAAGACCCAATTCTAAAAATAGTAATCCTTCTTAAACCTCATAGTATTTAAATAGTAAGTGTTTTAATAGTTCATTATCAGAGTTTTCATTGTTCCTTACACATCAGGAAAAATAAAAAAAGTCAAATTAAGCAACCGGTGACTAAAAATGGACTTCTCAAAATAAGACTCACTAAAAATAGTAATTGTTGGAATATTGGTCAAGAAATAGGGATGTTGAGTCACCCATGTTGACATAAGGGCACATGGATGTGTTTGAAATAGTGCATATCATCCTAGTGACTTGAAAGATTCAAGATTTCATAGAATACACTTTGAGTTTAATGCGGGATAAATTTCTCTATCTGGAGAAAAATACCTCTTTCAATGAGTAGCATATGAGAAAGAATGTGTTTAAGAATCCTCGGGTTGGTTCCATTCAAAAAGGAGACATATTTTTCATGGAGGTGAATTTTGAAGTCAAGATAATTAGGGTGATGATATTCATATCCTAACTCCAACCTTGTGTTCAAATAGAATCATCATGTGTGCAAGACCAGGAAGTCATCTCAGTTCAGATATTATAGTAGTGTTTTTGAATACTCATTCAATGCCCTAGAGTCTGTCCACATCTTATGGAAGGAGGAAGTTGAAACCACATTGTTTTAATCCAATAGGAGGTTAGAGACAAAGAATCTCATTCATGAATCATTTCCTAAAAAATCCATCAGAAACAAGTTCTTCATCAACAAGAGGCTTTCCCATCTCTAAATTTTCACTTCTCTCTCCTCCCTCCCTCTCTCTCTAACATTATATTTCATCATTGGGAATGTAATTTTTCATGTTATTCACTTAAGTGAATGAATGTTTCTTTGAAAAATTCCCTTTTCAAAAATAATAAAAGGACTTAATTCCAGTCTTAATAAATGTGAAAGGTCACTAGGGGTGGTGAGATGAAAATTCACATGGGGAGGAGAGGAAGAGACATTTTGTAAGCTATAAATTGGAATGGCTTATCTATTTCAAAAGGTTAGCAATTGTTGATTGTTGTAAGTTCTTGGATTTTGTAGACGCTTAATTATGACTACCCAGTTTCAATACTAAAATAGAATTAATTGTATTATTTCCCTCTATTTCATTATAATTAGTGTTTTCCCACTAATTAGCTATTATTCCCCTTCATCTCAGTCAATTAATGGCATTTCGTTAATTAACTAGCTTTGTCATTTATCTTGGATGTCTATTTACATCGCTTCATTAGTTAAAATCCCCTTTTAATTAATTAATTAACCATTATTAACTAATTAACATTTCAATCTCGTATTTAATAAATAAAACCTCTTATTGGTTAAATCCTCCCCTCAAACCCCTCAAATTCTACTAACTTCCCTCCAAATCATTTTTAGATAGAATCTCCCCTAACTCTCACATGTTACTAATCTCTAATTAATATCTTCTAATCATACTTGTCCTCTTCTAATCCTACATTCACTTTATCCCACATTCACTAGGTTACAAGCTTCTCCTAAATCAGAAAGATATATAAGAAACCTAGTACACCTTGTCA
The DNA here is from genome assembly GCA_019776745.2 of Taxus chinensis. Taxonomy (NCBI): domain Eukaryota; kingdom Viridiplantae; phylum Streptophyta; class Pinopsida; order Cupressales; family Taxaceae; genus Taxus; species Taxus chinensis. The sequence goes on along the minus strand of CM034156.1, from coordinate 4,638,633 downwards.
CAACTTACACTATGTCCTTAAAAGACATTATACTTGAGAAGAACATTTCACGTTATTGTAAGGCTTGTTAAATCAAGTAAATATCCCCTTTTCCACTTACTAAGAGTAGTAAGAGAAGAATCAAAATTAAAATCAGGCCATATTGATGAGATCTTTTCCTCTTTTCTTGAGAAATACTTAATCGTGTGTGGTCTACATTCGTCTCACTAAGGAAATAGCTACATCCAAAGCACATCAAAAACATCGAAAGGAGGTTTACATTTAGTGTAGATTTATACTTTATGATTTAATTAGCTTCATTTTCCTCTGTATCATGATTCTTTTGTTTTAAATGAACTAATTTAGGATCTACTAGGTGTTAGGTCTATTCAATTATCTTAGTTTAGTTTAAACATGCATACATATGGAATGCTCGGTTGGACACCCCTTTGTCTCATGCACATTCATTTATTGTTCTTAGTTTAGCTTCATTTTACAATTTCTTTACATGTAAATTCTTTCAGTTTTTTGAAATTTATATGTTTTAAAGCATGTATGATGGTATTTGGTATTCCGTAGGTATATGCAATTAGCTTAGTTTATTTTTAGCATGCATACATATGGCACACCTGGTGGGACACCCTTTGTCTCATACACATTCATTTATTGGTCATAGTTTAGCTTCATTTACCATTTCTATACATGTAAGTTATTTCAATTTGTTGAAATTTATATATTTTAAAGCATGTATGATGTTATTTGGGAGTGTTGAGTCTTGTTTGCAGGCATAAACGAGGAGAAGTGTTGTCAAAATTGAATCTTGATGGGAAAAATTCAATATTTTTTTGTTGTTTTTGACATTTTTTGTGTAAGTACATGTTTTTTGTGCTACCATTCTCTATATTTGTGTTAGCATTACTTTCAAACGATGTCGTTACTTTTGCTACCATTACCTACAATATTATTTCTTGCATGTTCTACCATAACTTACATGCACCACCATTAACTGCATGTTGGCAAGAAAATTTGTCAGGTGGAAAAACTTGTGGATTTCTTGCCAACGCTCTGGGAATCTAAGTCCCTCTACTTAACCGGTGCAACTGCCGTATGTGCATGCGCATGAAAAGGTGGATTTCTGTGGTGGCCTTTCGACTGAGGATCCAACAAGGGCACTCCAATGACCCTACGAAAAATTCTTGCATATACCTACAAGAGATGACTTTGCTTGGAATGTGGGAAAGGGAATGAGAGATTTAGAAAAGAGAAAACTAATGCTGCAAGTAGAAAATCATAGACTTGCATACATCAGCTAGAAGCTTAATTACATGCACTTGAATATAGAAGAAAAAAAATCTGCATAATAGCTACAAGACTAAATGAAGCTTAATGGACACAGAGTACCAACAAACTCCTTAATCAAAGAGGCTAAAATTCCTTCTTCCTTTATTGAAGCTCAAGAAGAATTTGCACATAGTGTGAGAAGTAGAAGACATTTTGTAATAGGAGAAATGGAAGAAACTTGCTATCTCTTACTCTCTTCACAAGGATAACTCTCTCATGAATTCACAAAAAACAGCTCCAACATCTAAGAAGCAAAATTTCAGAAGACCTTCAAATGAGGAGCTTGTTACAATTTATAGAAGAGGAGGTAAACTTTTCATCTTCCTGGTGACTTTTCGAATACCTTAATGTGACTTAAGACTGTTCTTATTCCACTTTAAATACTTAAGTCCCTTTTAAAATAACAAGGTGACTTAAATTTACATTATATTTCTGAAGTCACTTAAGTCATATCAAAAAGTGCAACTCTCAACGCAAAAATATAACATTGAGGAGAGAGGGTGTTGTATGAGAAGAGAAAAGAGAGAGAAAGAAGAGGAAGAAGAAGAAGGATTATGCTAAAGGATGAGCTGTTGTGGTGGACTTAGCTCCGTTATCTGACTGCTCTCCACTTTGTGATCCTGAGAAGGCTTCTGTCTTTCCAAACTCCTAGTTGAAATGAGTCACCGTTGGTTCTACTTTGTTGGCATGAGGGATGTGAATGCAGCTCAAGGTTTTAGTCCATCCATCAGTCACACTGTTGATGTCCTTGCACTTCCCGAACCATGATGAATGCTTTTCTACGATAAGTGCAATGGAGGCTTATATTTCTGAGAAGAAGTCGAGGGTATCCTTAGTGAAGGACAATGGGTTTCCCACCCCTTTCTTGACATATTCTTTGAAAGGGCCGATCAACTCATCAGCAGTTGAATGTTCACTCATTGTGGGTACTCCAAGTTTATGAATTTTCTAGTTTATAATATCTTGCAGCTTGTATGTTTGTTCCTCTTTCTCCTCAAGCTCTATGAAATCCCGATTGATTGCTTCAAATCTAATTTCCAAGGCCCTCTCCCATATGTGTGTCAAGTTGTTTGTAGGAGTTTCAAAAACATTCTTATCAATCAATTCCTGATGCTGGGTGTTGCTCATCTCACTCACTACTAGTCCTAGAGGTTCCCAGTAATCTCTTTCTTTCCCCACATATTTTTTGAGTGCCACATTTTGTTCACAGTGGCGCACATGTATGTAAAGAGCTTGACTACCTCTTGAAGTGTTGACTTCCCTTTTTTGCAGATTGAATCGATCCATTCCTTGTTTGCTCGGCCCTGCATCATGAATTCATGTGTTCTTCTCATGGATTCCAGATCGAATTTGTTGATGGGTACCACTTTATCAATAGGAAGTGATATAGTGCTTGGTCCACCAAGTGTTGCACATAGGATGAGAGAGTTCGCACTTGTTCCTTTAATCCATCGATCTTCTATTTATATTCTTTATTCTTTTCCATCATGCAAGTAGAAGATTGTTAGAATATGTGTAAATCTCCCTCATGAGTAGCTGGTCCCAATTGGATCTTGCTCATCTCATAGTCAGTCGGTGTCATCTCGTCCACTGGCTTGATTACTTTTGGCCGAGCTACTTCAATGTACTGATTACATGTCTCCTCACTGTAGAATCGTGATGTTGTCTGTGCGATCTTTCTTGACCTTTTTTCTTTAGCCAAAGAGACAATTGCTGATATATCGGGGGCTACTACTTGTTGCATAGTGCGAGTGTTGAGGATAATCATTTACCACATCCACAGAAACATCTCATCGAATTCAGGCTCAATGACGGGCGCATCAACCATTCCTTGTTCTGATGGAGGAGGCAAATCCTGAATGAGAGGAGTGTTGGAATCAACAACATGCGGGACCTCTTGTAGTGGCTCGAATATTAGATCATGAGTCATATACTCCTTGTTCACTTGAGCATCCGGTGTTGGATTTTCTGTCTGCATTGCCGGGATCACATCTTCCTCTTGCGGCAATGCCAATGAATCTTTTTCTTCCTTGAATTTCTTGGATGTCTTCTAATGGGGAGAAATTTTCAATTCTGTGGCCTTCCTTTTTGAACTCGCTCCAGAGTTTTTAGAGTTGGAGGTTACCTCTACGAACTTTGAAGATGAATGATGTGAAGCTTGCTTCTAGCTTGGGGAAATTCCTCACGATCGAATGATCATAGCCCTCTTCTTTTTAAACCAGTTCCTCATTCTCCTCACCACCTTTTCAGTCTGCTCCAGTATATCTCCTAATTCACAAACATGCCAGTTGATTTGGGGCATTGGCGACATCATGACTGCTACGTACTCAGGATCATACATCTCTGTCCCGTCATCATGTAAGATGTCTTTATACCAAGGGAACTTGAATTTCTTCATCTCACTGGTAGTCATCTTCACGTGATGTTTTTTACATACTTCGAACTCATCAATAAAATTGACCTAGTAGTCCTCAACTTGTGGCTCATGTTGCAATTATGGGATGTAGAAGGAGTCAGGATCTTCTCAGATTTCAAATTTAGGTTTGGCGATGTAGGAAAGCAAAGTCAGATGTGCAAAAGTAGCCTCCAGGTGGGATGCGTCATTTGAGCTTTTGCACGTCAATTTCTTTCTTCTACTTCTGAGCTTGCTATTTACTTGGGTGATCTACCTGTAGAGTTCGAACAATATAATCTGGTCACTAAGGTACTTGGGTAGTTTTAGAGGAGCTTGGTTGAAGCTGGTGACTCGTATGTAGGAGAATGTTGAGAATTGTATGAAGTATGAGCCATATTCCTTAATCAGGGATGCCGCTTTTGGTGACATCCTAGCTTCAAGATCCCCTTCCAAGTTTCGGACCACGTACATAGTGAATGCATCGTTCACATGGGTGAAGTGCTTGTTGCTCTCCTCCATTATCAACAGTGGAAGTTTCTTGAATGCAGGTACCTTAGAAGCAATGTTCTATGTGAGAGCCAATCCCTTGAATGATAGTGAGCTTGCAAGGAGATAAGATAGATAATAAGTCATGTGGAACTTCTTTGTCATGGGTACTTGGAGAAGTTACAAATGGAGATTGTCGCCGATGATCTACCCCTAGTCAATTCTCTGTTTCCCTTATGTCAATGTCAGGATGTAAAGGCCCATCCAAGCATGGAAGTCTCTTGTGTTTACTTCACCCATTACTCTACTGAGGAGAGTGATGACATCAGAATACCCTTCTCGGAACTCACACCTTGGTAGATTCTTGGGAATCCTGGAAGGCTTTCTTCCATTTTTCAACCATGATCCGAGCACTACTCCTTGGACATATGAATCCATTGTCTCCCAATCGTGCACGTCTCTTTCCTTGGAAATGATGACCATGTTGGGGGATGTCGGTATCTTCAGAGATATTGAAATGGTTCTAGGATTGATGACCACCAACATTGTACCATTGTCAGCTAGGATGGTTCGCGTCTCGGGCTCGTAGTGGAAGGAGTAGGCTAGGACTAACTTGAGAGTTTGCACAGACACTGGGTGTCCTGCAGCAATAAAGAAGCCACTTATGAATATCTAGTCTTCAATCCTCCTTCAATCCTTAGAGGCCATGCAAGTTTTAAGTTCATTCAGGTCCTTGTACAAGACATCACTATCTTCCACATCATATGTGCAGGGAAAGGGTTGGGTCAGCTTCTGACCCGTCCATTTCGTCTTCATGTCTCCCTTCGAAAAAGTAACTTACTATTTTTAGTAAGTGTGAAAAATTAATTCCTTGATCTTCAACTGAATGTTGTGGCTTAGTTTTTATTTTTTCTCCTTCTCCCCGTGTTCCTCGTCTCTTCTGGATCAAATTTCTATTTTTAGCAGGTGCTCGAGGGCCCACTTACTAATTTTAGTAAGTGCCAAAAATGTTTTTTCTGGTGAATTTTCAGTTTTAGTTTACCTCCAATGTCTTCGTCTCTTCTGCATGTTCTTTTGTTGCTAACTTTACCAAAATAGCAGTTCCTATGTAGTAGACCTGCTACTTTTAGAAATTTGTCCTCTGGGATTTGGATTGACGTGGAACAAAGTTTTTTGATATGGGTTTTTGCCCAGTATCCTCCCTCTGCAATTTCAGCTTTGCCCGCTTAATAATAGTCAAGGAGATTTTAAAGTTTTAGTTTTCAGATCTGGCAATGCCTCTGGGTACGATAGCCATTAATGGACCTGAAAATTGCAGGTCTGGTTTTCTCCTCCATTTACAATGAAATTTATATTTTTGATGTGGGTTTTGTCTTCTGGTGCTTCACGTGTGATCTTACTTCAATCCGACAACTAGTTTGACAGGAAATCTTACTTCTTTCTTCATTGAGCCGAAAATGATACTTCTTCATTGTGGTTGCTCTGTCACACGAGGGGGGATTTTTAAGGTGTCTTTTTTATGGTCTTGGATAGAGGAATGAACGGTAGCAAATGTTTTGTTGTTTCATGCACTGGTTTGTAACATTTCTTTAGATCTTCATTTTTAGGCTATGGAGATTTTCACTGTTCTCTCCTTCTTGTTCTTCGTTTCTTCTTCTTGTTTTGATGAAAGATCCTTCTGAGACCTGCAAATTGTGGTGGGGATTTTTTTTCAGTGCTTGGGTCAAGTTGGTCTAGGCATTTGCAATGGCGAAGTGACAGTAGAATGTTGTAGAGGAAGAAATGGAGGAATGGAGTGCACAAAAATGTTTAGAAGTTAGAAATGAAGAAAGTGACACTTGGGAGATTTAAAAAGATATGCACAATTAGGGTTAGGGCACATTTTTCAAAACTTGATTTTCCTGACCTTAGGGATCTGAGGGACATCAATTTCCACAATGAGCAAGACGGCGACACGTGGCACTAGATTCAACGGTAGGGGATGAAGGAGGAAAAAATTGCTTTAAAGCACCGTGAGCTGAAATGAGGTCACATGGGTGTCCAGAAGACTCCCCATAGGGGCTAGGCACATTTTCCAAGGCCTGATGTCCCCTGCCTTAGGTGCATAAGGTACATAAAATTCCATGGTGGTCCTGGAGCTGACACATGGCGACCGATCCGACGGCAGGGAATGCATGCTCCAAATAAGCACTTGATGGCTGAATTGCCAGGTCTGAAGGTCATATGAGGGTCCCAAGGGTCACATGAGATCTAGACACATTTTCCAAGGGGTTATGTACCTGACCTAAGGGACATGGTGGACATGAAATCCCGCTAGGCTCCTGGTGCTGACACGTGTCCTCTCGAAAAAATGACTAAGTCCTGAACTACCTTTGAGAGGGTAACTTGTAATGCAGATAACTTGAGCTTCTGGTGGAATTTCTTGGTGAAATTTTATATTATCCTGAATATAAATGTCATTTTGAATCCAATGATGTGGGTATCATGTCTTTATTCGATCATATGATTCCTGAAAAATTAGATTTTGTATCTGGGACTCCACTTGTACCTGAGAAAAACTATCTTCCAATCATATGCGCCAAGGTGTTGTGAAAAATATTATTTCACCATCATCTAGGTCTTGGAATCCTCTTTCCGAATATGTTTTTTTTTTTAATTCCAAATCCATTTGGAGCTCTCAGAATCTTCTTTTGAAGTCCAACATCCATTTTAGGCTTATGTACTGTCTAGGTTTGTGAACCCTATTTTTCACTCAGAATGCTCCAAGTCTTAAAAAACTTCTCTAAACCTTCCAAAATAATTTATTTTATGACATAAGGTATTCCATTCATCTCCATGTTGAATTTTTCCCTTCCATTCTATTCCAAGGAGGTGATCCTGTCTCGGGAAGGCCAGCGATAGCCCTTCCCGTGACTGCCCAACATTTGCATTTTTAATGAACTCCTAAAATCACCTAGGGGGAATGAGTGAAATTTTCCTAAATCACCTAGGATAATATTATGGCATTGGTTGGGAACTCATTTGGACTGACTGGACAGAGCCGAGGTTTCTTAGGAATGATAAAACATGAAAATTTCGGCATAGGGGTATAGTTGTCGTGCTTGGAAACTTCCAATTTACTCGTTGCACATTTACACGACAATAGCTAGCTCTATCTTGGGGACATGGCGTGGAATGAGTGAAGTGAAGACATGACATGGGAATCCAAAATCTCCATTTTAGACCATATAATTCATTGACCAGTGCCTTATCCATTGGGCCTTGCAGAGTCATGTACAACTTCCAGAAGGAGATATTAGAAGAAGGAAGCACATATACTCACACAAACAAACAGAAAGGAAACACACAGAAAAAAGGGGAAACACACCTAGAAATCACCTATAGTACATGGCAGGGTGACAACCCGCTTTCAATGATGATACAATTTTAGGTATTTCCCACTGCAAGGCAATTCCAGTGGTGTTCCATCCAAATATGAGAGTAGAAAAAAATTCTCGCCACAATATTCATGAATCTAGAATGGACCAAGCCATAATGAATCAAAATTTCCATGGCTACCATTTGGTTCTCTTCTCTTATCCCATATCAGGACGAGGTCTCCAACTTTGAACTCTCTCGCTTTTGCCTTCTTATCAAAAAATTTCTTTACTTTTAACTGGTGCTCTTTGATACGGTCCACCACTCAGAATCTATTTTCTTCTAGCTTCTCAAGAAAGAGGATCCTCTTGTCAATGGAATCCTTGTACTGACCATCTTCTATTCCTTGTAGCAACTTGAGAGCTGGCATCTCGATTGTGATTTAGATTTCTGCCTCGACTCCATACAACAGTTGGAATGGTGACATACCTATTGCCTTCTTGGGAGTTATCTTATCTACCCACAATGCATCGTATAACTTTTTGTGCCAATTCCTCTGGTTCTCATCTACAAGTTTGCAGATAATGGTCACAATGTTCTTGTTGCTTGATTTGGCCTATCCATTCCCCTATGGGTAGTAGTCTGATGAATGAGATAGAGAGATTCCGTAACCATAGCAAAACTTGGTTAACTCCCTTGAAGAGAAATATGTGGCGTTGTCTACTACAATCTTCTGTGGTACTCCGAAACGTGTTATGATATTTTCCTTGATGGAGCTGCATACTGTCTCAGTGTTGGCTTACTTAGTGAGAATGGCTTCCACCCACTTGGTGAAGTAATCTATCACCGTGAGCACGTAGGTGTGCCCTGTGTTTGAGTGAGGATTCATAACACTAATGAAGTTTAGTCCCCACTGCTGAAACGGTTCTTCAATAACAATTGGTCTAAGTGGAAGTGCCACAAGTTGTGGTTTACCAACGAATGTTTGGCATGCTTCACATTTGGAAACCCAATCTTGAGTGTCTGCAAAGAGGGTGGGCCAATAATATCTTCCTCAGAGGATCTTGTGTGTAGTGACCATCGCTGAAAAATGCCCACCACATGCTTGGTCATGGTATGCTTTAAGCAATTTTGCTTGTTGCCCTTTATCCATGCATCTGAGGAAGCATCCATCTAGGCCTCTTTTGTAAAGTGTGTGATTCCAGATTACAAACTTTATTGCCTTCAACTTGAGTGTTCTCTTTTTCTTGTAATCAAGATGAGGAGGGAACTCTCCATAAGTTAAATAATAGGAAATATCATCATACCACTCATCAGTAGTGGTGACAAAGAGAACCTGTGGGTTATTTTTGAAATGAGTTGGGCAAGCATAATTCTCTTCACTATGTTGAGATTTGAGTGTTTCATCCTCAGCAATCAACCTACACAAACCATTTCCCCTTACCAAATTGGAGGGTCGGATATCCAAGTCATAGTCTTGAGTCTTAGCAATCCAATTTCCTCTTTTTGCTTCAGGATCCTGTTGTGTTAAGATGGACTTGATTGCACTACCGAGGACCATCACCACTATATGAGAGTTGAGGATATAGAACCTGAAGTTTTTTACGGCCTTAACCACTGCATAAGCATGCTTCTCAAATTGGCTGTAATTTAGTTCATGATTTTTCAATGGACAACTCATGAAAGCGATGGGTGCTTCCACGCCTTCATCATTTTTTTGAACAAGAAAAATAGAGAGGGTATGTTCTGATGCATAATAATACATGATGAACTCTTTGTTAAAATTTGGAGACACAAGATTTGGAGCTTTGGCAATGGATTTTTTTATCTGTTCAAATTCTACCTTCCCTTCATTGTTCCATTTGAAATTTACTTGTGGTTTCATCATGGTGGTGATGTGCTCTGTTAATTCAGCAAACTCAAGGAACAAAGCGACGAAGAAAATTCACCTTTCCGAAGAATGAATTAACTCCTTTCTTGCTTGTGGGCAGAGATAATGCTTGAATGGCTCATATTCTCTTAGGATCAATGTGTGCTCCATGTTTGTTCATAATGTGCCCTAACAACTTGCCTTCCGTAACTCTGAAAATGCACTTCTTGGGATTTAGTGATATGCCATGCTTTCTACACCTTACAAGTAATTTTTCTAAGTGATGGATATGGTCTCCCCTCTTCTTTGAAAATATCGTGAGATCATCAAGATATATGAAGATGCAATGTTTTAGATCTTTGAAGGCCAAATCCATCGCCCTTTGAGATGTAGCTCCCGCATTAATTAGACCGAAAGGAATTTTTTTGTAGGCAAAAGTACCCCAAGGTGTAGTGAAGGTAGTCTTGGCGCAATCCTCCTCTGCCACTTTGATTTGATTATACCCTTAGAATCCATCAAGTAATGAGAGCATTTCAGATCCAGTGATTGCTTGCAAAATGTGATCCATGACAGGGAGAGGATAATTGTCTTTCAGTGATGCCTGATTCAAGTTGCAGAAATCCACACATATTCTTATTTCACCATTCTTCTTCCACACTAGCACGATGTTGGCCACCCATGTTGAATGGTAGATGGGAAAGATGATTCTTGCATTGAGAATCTTCATTACCTCCTCCTTGATGGTATCAGAAACCTTTGGGTTATATGGCCTTTGCTTCTGCCTTTGAGAATCGAGTGATGCATTTCCTTTAGTTGGAAGGATTTGAGTTCATCATAAGAGAAGGCCAAAACATCTGAATATTTCTTGAGCAGCGCGACAAACATTCTCTTCTCCTCAAGCAAGCAACATTTTCCAATATTGACCATCCTTGGTTCCTCTGGGGTGCCGATGTTTTCCTTATCAAAATTAGCTGGGCACCAAGAAGATTGTTTTTCTTTCTCTTAAATGAATATGTCATGTTTGTTAAATAGAACTTCCAAAGAAACTAGGCCCTTGGGAATCTTGTTCCCTTTCAATTTTATCACTCCTTTGTTATCAATACCTTCTATTCCTTATTTCTCTTCTTCAGCTACTACTTCACGGTGTGGATTTTCACTTCCTTCAAAGAAGAGGTTATTGAAATTATCCCTTTGTTCTAAAAATGCTAGAATTTGATTATCATTATTAAATACTTGCCAATGATTTGCATTATCTGGTACATTAGGCCTGAACACCATTTCTATGGTCACCTTATCTTTACCAAAAGAAGGATGAGGTGTCACTAGAGAAGCCAATACTGCAAGAGAATCATCCTTTTCATTCTTTTCTCTTGGTATAGCTTCAATGGAAAATACATTGAAATATTCAATGCAGTCCCATACTCTATTTCTATAATGCTGGAGTCTTGGATTTTTCACCTGGTATTGTTATCAGACTTTCTTTACTATCACTTCCACATCACCTCGGCATCTCAACTTCTTGGTTCCCATGTCTTCAACCACGCTCATGCCTAAAATGATAGATTCATATTCTACCGTATTATTTGTATTATCGAATTGCAACTTGTAGGAAAATGGATACAATTCGTTAGATGGAGAGTACAACACCACACCTGCTCCCGAACCTGCACTAGAATGACTACCATCAAATTCCATTGTCCAAACTTGATCTTCTTCCTCTTCCATAAGGAGTGGAAATTTTTCATATTTTTCTGATGTGAGGAAGTAATTGCCTAGCGCACTATCTTGAAAAAGAATATTTTCCTTTGGATCATCAAACTTTCACACTGTGAACTTCATCTTTCTTACCGACAGCAATGTCTTCATCTCACCTTTTATTGGAATAGTTACAGATGAGTAGTCCATTTTTATTTCTCCACCCAAGTCTCTGTAGAAACTCCTACTCAATAACATGCCAAAGGATGTTGGGATGTCTTCTACCAGGATGGTTAGAAGCACCTTCTTGTCTGGAAAATCAGCCAATGCTACATGTGCATCTTTGATCCTTCCTACCAATGGAACTTGTTTGGATTCCATCGAATAGCAAGTTCCATTTAATCGGGTCAGGGTGAGGCCAAGAGAATTTGCAACTTTGATGGGCATCACATTATCTGAGGCTCCGGAATCTATAATGCAATTATTTAGCTCAAAGCCTTTAATGAGAAGTGACAGGTAGAAAGGTTCAACACTATTGGTTTTGGAGGCACTGAGGGCTAGCATGTTTTGTGAAGGTGATGTGGATGGTGTGGGGAGAAAGCCTTTGGAATTTGGACCCAAGGTTATGGGTTTACCCCCATGAACTACATCAATGAACCTATCAAATTGGGTAGGATGATTTTGTAGGTATTCTATTTCTAAGACCTGGACTTTAGTTTTGCTTGCGTGCTCCACAAAGTCAAATGGGGTTATGATGGGTGAGGAAGAGGTTCCAGAAATAATGGAAGATTTGCATGGTGAAGGTTTTGTTGTTTTATGTGTTGAAATTTCTTTCAAGGGTGTAGTAACTGGTTTGGAAGGAGATGGGGATGTGGGTTTTGATAGCACCTTAGATGTTTTTATGAGAAAAACATTTGAAGAAGAATTATTCTTAGTAACCTTTGAGCTGGGGAGAGGATTAGATGACCTACTTGGTATGGCAGCATGATCTTTGTTAGCTAGTGGGTCTGATTTTTCTTTAGATAACTCCATTGAAGGTGGTAGTGGTGATCCTCTATTGATGATTTTATTTTGTGGGACCTCTGGAGAAGAATCTTCTTTCTTCTTCTTGTCCTTTACCGCAGCCATTGAAGATGAAGCACCTTTCTTAGACTATGCGCGAGTGAAAACTGTGCATGAGAAACCTACGGTTTTGTCATCATCCTCATCTTCATCATCAACGTACTCAATTAGGACATTGTGTGTATCACCATCAACTTCCTCAACCTCAAGATAGCTTTCATACTCTTCCATGTTTTCTTCTTCAATTTCTTCAATTTCAGCTTCCTCCACCGGTTCTTTAGTGTCACAGACAACATTGATTGGTGGTGCTTCGATAGCAAGCCGGCGAGGGGGTGGAACAATCCTTGGCCTATTTGGAAGGTTTGGTTTCCTTGGAGCGTTCCGCATTATGATCTAGGACAAGTGTTTCTTCGAGGAAACCAAGTCATTCACCTTTTTTTGGAACATTGGATCCGTGGTGACTAAGTTTGAATTCTGACCCATTTTCTTTCCATTGGGGCCTTTCAATTTACTAGACAAGATTAGATCATCGTCGATTTCTATTGCATGGTCTTGAGCTTCTCTCAATGTTCTTAGTTGGCTTCTTCTAAGGAAGAAACCTACTTTTGATGGAAGGGCACTGATGAAGAATCTCTTCAGATTATTTTCCAGAGGCACCACGTCTTCAGGGATTCTTCTTATCACTCTGTTATATCTTGCTATGAAGTCTCTCATTGACTTGGAGAATTATTTTTTCATTTGTGCCAATTTGACCAAGATATCTTGACAATCTTCTTTGGTCTTGAGCCTGTGTTTGAACATACTTCTTATATCTTCCCAATAGGTGATAGACCTCGGGGGTAGCATGTAGAAGCATTCGGCAGCCTTCTCTTGAAGTGACTCCACAAAGAGTCGAACTGACACATCTTCATCCTCCACACCACAAGTAGTGATAAATGATGCTACATGTTCTTCGGGGAGTTGAGAACCATCCCCTTTGAACTTTGAGAAGTTTTTTTCTTGAGCCTCTCGGTAGCTCGTGGAGTGGTTGAGCAAGAGCAAGTGGACTAGTGTTTCCTCCCCATGGTACATTAGGCCTACGGGCCTCACGATCATGATCATGCTCACGATCCCCCATTCTATTTTTGTTTCTAGCTTCCAACCTTGCTAAGGCTATGGTTTCTGCTACTGCTCTTTCATCTGCCTCAGCTTGGAGTCTTTCGATTTCTTCAATTTGAGCTCTTACTTCCTCTTCCGCTCTTTCTTCTCTTTCTCTAACTTATTCTTCAGTTTCCACGTCAGTGAAATATTTGAGGTTCTCGTTGATGTATGGAAACTCACTATCCAAAGGATTGGCAACACTCAGGCTCCCAACAGGACCGGTTGTTTGACGAAGGGGAGGTATTTGAATTCTGAGCAGCTCTTGTCTTCTTTGAAGTTCTTCAAAAATGGGGTCGGTTTGTCCTCCTTGCCTCTGTTGCTAGGTGTACCTTCTATCCGCCAGCTTGGAAATCTATGATCACCTTTGTGGTGATGGAATTTGTCTTTACCTCTCCAATTCAGTAGCGCGTTCTTCTTCAAGGTCGAGGATTCTCGTGGCAATGAAGTAGTGGTTGACACTTTGTATGCTACGCCAAATAGCTTCTCTCAAATCTGAAGTGATATCTTCTTGGATGTGGAAGAGCAATTGGGTCTTTCAATAGTAGGATTGCCCAGAATAGCCATGGTTTGTAGACATGTGGCTCATATAGCTATTTGAATTCCAAAAAATTTCTCTTTTGAATTTTGAACTTTTTTATTTTTTTTTGTGTTTTTCAGACCTTTTGGTCATATTCAGGTGCAGATGCTGCTAAATCTGCCCCACGGTGGGTGCAAAAAAATGTTGGTGAGAAAATTTGTTAGGTGGAAAAAATTGTGGATTTCTTGCCAACGCTCTGGGAATCTAAGTCCCTCTACTTAACCGGTGCAGCTACCATATATGCATGCACATGAAAAGGTGGATTTTTGTGGTGGCCTTTCGACTGGGGATCCAACAGGGGCACTCCACTGACCCTACAGAAATTTCTTGTATATACCTGCAAGAGATGACTTTGCTTTGAATGCGGGAAAGGGAAGGAGAAATTTAGAAAAGAGAAAACTAATGCTGCAAGTAGAAAATCTAATACTTGCATACATCAGCCAAAATCTTAATTACATGCACTTGAATATAGAAGAAAACAAATATGCATAATAGCTACAAGACTAAGTGAAGCTTAATGGACACAGAGTACCAAAAAACTCCTTAATCAAAGAGGCTAAAATTCCTTCTTCCTTTATTGAAGCTCAAGAAGAATTTGCACATAGTGTGAGAAGTAGAAGACATTTTGTAATAGGAGAAATGGAAGAAACTTACTATCTCTTGCTCTCTTCACAAGGATAACTCTCTCATGAACTCACAAAAAATAGCTCCAACATCTAAGAAGCAAAATTTTAGAATAATTTTCAGAAGACCTTCAAATGACGAGCTTGTTACAATTTATAGAAGAGGAGGTAAATTTTTCATCTTCCCGGTGACTTTTCAAATACCTTAATGTAACTTAAGACTATTCTTATTCCACACTAAATACTTAAGTCCCTTTTATAATAACAAGGTGACTTAAATTTACATTATATTTATGAAGTCACTTAAGTCATATCAAAAAGTGCAACTCTCAATGCAAAAATATAACATTGAGGAGAGAGGGTGTTGTATGAGAAGAGAAAAGAGAGAGAAAGAAGAGGAAGAAGAAGAAGGATTATGCTAAAGGATGAGCTGTTGTGGTGGACTTAGCTCCATTCCCTGACTGCTCTCCACTTTGTGATCCTGAGAAGGCTTCTGTCTTTCCAAACTCCTAGTTGAAACGAGTCACCGTTGGTTCTACTTTGTTGGCATGAGGGATGCGAATGCAGCTCAAGGTTTCAGTCCATCCATCGGTCACACTGTTGATGTCCTTGCACTTCCTGAACCATGATGAATGCTTTTATGTGATAAGTGGAATGGAGGCTCGGATTTCTGAGAAGAATTCGAGGGTATCCTTAGTGAAGGACAATGGATTGCCCACCCCTTTCTTGACATATTCTTTGAAAGGGCTGATCAACTCATCAGCAGTTGAATGTTCACTCATTGCGGGTACTCCAAGTTTCTAAATTTTTTGGTTTATACTATCCTGTAGCTTGTATGTTTGTTCCTCTTTCTCCTCAAGCTCTATGAATGCCCGATTGATTTCTTCAAATCTGATTTCCAAGGCCCTCTCCCATATGCGTGTCAAGTTGTCCGCAGGAGTTTCAAAAACCTTCTTATCGATCAATTCATGATGATGGGTGTTGCTTATCTCACTCACTACTGGTCCCATAGGTTCCCAGTAATCTCTTTCTTTCCCCACATCTTTTTTGAGTGTTCGCATTCTCTTGGCAGTGGTGCACATGTATGCAAAGAGCTTGACTACCTCTTGATGTGTCGACTTCCATTTTTCAGAGATTGAATCGATCCATTCCTTGTTTGCATGGCCCTGCATCGTGAATTTGTGTATTCTTCTGATGGATTCCAGATCGAAGCTGCTGAAGGGTACCACTTTCTCAATAGGAAGTGCTATAGTGCTTGGTTCCACCAAGTGTTGCACATAGGATGAGAGAGTTCACACTTGTTCCTCTAGTCCCTCGATCTTCTCTTTATATTATTTATTCCTTGCCATCATACGAGCAGAAGATTGTTGGAATATAAGTAAATATCCTTTGTGAGTAGCTGGTCCCAATTGGATCGTGCTCATCTCATATTCAGTCGGTGTCATTTCATCCAATGGCTTGATTACTTTTGGCTGAGCTACTTCAATGTACTGATTACCTGTCTCCTCACTGTAGAATCATGATGCTGTCTGTGTGATTTTTCTTGACCTTTTTTCTTTAGCCAAAGAGACAATTGCTGATATATCGGGGGCTACTACTTGTTGCACAATGCGAGTGTTAAGGATGATCATTTCCTGCATCCACGGAAACATCTCGTCGGATTCAGACTCAATGACGGGTGCATCAACCATTCTTTGTTCTGATGGAGGAGGAAAATCCTAAATGAGAGGAGCATTGGAATCAACAATATGCGGGACCTCTTGTAGTGGTTTGAATATTAGATCATGAGTCATATACTCCTATTTCATTTGTGCATCTGGTGTTGGATTTTTTGTCTGCATTGGCAGGATCACGTCTTCCTCTTACGGTGATGCCAATGAATATTTTTCTTCCTTGAATTTCTTAGATGTCTTCTCATGGGGAGAAATTTTCAATTCCATGGCCTTCCTTTTTGAACTCGTTTCAGAGTTTTTAAAGCTGGAGGTTACCTCTACCACCTTTGAAGATGAATGATGTGAAGCTTGCTTCTGGTTTGGGGAAATTCCTCATGATCGAATGATCATAGCCCTCTTCTTTTGAAACTAGTTCCTCGTTCTCCTCACCACCTTTTCAGTCTGCTCCAGTATATCTCCTGATTCACGAACATGCCAGTTGATTTGGGGCATTGTGGACATCTTGACTGCTGCATACTCAGGATCATACATCTCTATCCCATCATCACATAAGATGTCTTCATACCAAGGGAACTTGAATTTCTTCATCTCATTGGTAGTCATCCTCATGTGATCTTTTTTATGTACTTCGAACTCATCAATAAAATTGACCTAGTAGTCCTCAAATTGTGGCTCATGTTGCAATTCTGGGATGTAGAAGGAGTTAGGATCTTCTTAGATGTCAAAGTTAGGCCTGGCGATGTAGGAATGCAAAGTCAGATGTGTAAAAGTGGCCTCTAGGTGGGATGCATCATTTGAGCTTTTGCACGTGAACTCCCCTAGAGATATAGGGAAAGAAATCAATTTCTTTCTTCTACTTCTGAGCTTGCTATTTACTTGGGTGATCTACCTCCAGAGTTTGAACAATACAATCTGGTCACTGAGGTACTTGGGTAGTTTTAGAGGAGCTTGGTTGAAGCCGGCGACTCGTATGTAGGAGAATGTTGAGAATTCTATGAAGTATGAGCCATATTCTTTAATCAGGGATGCCGCTTTTGGTGACATCCTAACTTAAAGATCACCTTCCAAGTTTCGTTCCATGTACATAGTGAATGCATCATTCATATAGGTGAAGTGCTTGTTGCTCTCTGCCATTATCAACTACGGAAGTTTCTCGAATGCAGGTACCTTGGAAGCAATGTTTTGTATGAGAGCCAATCCCCTGAATGATCGTGAGCTTGCAAGGAGATAAACTAGATAAGAATTCATGTGGAACTTCTTTTTCGTGGGTACTTGGAGAAGCTGCAGATGGAAATTATCGCTGATGATCTGCCCCCAGTCAATTCTCTGCTTCCCTTCTATCAATGTTAGGATGTAAAGGCCCATCTAGTCCTAGAAGTCTCTTGTGTTTGCTTCGACCATTACTCTACTGAGGAGAGTGATGACATCAAAATACCCTTCTCGGAACTCACACCTTGGTAGATTCTTGGGAATCCTGGAAGGCTTTCTTCTAGTTTTCAACCATGATCCGAGCACTACTCCTTGGACATATGAATCCATCGTCTCCCAATCATGCACGTATCTTTCCTTGGAAATGATCACCATGTTGGGGGATGTCGGTATCTGTAGAGAGATTGAAATGGTTCTAGGATTGATGACCACCAATGTTGTACCATTGTCAGCTAAGATGGTTCACATCTCGGGCTCATAGTGGAAGGAGTAGGCTAGGACTAGCTCAAGACTTTGCACAGACACTGGGTGTCCTGCAGCAATAAAGAAGCCACTTATGAATATCTAGTCTTCAATCCTCCTTCGATCCTTGGAGGCCATGCAAGTTTTAAGGTCATTCAGGTCTTTGTACAAGACATCACTATCTTTCACATCATATATGCAGGGAAAGGGTTGGGTCAGCTTCTGACCCGTCCATTTCGTCTTCATGTCTCCCTTCGAAAAAGTAACTTATTATTTTGGTAAGTGTGAAAAAGTAATTCCTCGATCTTCAATTGGATGTTGTGGCTTAGTTTTTATTTTTTCTCCTTCTCCCCGTGTTCCTTGTTTCTTTTAGATCAAATTTCTATATTTAGTAGGTGCTCGAGGGCCCACTTACTATTTTTAGTAAGTGCCAAAAATGTTTGTTCTGGTGAATTTTCAGTTGTAGTTTACCTCCAATGTCTTCGTCTCCTCTGCAGGTTCTTCTGTTGCTAACTTTCCCAAAATAGCAGTTCCTATGAAGTAGACCTGCTATTTTTAGAAAGTTGTCCTCTGGGATTCGGATTGACGTGGAACAAATTTTTTTGATATGGGTTTTTGCCCAATATCATCCCTCTGCAATTTCAGCTTCACCCGCTTAATAGTCCAGGAGATTTTAAACTTTTTGTTTTCAAACCTGGCAGTGCCTCTGGGTACGACAGCCATTAATGGACCTGAAAATTGTAGGTATTTCTCCTCCATTTACAATGAAATTTATATTTTTGATGTGGGTTTTGTCTTCTAGTGCTTCGTGTGTGATCTTACTTCAATCCGACAACTAGTTTGACGGGAAATATTACTTCTTTCTTCATTGAGCTGGAAATGAGATTTCTTCATTGTGGCTGCTGTGTCGCATGAGGGGGGAGTTTGAAGGTGTATTTCTGATGGTATTGGATAGAGGAATGAACATCATCAAATGGTTTGTTGTTTCATGCATTGGTTTATAACATGTCTTTAGATCTTCATTTTTAGGTCACCATGGGGAGTTTTTTTTAGTGCTTGGGTCGAGCTGGTCTGGGCATTTGCAATGGTGGAGTGACAGTAGAATGTTGCAGAGGAAGAAATGGAGGAATGGAGTGCACAAAAATGTTTAGAAGTTAGAAATGAAGAAAGCGGCACTTGGGAGATTTTAAAAAGATATGAAAAATTAGGGTTAGGTAACATTTTTCAAAAATTTATGTTCCTGACCTCAGGGATGTGAGGGACATCAATTTCCATAATGACCAAGACGGTGACACGTGGCACTAGATCCAACGGCAGGGGATGAAGGAGGAAAAAATTGCTTTAAAGCACCGTGAGCTGAAATGAGGCCACATGGGTGTCCAGAAGACTCCCCATAGGGGCCAGGCACATTTTCCAAGGCCTGATGTCTCTCACCTCAGGTGCACAAGGTACATCAAATTCCATGGTGGTCCTGGAGCTGACACGTGGCAACCGATCAGACGATAGGGAATGCATGCTCCAAATAAGCACTTGAGGGCTGAACTGCCAGGTTTGGAGGTCATATGAGGGTCCCAAGGGTCACATGAGAGCTGGGTGAATTTTCAAAGGGGTGATGTACCTGACCTGAGGGATGTGGGGGACATGAAATCCCACTAGGCTCCTGGTGCTGACACGTGTCCTCTCGAAAAAATGACTAAGTCCTTAACTACCTTTGAGAGGGTAACTTGGAATGCAGATAACTTAAGCTTCTGGTGGAATTTCTTGGTGAAATTTTATATTATCCTAACTATAAATTTCATTTTGAATCCAATTATGTGGGTCTCATGTCTTTATTCAATCATATGATTCCTGAAAAATCAGATTTTGTATCTAGGACTCCACTTGTACATGATAAAAACTATCTTCCAATAATATGCGCCAAGGTGTTGTGAAAAATATTATTCACCATCATGTAGGTCTTGGAATCCTCTTTCCGAATATGTTTTTTTTTAATTCCAAATCCATTTGAAGCTCTCAGAATCTTCTTTTGAATTCAGCAGCCATTTTAGGCCTGTGTACTGTCTAGGCTTGTGAACCCTGTTTTTCACTCAGACTGCTCCAAGTCTTAAAAAAACTTCTCTAAACCTTCCAAAATAATTTATTTTATGACATAAGATATTCCATTCATCTCCACGTTGAATTTTTCCCTTCCGTTCTATTCCAAGGAGGTGATCCTATCTCAGGAAGGCCAGCGATAGCCCTTCCCGTGACTGCCCAACATTTGCATTTTTAATGAACTCCTAAAATCACCTAGGGGGAATGAGTGAAATTTTCCTAAATCACCTAGGATAATATTATGGCATTGGTTGGGAACTCATTTGGACTGACTGGACAGAGCCGAGGTTTCTTAGGAATGATAAAACATGAAAAATTCGGCATAGGGGTATAGTTGTCGTGCTTGGAAACTTCCAATTTACTCGTTGCACATTTACACGACAACACTGCACTACCATTACTACTCGTGTTTTCTTCTTGTGTTACTATTAACTACTTACGTTAATGTCTTCTTATGTGTGCTAGCATCACCCTAGCTACATCTGCATGTTGTTAGTTGTGCTTGCATAGTCATACATGTGTCTACATTTCTACAGTTTACATGTCATTTTCTTCTGATTTAGGCTAGTGTCTCCTTGGATATGCTACTGTTGTTGTAGGTGCACTACCATAACTTGTATGCACCATCGTTTTTCATCTGTACTATCGTTACTTACATGAGGTTTCATTTTTCACTTACATTAGTGTTGCTTACAGACACTACTATTTCTCACCTGCACCAACATTTCTTGCACATGTTACCATCGTATTAGTTGTTCTAGCATCACAATAGGCATGCAAGTGTTATGTGGTAAAATTTTCACTCCATTTGCTCAAATTTTCAGATTTCCATTTCCAATTTTTTGTTGTTTTATATGTAATTAAAACTCTAATTTGTAGATTATTTAGTTATAATAGTGCTAAGAGTTTAAACTTTTGTTAAATATCCATTTTTTTAATTCAATCAAAGCCATGTATGCTCTTCTCTTGCACTCTTGAGTGATCTTGAGAAATAGAAACAACTACGATCGGTGGTGTTTTTCTAACATTGTGATTTCAGGAAAATTTCTAATCATTCATGTGTAGGACCATTACAAAACTAGAAATATCTTACTAAAATCAAGCAAACAAATTACTAACAAATTTATATGCAAAGTTCCTTAGTAAAAAAAAATAAAACTTTGCTAAAATTAATGAAATAAGCAAACACATTGTCATTGTAGTTTTGGGTAAGGGTAAAATCCCTCCACTTTAACTATGGGAAGCACATGGGATTAAGCCCTAAAAATCATTATCAGGAGTACCATAGGAACCCCAAATTAGCTCACACATTAAGGGAACTAGCCAACAAAATATGTAGCACCCATGAGGAATGCCAAATGTTGTTAGTGGTGACAACCCCATGTTCATATTGATTGACAGGTATAGTCCATAGACAAAAATAAATTTGGTGCATGTACTCATTTAGATAAGCATTGGTGAGAGAAAAACCCAAATCCATAGGAAGCCTATTCAAATCGAGGTTGACTTATCACATATTTTTTGTGTGTACCAAAACTTTAAAAAGTAAAAATTTGTCCAAGTTAAAGCCTTGTTTTAGTGACAGAACATGAAGAAACATTGTCCACATTACGCCACATATCCTTCGTCACAAATCATACTTGTCTCAAAACTTTGGCTTCTTTTATCAAAGATAACAACAAAAAGTTTTTCCAAAATTACATCAACCATTTTTACACTCACACTTGATACTTGTATTTCAAACTTTCTTGATTTTCAAAATTGTGTCGTTATGATGTCTTTTTTCCTTAGGTTCTCTTTGTAAACTCCCATAAGCATCTACTTCTTTGTAAAATGTCTATTTTCCATCCTTTACATTGCTCAAATTGACATAGAACTTCCTTCAATATAAAGGAGTTTAATTAAACAATTTAGGTCTAGGAATTCAAATCAAACATTGTCATTAATGACTAGATATCTGATGGTTCCTTACATCACTGAAAATAGGGAACCCATTCTATCTTTCACTTCCCAACATTCATATCCTAATAAATTCTATCCACAAACCAATCCTCCTCACCCTCCTTCATCTCATTTAATCGAATTTTTCCTATGGAATAATTAATCACCTAATCGATGTCTTCCTCCATTAAAGATCCATGTCAATCAAAAATAATCTAGTAAAATATCTAATTCGACCCTCTTGTCACGATCCACTCTATTTCCACAATACCCCCTTCTTCTACATTCACTCTACCATCGTCTAAACATGCCATCTAAATCCACCAAATCTAATTCAAATATTAAGACATCCCAGTTCAAATATAATTCATCCCTTGAGTCATCTCCATCTACTAATCCAAATCCAATCTCTCTTCGGACCTCAAGCCATTTCAACCATGCCTTATTATATCCTCACAGATCCTCTATAGAATAATATTTGTGTCTACATCAAACAATTAACAAGAAAATATATGCCAAGATATCTTGTCAATGCACTATTAAATTCCTTTTTGGAAACAATAAGGTCAAAACCACCCAATCCCATCATCTCCATCATAACCAAGCTTCTAAATCCCAAACACTTATTGGACCTATTCCTTTAAATCAACCATCTATCATCGACCAACAAGGACCTCCTCTTATCCTCCCATTACCCATTACATAGTGAAACGATTAGGTCTGTCCCTAATCCCCCTCATATCTTCTCATCACCCAATCATCCATTACATGTCACATCCCCTAAATCACAACCTTATATAATTAGGATACTTCCTACTATCCCATTACCTTCAATCCTTGGGCTACCTCCCAGTAGCCCATTACCTTTCATCCTTGGGCTACCTCCTACTAGCCCATCGCCTTCTATCCTTGGGCAACCTCCTAGTAGCCCATTACCATCTCTTCTTGGGCCACCTCCTACTACCCCATTTCCATCAATCCTTGGACCATATCCTATCTATCCATCATATCATCCCTCTTTTAACAATTATTGTAATCCCACCATCATCCCTAACAATCCTATCATTAATCTCAAACATCCACTATCTTCCCACACTTCCCAAGACCAATGGAATCATGCATTAGCTTATATGAAGCAAAAATAGTTTCTTTATCAAGATAAAATAATAAATTCAAGGATATCCAAAGCTCCAAGAAATTCCAACATCCATAAAGTTAAACTCAAATGCAATTCAAAATTCACAAAAAATGGAAACACTAAGTATGGTGTAAAGTGCAAAAATCTATGGATAGGGAACTCAAGCTCCAACATACAAAATCCATATTTCTTGATAAGTCATAATCACTTATCGAGTATGGTCTTGCCACGATCATTGATATTGGAGACAATATCACTCTTGAAAAGAAAAAAATCCTAGTCTCCCTCATCAAATAAATTACAAACATAGTTATTGAGTCCTATCATATGGAGTGACACTGTTGGTCATAACCTCCCATCCATATTATCATATTCTTCCTACCCTATCATGGATATTTTTTCTCCATCCCATTTTTCACTCCTATATATCCCCATTTCATCCATTTTCATTGTATCCCTTAACACTCAAGCAAGGATTCCCCTTTTTTGGTGTTCCCTTTACAAAACCGTCAAAAATCTAAAAAAGATCAAGACATTAAAATAAAATAAAAAATACAAACATTGGACATCACAATCAGGTATTGCATACATATGTATTTACTTTCTTCGTATTCATCTATAAATCACCCATCATTTCCATCCCTTCGATGATATTTTGGTTAGTCTATTCACACTCATTGTGTGGCATTTATCTCTATTGTATTTTTTTGGCTTTGGTCTTTCATCACCTTGGTAAATTAAAGAACAACTAACCTCTTAAAGATCTTGTCACTATCATACATTAGATAAACTTGTTGCAAATATCTTCAAGAGTATCTATTAACACTAGCTAATTTTATCATCATAATCACTTCCACATCCTTTCCATTGATCCATCAGTGGTTCTTAACCCCTTATCAAAACAATCAAGAGAGTTGAAATATTTTTTCAGAAAGTAATCAAAAATCAAAGCAATATATGTATATACAACTCTCTATAGTGTTATTCATAATATCTCTATAAGGGTTATGGATGTTTGGATGGTAGTAGAGAAATTTTGTGAATAGAATTAGAGATATCTTTGTCAGGGATATGGATGCCTGGATGGAAACAGGGAAATGTACGACTCTCCTTCTACCCTCCATTCACTAATAAACTACCAAAATCAATCATTCCTACTTATTGGCTAGTTTTTCTTCACTTATTGCCTATCAAATCTTCACTTCAAGAGGTAATTAATTTCAAGTGCACACACTAGATCTTGTTGAGAAACAAGACTAGTATGTTACCAGGGGTTATTTGTACCACCTTTAAACTCTTTCTTTAGTCCATATTTTGTCTTACCATTTGTGCCTTTCGATCATCACTTTTTCATCGTCAATATTCTAGCTACATTTTCCATATCCATCCATAACATTCACACTTTTCTTCTTCTTCATTTAGAACATCCATGTGCATAAGATTTCCTTTTTTCCATGTCTCTCGGAAACTTTGTTTCTATTTCAATAAACAATCTAGGGTTAATAAGCCACCCATGAAAATTACCCAAGCGTAAAAATACCCGAGTGTAACACATAGAAGGTGTACCACACTCTAACATTAAAATAGGCTCCACAAACATAACACATCTCTTACTGGGGGAATATTGGCATTTTGCATTCCTGTACATAGTTTCAGAAATCTTAGAATATCCTAACCATTTCAAAATATTAGAAAATCCAAAAACATTCAAAACATTTGAAAATCCTAAACATTGGAAAATCTAGAAAACTCAAAAAACATTCATAAAATATCAAAACCCAAAAACGATAAAAAAAATTAAAAAACACTGAAAATTGGAAATTATACCACAAAACAACCTACTTCACCACATTCTCATTCTAGAACATGAAATATGGATCGTATTGTAATCTTATTTCATCAATAAAACTTGTTTTCTTGTTATGTTTTTCTCCCCAACATTTATCATTGTTTGGGGTAGTTTCATAGTACACATTTACTTTTTTATGGTACTTTTATGTCCTATAGCCAATCCCATACACGTATCCTTTCTTGGGGGCACCATTTTAACCTTTGTCATATAACTCACACATTTTGGTATTGAAGATGGATAACAAAGACATTTGTACAATTGTCTTAAATATTGATTGTTTGAGTGTATTCAATTGTGTTTTTTTTCCTTCTTGTTTGATTACTTTCTCGTATTGCATTTCTTATGTATTTTTCTTTGATTCAGTCCTTTAGTATTGCACAAAAAATGTATTATGGTTGTTCATGCCATTTTACCCTTTTTTGCATGATTACATTAAATAAAAAGGTACTTACAAGCCAAGATGGTACATAGGTCACATTACGATATTTCAATCCATCATCTTTCTTTCTTGCCATTCTAACTAATTTTTGATTCTACCTAACCCTCTAAATAACATTTTATGTTTCTTCTACACTACCAAGACAAATTTGTAATAATAACTTGTTTCTTACTCTCCCTCCCTTCCTTGTATAGCCCTTGTTCCGTGATGGCACTAAAATCTATCAAATGAAACAATGACCAAATGAGCCAAGTCCAAATCCCAACCACCATGATGAGTATTTTGTTCCACTGTAATCATTTTTATCTTCTTTCTGAACGTCAATTAATAGTTTTTCTCACCCCATTGATGTTTGAGGGGGTATCATCCATCCTAATAATTTTTCTTCTACCCATACAAAATAAAATTATCTACTATCTTTGAAATGGTGTCATTCACGCTGCACCACATCAAAGAGGGGACAACGTAGACAGCTAATTCTGACTACACAATTTTAATACTAAAATTACACTAATTTATTTCTTTCCCATCATTTTATTATACTTAGTGATTTCCCACCAATTATCTAATATTCCCCTTTATCTCAACCAATTAATGACATTTTTTTATTAACTAGCTAAAAGGAACGATAACCAGATCGTACCAAGCCAAGAACACAGATGCTAATCAAACACCATGATCAATAAGATGAAATTAATTCACCAAAATAAATTTACATTAAACCTTTGCAAAAAATGAGTAGCAATATCATATATTATTATTGAACTCAATGAAATACAATGAGAAAGGACCTTGCTTATATAGGCAAGGAATAACAATCTAAGAACCAGTCAAGGTCGTAGATCAAGCCATAAATCATGGAAAGAACTAGTCATCAAATAACTAGTTAAGTCCATAGATTTAGGAGAGAAATAGACATCAAGGATCTAGTCAATACTATATATCAAGGAAAGAACTAGTCAATACCATAGATCAAGGAAAAAACTATACCTAACAACTAGATAATATCCACCTAATATCTACAGAAATATCCACACACATAAGTGGGTGAGAATAAATACAATAAAGGTAAATAAAGTACCTAGGTGAACATGAGCTAAGGTAAATACCTACTCTAACAGCCCCCCTCAAGTGGAGCTAGGGGAAAAAATAGAAGTGGCATGTCCATAGTATGAGTCCTGAAAACTAGGCCTGATGAGGTACTCATATACAATATATCCATGAAGAAATATCAAACCAAAAGAAGGAAAGAATCCTGTTAAAAGGAATGAGAAAGAAAAAGAAGGAAGATGTTCTCACGAACACCCCCCAAGAACAACTTCCGAAACCCCAACCATTCCACGCAGCTCAAGGTAGTGAGGTGATGCAAAAGGCTTCGTAAAGATGTCTACAACCTGTTGTTGAGTCAGTAGGTACTCCAAGTAAAGAACTCCATCTTGAATGTGATGACAAATGAAGTGGATGTGTATATCAATATGCTTGGTCCGCTGGTGCTCAACTGGGTTGCGAGAAATGTGAATTGCACTTTGGTTGCCACACCAAAGTATATTCGGTGAATCCTGTGGTAATCCAAACTCTGTCAATAACTGGCGAAACCAAAGAATCTGCTGACTCACTGTGACGACTGCCCTGTACTCTACCTCTAAAGATGAAAGTGTAATAGACTGTTGCTTTTTACACGCCCAAACAACTGGAGAAGAACCAAGATAGAAAATATAGCTAGAAGTGGAATGCCTATCATCAATAGAACCTACCCAATCTGAATTTGTATACCTAACCAACTGAGTAGAACCCCTAGTTTAGTGTAGGCCAAAGTGTGAAGTGGCTTACAAATAGTGAAAAATCCTTTTAGTAGTCTGCCAGTGACTACTATGAGGAGAATGTGCAAACCAAGATACAAGCCCTACTGCAAATGGAATATCAGGGTGAGTATGGGTCAAGTACATGAGACTCCCAACCAACTACCTATAAAATGTATGATCACAAAGTGGTGTGGTACATGTGGAAGTAAGAGTAACTCTAGACTGAAAAGGACATGGAATTGGCTTGCAATTAGCCATATCAAAGCACCTAATAAGATCTATAGAAATTACTTTGATCTAATACAAAGAATCCATGAAATAGCTACACAGACAATAATTAAAATCAACAACTCTATATTATATTTTTATTATATATTCACTATTTCATTACACTCCATTATATAGGAGATGTAAAATAACAATCCGTACAACAACATTTGTCTTCATGTACAACCATACACCCATATGGTTTCAACCTCTCACCAATATAATAATAAAACAATACTAATTGTTTTATTATTCTAACTTACCACATACTAACCACATTTTACATTTACTATTTACATTTACATAGTAAATGTACTTTCAATAATTTACCACAATAATAATTACACATGTAATTATTATTCACCCGTACATACAAATGGAGCACTAAGATATATTTCCTAACATTCCCCCCCTTAGTGCGAACATGGGGAAAACCTGCCTTATACTTGCACCTACTCATGATCTGATGATTTTACAGGATGATCATAAACCTAATAGATGGTTTTTCACAGGGTTGACCATAAACCGAAAATGATGGTTTTACAACTGGTTTACCACAAACCAAAAGGGTGATGGTTTTGCATAGGGTTTACCAACAACCAAAAATGGTGGTTTTACAACTGGTGTACCACAAACCAAAAATGAAGGTTTTCAAGTGGTTTACCTACAACCACATCATGATATGCCAAGTACTATTCTTAGCCCTCATCACATCTCACTGCAGGGAATAACATAGGAAATTCTGCTGAAATCTGCTGCATATATAGAAAATACCAGAAATGTAGAAAACTAGAAATGGAACATTGGGATCATGTCCCCCCTCAATGTGAAATTTTCTTTATTCTAAAAACCACAATAGGAAAACTGCAACCAAACACTCTGCCAGAAATATAAAGAAACAACAGGAACACACTGTATAAAAAAATAATCACCATAGCTGATACGGCCCCGTCGTTGGTGACTGACGAGAGGTCGTTGAACGACCTCCAACCTCCTGTGCCTCCTTCCTCCAAGAAATTCACTTAGAATAGAAAGTCTTCAGAATTATAGTCAATTTCATCTGTTATTTGTTCATCTCTAGTCTCCCATTCTACAATTTTACTTATATATGTAGGTGCTTTTTCTTTTCCATCTACTATCCTCAATAGGTTTTTATTCATTAACTGCATCTAGATTTTTACTCTCCATGTATGGAAGTTCAGCCCATTAAATTTATATAATGGTGTATCCATTTTATTGAATCTAAATATCCAAAAAAAAATTGAATATAGATTTGAATTACCTTTGATTCTCTGATTTCTTAAAAAAAAACAGTAGTGATCAATGTGCTGTATAGTAAATTGCACTTTTCTCCCAAACTACAAATTGGGTTTTGCTGAAATTTTTACTGTAGCTTTTTGTATAATAGATCGTTCCATGAAATTTTTTTTGGAGAAACCCAGATCGCGAAACAAAAGTTATGAGATCTTCTTTGAGACAGATTTAACCTGCTCTGGTACCAAATGTAGAAATTACTCTGATCTAATACAAAGAATCCATGAAATAGCTACACAGACAATAATTAAAATCAACAACTCTATATTATATTTTTATTATATATTCACTATTTCATTACACTCCATTATATAGGAGATGTAAAATAACAATCCGTACAACAACATTTGTCTTCGTGTACAACCATACACCCATATGGTTTCAACCTCTTACCAATATAATAATAAAAAAATACTAATTGTTTTATTATTCTAACTTACCACATACTAACCACATTTTACATTTACTATTTACATTTACATAGTAAATATACTTTCACTAATTTACCATAATAATAATTACACATGTAATTATTATTCACCCATACATACAAATGGAGCACTAAGATATATTTCCTAACATTCCCCCCTTAGTGCGAACATGGGGAAAACCTACCTTATACTTGCACCTGCTCATGATCTGATGATTTTACAGGATGATCATAAACCTAATGGATGATTTTTCACAGGGTTGACCATAAACTGAAAAATGATGCTTTTACAACTGGTTTACCACAAACCAAAAGGGTGATGGTTTTGCATAGGGTTTACCAACAACCGAAAATGGTGGTTTTACAACTTGTGTACCACAAACCAAAAATGAAGGTTTTCAAGTGGTTTACCTACAACCACATCATGATATGTCAAGTACTATTCTTAGCCCTCATCACATCTCACTGCAGGGAATAACATAGGAAATTCTGTTGAAATCTGTTGTATATATAGAAAATACCAGAAATGTAGAAAACTAGAAATGGAACATTGAGATCATGTCCCCCCCTCAATGTGAAATTTTCTTTATTCTGAAAACCACAATAGGAAAACTGCAACCAAACACTCTGCCAGAAATATAAAGAAACAACAGGAACACACTGTATAAAAAAATAATCACCATAGCTGATACGGCCCCGTCGTTGGTGACTGACGAGAGGTCGTTGAATGACCTCCAACCTCCTGTGCCTCCTTCCTCCAAGAACTTCACTTAGAATAGAAAGTATTCAGAATTATAGTCAATTTCATCTATTATTTGTTCATCTCTAGTTTCCCATTCTACAATTTTGCTTATATATGTAGGTGCTTTTTCTTTTCCATCTACTATCCTCCATAGGTTTTTATTCATTAACTGCATCTGGATTTTTACTCTCCATGTATGGAAGTTCAGCCCATTAAATTTATATAATGGTGTGTCCATTTTACTGAATCTAAATATCCAAAAAAAAAATTGAATGTAGATTTGAATTACCTTTGATTCTCTGATTTCTTAAAAAAAAACAGTAGTGATCAATGTGTTGTACAGTAAATTGCACTTTTCTCCCAAACTACGAACTAGGTTTTGCTGAAATTTTTACTGTAGCTTCTTGTATAATAGATCGTTTCAAAAAAAAAATTTTGGAGAAACCTTGATCACGAAACAAAAGTTATGAGATCTTCTTCGAGACAGATTTAACCTGCTCTGGTACCAAATGTAGAAATTACTCTGATCTAATACAAAGAATCCATGAAATAGCTACACAGACAATAATTAAAATCAACAACTCTATATTATATTTTTATTATATATTCACTATTTCATTACACTCCATTATATAGGAGATGTAAAATAACAATCCGTACAACAACATTTGTCTTCATGTACAACCATACACCCATATGGTTTCAACCTCTCACCAATATAATAATAAAACAATACTAATTTTTTTATTATTCTAACTTACCACATACTAACCACATTTTACATTTACTATTTACATTTACATAGTAAATGTACTTTCACTAATTTACCATAATAATAATTACACATGTAATTATTATTCACCCATACATACAAATGGAGCACTAAGATATATTTCCTAACAAGATCATGGGTGTAATTTTGCTTACTCAAATGAATCCCTGAATCTGTCTAAGAAATATGCAAACCAAGGAAATAATGCAATAGCCCAAGATTTGTCATGTCAAACTGTGTAGAAAGATCCCTCTGAATACTCTAAATGTGGGAAGAAGAGCTATCAGTAAGTAACAAATCATTAACATACAAGAAAAGTATCACAATATCGTCACCAACATGCTGGAGATACACTGTATGATTAGAGTGGCAACGAAAAAAACCAATAGATAGAAGAAAATAATCCATCTTTTCATACCAATCATGAGGGGCTTGTTTGAGACCATAGAGAGACCTTTAAAGCCTACAAACAAGAGAAGAATCCTGAACAAATCCATTCGGCTACTCCATGTGTATTTACTCTTGTAGATCTCCATGTAAGAAGGAAATCTTCACGTCCATTTGGTATACGGGCCACCCTTGTGATGCATCAAGAGAAAGTATAAGGCATACATAATCCATCTTGGTAATGGGTGCAAAAGTCTCAGAGTAATCAATACCTTCGACTTATGAAAAACCATTTGCAACAAGACAAGCCTTACACTTGCCAATGGAACCATCAACTATGTATTTGGTTCAGTATACCCACTTACACCTAACTATCTTTCTTCCTTTAGGATGAGATATCAAATTCCAAGTGTGATTCTTCATCAAGAAGAACCCTCAACTACCATCGCATCATCCCACTCATGTATCCCATGAGACTTTGAAAAATACTATGGATCCTATGAAATTGTCTAACACAAAATTCCAAAACCTATAGAATGTGTGTGATGATCCCTAGTGGATGGAAGATCCTGTATGAAAGGTGTTGCCTCAGAAATTGTAGTACGAGCCCACTTAGGCATAGTGACAACATTAGTGGGAATATAATCCTCAATGGTATCTATAACCTCCTCATCAATCTCCTCAAAGAAAGGATCCTCAAGATGAGATGAAGAAGAATGAGGCATGGAAAAAGATGAATAATCATGAGTGAAGCACTCATCAAACTGAACATGTGTTTGAAAAATAACATCATGTGTATCAAGATCTAAAATAGGATAAGCTCTCATGTCCTCGCAATACCTTATAAAGATCAAAGGTTTTCTCTTCTTATCCAAAGCTTTCCTTTTCTTCTTTTGCACATAGGCCCAAGCATGGCTCCCAAAGACTCAAAAAATTGAGACATCTGGCTTAGTGTTGGACCAAGCTTCCTCTAGAGTCAAATGCTCAAGTGCTCTATGGGGTGTGTGATTCTGAATGTAGTTAGTACAATTAACTGCTTCTACCCAGTATATAGGAGGTAAATCTCTAGAATGCATCATATAGTTAGCCATTTCCTTCAAAGTTCTATTCTTCTTTTCTATTAAGTCATTCTGTTGTGGAGTATGAGGAACATAATGCTGGTGAATAATGCCTTGAGTTACCAAAAATTTAGAAAACTCATTGCTGAAGTACTCCCCCCATTATCAGCACGAAGGTTCTTTATGCTACTACAAGATTATTTCTCGACCAAATCCTTGAAGAATTTAAAGTGTGAAAAAAACATCACTTTTGTACTTGAGAAAATAAACCCAAGTACGCCTCGAGAAATTATTAATAAACGTAAGTGCATACTTAGCTCCATTAAAATATGGTGTAGGAAAAACCATCAAGTCACTATACACAAACTCAAGTGGTGAAGAAACTCTCTTAGACAAATTATTAGGAAAAGGATCATGGTGTTGTTTCCCTAATGCACAACCATGACAAACTCCCTCAAGACAAGAAACTCTAGGAAGGCCATTTACCATACCATGAGTGCTCAACTCCTTCAAATATCTGTAATTGAGATGTCTAAATCTTTCATGCCAAAGCTTACTCTTTGAATTTGCATGAGAAACCAACCCTGTCCCTATAAAAGAAGTGTCATCAAAACCCTTAAAGTGATATAGTCCAGAACTATGATCAACAATACCCTGAGAAACTAGTGAATGAGGCTCCAAAAAAGTTCATACTTCTGCTCCATGTGGTGTAAAAGTCACTCTTTTTCCTTGACTAGAATGAAAAATTTGATATATAGAAAGCAAATTTGTAGTGATGTTAGGAACATATAGTGCATCTTGGATACTACCACCATCAAGTTGTATATCACCTTTTCCTTTAACAGAAAGAAAGGAAGCATCTCCAACCTCAATTTTGGAAGTAGAACTCAAACCTAGAGAAACAAAAGACTCCTAGGAAGAAGTCATGTGATGAGAAGCACAAAAATCTATAACCCAACTGTTTGCAAGTGGTGACTGAGATCTCCCAACAACATTAAGTGCTTTGTCATGCTGATTAGAAGGAGGTGGCATGGAGATATAAATTTTTTGTTTCTTGACTACATCCTCTAAGGCTTGCATTTTCTTATAATACCTATATTATTCATTATTACTACGCCCACAAAAAGAGCATGAATGGCTAGACTTATTCTTGGATTTAGAAGACTCCTTGGGTTTTGAGTTGTTTTCTTTGGGTTTAGGAGCATTTTGAGATGGAGAAGGTGTGGATTTGGTTTTATTGTTTGGTTTCCCCTTGCCCTTAGGATTAGATGCAACTGATGCCTTTTGAGAGGTGGAAGACTCAAGGTGAGGTAATTTGGATTCTTTCCTAGTAAGTCTTTCAAAAAATATTTCTAAGTTAGGCATTTTGAATGTGTCACCTAAGGCATCTATGCTAGAGAAAAAGGTAGAAGCAAAAATTTGGAATGGTCCTCTTAACTTGGATAGAATCAAGTAAACACACTCTTCATCTTTCTTATCTCTTCCACTCCCCTTCAATTGTGTCAACAAATGCTTGAACTTGGTAAGATAGTCTATAATTGTTGGAAAATCTTTAGGATTAAGAGAGGTGATCTCAATGTCAAGTTGCATGGCTCTCATATGATCCACCTTACCAAATAAATCCTCTAATTTCTCCAAAAATTTTAAAGAACAGTCACACTTTTCCAAATGAAATAAAATACTGTCACTTACATAAGTTCCTATCAAATCCATACACTCATCAAATTTTAACTGGTGCTGAAAATTTTCATATTCTCTAGTGAACACTGGTTGTTTTGAAGAAGTTAAATACCATAATCCTTTCCACTTAATTATTATTTTCATTCTTGGTTTCCATGTGTGGTAATTATGTGTTATTAATGGCTAAACATTATCTAATGTAGAATTATATGCCATCCTCAAAAATTCACCAAAAATAAATGTAGGAACCAAGCAATGCAACAAGACCCCCAAACAATGCAACAAGAGCCCCCCCAGTTTTTTGCACTTTATAATGAGTGTGTATTGCAATATGACACTTTATAGTTATAGTGTGATTCTAAAAATAAATATTTCCAATGGAAAGAGCACGGAAAAACAAGCACTTTTACAGAAAATGACACTCGAAACCGAGTTACCAATCAAAAGTTACAAGCTTTTCAATATTATGCTTTACTATTTATTTTAGTTGCCACTAAAATAGAATAAAATACTCTTACCTTCACCACACAAATAAAATGAAAGGGGGCTGGAGTTAAGCACCTACTAGTAGGAATCACAAGCTTTAAGGCCTCATATGACCAAGGGCTAAGGATTTCAACGCATCCAATGGAAGCCTCTGTTTTGCATAAAAACGATGAATGTCAATAACAACCTCGCTCTGATACCATAAAAGGAACAATAACCAGATCATACCAAGCCAAGAACATAGATTCTAATCAAACACCACAATCAATAAGATGAAATTAATTCACCATATTAACTTTACATAAAACATTTGTAAACAAATGAGCAGCAGTATCATATGTTATTATGGAACTCAATGAAATACAATGAGAATGGACCTTGCTTATATAGGCGAGGAATAACAATCTAAGAACCAGTCAATGTCTTAGATCAAACCATAAATCATGGAAAGAACTAGTCATCAAATAACTAGTTAAGTCCATAGATTTAGGAGAGAACTAGAAATCAAGGATCTAGTCAATACCATAGATCAAGGAAAGAACTATACCTAACAACTAGATAATATCCCCCTAATATCTAAAGAAATATCCACACACATAAGTGGGTGAGGATAAATACAATAAAGGTAAATAAAGTACCTAGGTGAACATGAGCTAAGGTAAATACCTACTCTAACACTAGCTTTGCCCCTCATCTTGGATACTGACTAATATCGCTTCATTAGATAAAATCCTCTTTTAATTAATTAATCAATAATTACTAGTTAATTAACCTTTCAATCTCGTATTTAATCAACAAACCCTCTTATTTGTTGAATCCCGCTCTCAAGCCCTTCAAATTCTATTAATATCCCTCCAAATCATCTCTAAATGGGTTCTATAAGCTAAAACTGTCTTATTAATTAATCCCAATTTATTAATTAAACCTCCCCTAACTCCCATGGGTTAATAATATCTAATTAATCTCTTCTAATCATAATTATCCTCTTGTAATTCTACATACACTTTATCGTACATTCACTAGGTTGCAAGCTTCTCCCAAATTAGAAAGCTATATAAGAAACCTAGTACACCTTGTCACAATTTACACCATGTATTTGTAAGACATTATACATGAGAATAGAATTTCATGTTATTATAAGGCTTGTTAAATCAAGTAAACCTCCCCTTTCCCCTTATGAAGAGTAGTAATAAAAGAATCAAAATGGAAATCAAGCCATATTGATGAGATCTCTTCCTCTTTTCTTGAGAAATCATTGATTGTGTATGGTCTACATTTGGCTCACTAAGGAAATAACTACATCCTAAGAAAATCAAAAACATCAAAATGAGGTATGAATTTAGTATAGATTCATACTTTGTGATTTAATTATCTTCCTTTTCCACTTTATCATGATGTATTTTTTTAAATAAACTAAGTTAGGATATACTTTGTGTTAGGTCTATTCAATTAGCTTAGTTTAGTTTTAGTATGCATATAGCTTTCACTACTACTTCAAGCAAAAAAACTGCATTCCTCTGTATCCTTCCCTATGTTATTCCATCCTCTCTATTTTCTAACTTTGCAAGCATTATAATCTTGTAAAACTAAAAAGGAACTTTGTGTCTTTTATTAGTGAACTCATAGAACTTTGTGTCTCTGATTTATTAGTCATACTATTGCTTACATGATTGATTTATTCCTATGGAATGTATACCTACTTTGGCTAATTTATGTGAAATATGTATGTCTACTCACAAAATTAACCTCCTCTCTCTATTTCCCTATCTCCTCTTTACCTCTCTTCGAAGTAAATTCCTCCCTTGTATAATGTACAAGCACTTTGTCATAGGTTTAGTGGAGTATTCCCATGTGATCCTTGGCCTAACGACCACCCTACAATTCTAATTATTTTGTAATCAACAAATAGGAGACTCCCCATCCCCAAGAAGGAGGGGCTTAGCCCCGTGGCTGTTGGTCAAAAAAAATAATATTACATGCAATCAATTATTTCACCAACATTTTTTGGTGACTTCGTTGGGGAAGATTTTCCCTTTGTGCAACCTTAAAAGATATCTGAAAATCCCGAAAAATACATATTTTTAAATCCATAAAAATCATAAAAATAAAAATGTTACCTATCTGAATGTTTAAGATCCTTGTTATAATCCTATTAAAAATCCACATTTTTATAGTTTCACTCCTTTCTAATACTCTGAGTAAAATTGACAAAAAGAAGATTCAATAAATAAAATAAAGCAAGTGAAATTGTAGTCTTTCATAATCTTATGTTTGAGACAAAAGAAAATATATATATTATACTTTTTCCCATACAAATCCCAAGACAAGTTTCTAAAAAATCTACTTGAACATCCCATTAGAAAATTAGTTGTAGATCCATTAGATATCATCTCTCCACAAGAAGAAGAAGAAGAATAAATGGCTACACCTGTGCTACGGGGATGGAACACCGGTTTGTTAGCTTTGGATCCTCTATTACATTAACTATCAAAAGGATCAAGGAAGAAATTTCCCAATTTCAATGGAGATAGAAAGAAAAGTCTAGATGATAATATCACATCTTTCATCACATCATGTGGATTTCTTGGAGTGGAACATGAAGATGCTTTTGTGTGATTATTCATGGAGTCATTATAAGATGCTGCAATGGAATGATTTTAATACTCTCCATCTCACTCCATTACTGACTAGGATGACATGAAAAATAGGTTTAAAGCAAGGTTCAAGACCACAGAAGATTTAAATTCCCTCCTTTCTTGATTAGCCTGTTGATAATTCTTGCACTTGTGTAAAAATGGGCAACTTGAAACTTCATTATGATGGATGGCATTGGTGAAGTGAACCTATGCTAGGGGATTTTATTTCAATTCAATATTGTTTCTATTGGATTAATTAATGATTACATGAAATATGCAGCTATGTTTGCTATTACAAAATGTAACAGATCACATAGTCTGTAATTTGATGATTATCTTCAGCAAAAGAACACAAAGCCCCGAAGGACAGATGTGTTATCTTGATGAAGACATCGAATTACAGAATAGGTGAAGTGTTAAGTTTTGGAACAACAATATTAATAGTAGATTGCAATAGTAAGAGTTCATGGCTAAATGTTACATGTATTTTTAAGGTTTGTTGTCCACTCAAAATTCCCTGCTCTGTCAAAAGTAAAAATTTCAAAATTTTGAGTTATGAGTGTCTTTTCTCTCGAGCTGCCTAAGTGTGAAAAAAGTCTTGAAGTCGAAAAAATCTAAGTTTTGGGTCATTCTGTAAGTATTTCGGGCCTGTCGGACATTTTTGTCCCGCCTGTCCCAAGTACGAAAGTGCATTTTGTTCCCCGATCGGCCGAAACCTCCGAATTTGTCCCATTTTCGGGCCCGTCGGAAGTTTTTGTCCCAAGTGTCCCGAAGTTACTGTGCGAGATGTTCCAATTTCGGCCGAACCACCCGAACCGCGTACTTCGCACTTTCTTGTCCCAAATGTCCCAATTTCAAAAGTGCGCTCTGTTCCAATTTCGCCCGAACCGGCCGAGTCGCGTACTCCGGAACTTTTTGTCTCAAATTTCTCAAGTTCAAACTTAAAGTGCACTCTGTTCCATTTTCGGCCGATTCGCCCGATTTCGTCCCAACTGTCCCGAGTTCCAAAGTGCATTCTGTTCCCTGATCGGCCGAATTCACCCGAACCGCGTCCTTTGGACTTTTTGTCCCGAATGTCCCAAAGTTTAAAAGTGCACGCCGTCCCAAATCGGCTGAAACTCCCGAAGTCGCGTACTTCAAGCTCTTTGTCCCAAATCAAAAAATGCAAGCTGTTCCATTTTCGGCCGAAACGCCCGGAGTCGCGTCCTTCGCGCATTTTCATCCCAAATGTCCCAAAATGCATTTGTGCGTCTTCTCCCTGTTTCGTCCGAATCGGGCGAGCCTCGTGTTTCGTGCATTCGCGTCTCACATGTCCCAAGTGAACCTAATACAATTCATACTTAGTTTTTCCCACTCGACCCGAATTATTACATTGTGCTAAATTTGAATTTGCAGTTGCGAAGATCAAATTTCAAGGACAGCTGGCAGAAGGACGAAGCTTTCAAGACGCCGTTTACATCAGTTTTCAAAGATATCCATTGTCATCTTCAAGATGAAACATCTGGTGTGTCCCTCGTGGCAAAGACATAGCTGAGACGTTAAAGAAATTCAAGAAGCGGTTTCTGAAGACAGTGGGTCCTTCTCAGTGACTTGGCCACCTGTCTCCTTCTTCATTCTTTTCTCTTCTTCCTATTCCTTTCGTATTCCATGTAATTAGTTAAGAAATTGCGTTTGGCATTCCTTAACTATTCTCTAGTTAAAAGAAACGGTTACGAGGAGTAACCGAATTGTAAGCTATATAATGGCCTTCTTTGCGCCATTTTGAAAAGGAGGAAGAACTTGGCATATTTTCTGCAAGTGTAAATAGATTATAGAGAAATCAATACAGAAGGACTTTCCTTTCTTTGTCTATCTGATCTCTGTCTGTTCTAAGCTTTCATTTGTTTTCTTTGTGAAGATCATTTATCTCAAATTCGTTAGTCTCATCGATTGCATACTCTTCAAACTTTGCAAGCACGGTGATCTTGCATAACCAAGAAGGAACTTTGTTTCCTTGATAACGAATCTGTGTTACGTTAAGAAACTTTACGTTTTGGCAGATGTTATTTACAGAACTTTGTGTCTTTAAATTCCATCTTACTTGTTCTATACGAATGATCTTGTTTTCAATTCATGGTGACTTCGCATACATAAAGAATTACTCTGATATCTATAATTCTGCATGTTTGCCATTCTGCTCTCTTCCATTCTCTCATTTCCTCAGTCCTTTTGTAATTGATGACCTTCATAGAAAACACTTTCGTGGTATCCAAGTTTAACCAACAAATCATGTTTTGTACATTTGTAAATACAGTTTGTTTCTGAATAAGGGAACCTCTCCCATTAAAGAGGAGGGACTTCTTGTCCCCTGACTGTTGCTCTTCTAAAAAGTCCTATTTGAAAACCAACAGTTTTTGGTGACTCCGCTGGGGAAAATCGCATTCCAGTTTTGCAATTTTTGATCATCCTTTGATCTGGCGACTCCGCGTTTCACTCGAGGGAGAAGGGCCCTTGGTATCGAAGATTCTCAGTTTCAGCTTTTAGAACAACAAGGTTTTCCTTTCCCTTCAAATTCAACAAGAAATAGAAGGACCCGTTCGACAAGCACTCCACCTGTTCAAGATAGAAGTCCTACGGGTGGTATTCCTTCAGAGCCTGCTAGTCCCAATCTACGAGCTTTGATCCTTACCGGTGTTACAGTTCCTCTCCAAGCCGTTTTTCCAAGAATGGCAGCGCCATTACCATGGGGTCATCGTGTCGGGCCTCTGGCCCTTGCTCAGCCTTTGCATGAGTTACCCAGAGGAAACTGGAAGAACTTCCCCAAATTCAAAGGCGATGGCAAAGTGCACCCTGACGAACACATCGCAGCCTTCGTTGTTGCATGTGGAGTTCTGGGAGTCGAATATGAAGACGTCTCCGTAAGGCTGTTTGTTGAGACGTTACAAGATAATGCTGCTGATTGGTTCTATCACCTTCCGGCCGGTGCTATAACCGACTGGGACACAATGAGAACTCAGTTCGAGAACCGTTTCAAGCCGGCAGAAGATGTGCATGCCTTGCTTGCCCAGGTCTCTCAGATAAAGAAAGATTCACAAGAGCCCATGAGGGAATTTGTGGCCCGGTTCAATAGGTTGGTAAATAAAATTCCAACGCCTACCCGACCTGTCGACCAAATTCAAAAGTGTTTCTTCCTAAATGCTCAATCACCCAAAGTTAGTTATGCACTAAGAAGGGCTAATCTCGGAACACTAGCTCTGGATCAAGAACTGGCTGTTAGTATCGAAGATGACTTGATCATGTCAGGGAAGTTGAGAAGAGACCCTCCCAAATCTAAGTCTGCTGCTTCTTCCTCTTCCACCCCTGGACCTAGTACTGATCCATTAGTCCAGAAACTCCCAAATGATCTTGTCGCTATAAAGAAACAGTTGGCTCAGCATGCCCCGTATGCAGATGTTCCAAGAAGAAATTTTCAGCCCAGAAATTGTTTGCCTGCTCCTCACACAAGACTAGCACTTGAAGGACCTCCTGTTAAGGTTCCTGTGAACGCAACCTGTGAAGTTGAAGAGCCAGATGATGATGAAGCTTGCGAGGAGTTTGTGGAGGAATTTGATGATGAAGCAGAGGAACTTGAGGGATCTCGGGTTAATTTCTTTACCACTGAGGGCATTGATGATTATGATGAAGTGGTAGCAGACATGAACAGCGAATCTTTTGCTGTCATGACTCGAGAACAGACAAAGCAGAGGGAGAAGGTGACCCAGCCACCTAAGAAATCCAAGGAGCAGTCGGCAACTATCCCTGTAATTGCAAGAAGAGGATCTCCTATCCCTACTTCGTCTACACAGAAGGTGAGTCCTATCAATCCCGCTACCAAAGTTGCTTCTTCTTTTTCTCCTAAAGTTGATAAGCCTAGAATTCCAAATGATGATGGCCCGTCCACTTCTGGATCCTTTGATATTGTTGATCACCTGAAAAAGACCAAGGTACAAATCTCAGAAGCTGAGTACTATCAAACCCATCCCAAAGCCTTTGCCAAAATGATCCACTTTGTTAATTCCAACTCTAAGACCACTTCTAAAGGCCTTTTACCTACTCCTCCTTCTGCACCACAGCCAAGTCTGGTAGCTGCTGTCACCTCCCCTGGTGACAAAATTAAACCATTTT
The DNA here is from genome assembly GCA_019776745.2 of Taxus chinensis. Lineage (NCBI taxonomy): Eukaryota > Viridiplantae > Streptophyta > Pinopsida > Cupressales > Taxaceae > Taxus > Taxus chinensis. Next base: position 4,597,583 of record CM034156.1, on the reverse strand, counting down.
ATGTAACACTTCTCATAGCTGGCCATAGGCTCAGTAATTGTGTCATAGATTCTGGAGCCTCAGATAATGTGATGCCTGCTAAAGTAGCTCATGCTTTAGGCTTGACCCTCACTCGTACTTATGGATCCTGCTACTCCATGGAGAGTAAGGAAGTGCCTTTGGTTGGAAGGATTAAAGATGCACAAGTGGCCTTTGCTGCTTTGCCTGAAAAGAAAGTCTTGGCTACCATCCTAGTAGCAGACATTCCTCCTTCTTATGGAATGTTGCTAAGTAGAAACTTCTGTAAAGATGTGGGCGGGGAGATTCAAATGGATTGGTCACATGCACTCATACCTGTCAATGGACACATGAAGAAACTGTACTACCTGAGAAGCAGTCTGAGTATATTGTGCAGAAAACGGATGATCCTAAGGCACAAATACTCTATGAGGATATGGGGCATGGTAATTACATGATTCTGTCCCCTGATGAAATCCAACCCTCCAAAGTAGTCACCTAAAGATCCCAATGGTGTTTGGATTTTAGAATTTGATGGAAGTTGTTCCTCAGCTGGTTCTGGAGCTGGTGTCCTGCTAGTGTCACCTGAAGGATGCCTACATCCTTTTTCATTTAAGTTGCAGTTTGAAAACACTAATAATACAGCAGAGTATGAGGCTCTCATTCTTGGACTGCAAGTGGCCAAAGAACGAGGTGTGAAGAACCTTCTAGCTCGTGGTGATGCAGAGTTGATTGTGAAGCAGGTCAGAAACCTCTTTCAGGTAAAAAATGGGAGGCTGAAGCATTACCGGAATCAGGTTTGGGATTCCATTGAATTCCTTGATGCTTTCTCTATTGAAGCAATACCTAGAGAAAAGAACAGCAGGGCTGATTCACTGGCTGTCTCAGGGTCACTACTGATTCCCCATCCTGAATTCTCTCAGGATAAGTTCACTATTGAAATGGTCCACCGGCCTAGTGTACCTGACAATACCAATAACTGGTAAGTTTTCAACGATGACCAGCATTTGCTTTCCTTCCTGGAACTCAAGGGTAATTTCGAACAACTGTATTTTGAGGGAAGTGACAACCTGCCTCGTGAGAGTGTGTCCTCTGACCAAGCCGTCACCCAAGGAGAAGAAACAGATCAAGATGGATGCATCAATCTCAAAGGAAACAAGATTCCTAAAGGGTTGGTGAGTTTGGAGGAACTATTTGATAAGCATGACAGGTATGTGAAATCTAAAGCTTCTACTGGACCTCAGCAATCAGCTGAGTATGATAAGATTGATATTGGGAGTTCTAATGACCCTAAGCTGGTAAATATTGGAAAATGTTGTACAGCAGATGAAAGGAGAAAAGCAATTGATCTTCTAAGAAGGTATAAAGATGTTCTCGCTTACTCTTATGAAGATTTGAAAGCTTTCAAACCAAAAGATATGCAGCACTCGATTCCTCTCAAACCAGGAATTAAGCCTTTCAAGTAGAAACAAAGGCAGTACAACCCCAAAATAGCTGACACCATCTTTCAGGAGATTCAGAAGTTGTTGAAGGCTAAAATTATTTTTCCTATTCACCATTCGACATGGATTGCAAATATTGTGCCTGTCAGGAAGAAAAATGGTGAGATCCGCATCTGTGTTGATTTCAGGAACCTGAATCAGGCTTCTCTGAAAGATAATTACCCTTTGCCTATGATGGATCAAATATTGCAAGCAGTAACAGGATCTGAAATGTTATCTATGCTTGATGGATTCTCTGGATACAATCAGGTAGAGGTTGATACTGCAGATCAACACAAGACAGCCTTCACCACTCCTTGGGGTACCTTTGCCTACAAGAGAATGCCTTTTGGGCTTATTAATGCTGGTGCCACTTTCCAGAGAGCTATGGATCTGGCTTTTGGAAGCTTGAAAGGGAAGTGTATTGTCATATACCTTGATGACCTGACAGTGTTTTCCAAGACAAGAGCGGATCATTTTGATCACCTGGAGACAGTTCTGCTGAGATGCCGAGAGCATGGGATCTCTCTGAACCCTAAAAAATCTGTCTTCTGTGTTACAGAGGGAAAACTATTAGGGCACATTGTTTCCAAGGATGGTATTAAGATTGATCCTAAACGAGTTCAAGCCATCCAGCAAATTCCTCTCCCAACTAGTAAAAAGGGCGTGCATTCCTTCTTCGGTAAGATCAATTTTTTAAGAAGATTCATCCCTGATTTTGCCGAATTAACTTTGAATATTTCTCGGATGATGAAAGGGAAGCAAACATTTGGTTGGTCTTCTGAAGGAAAGGAATCCTTTGAGGGTATCAAGAGAGCTATCGCTAAAACTCCAGTTTTGGCCTGTCCTGATTTCAACAAAGATTTCATCATCTATTGCTATGCTACAGATAATACCCTGGCTGCTGTCTTAACCCAAGAAGACTCCGATAAACATGAGCTACCAATTGCCTTCATGAGCTATATCCTGAAGAATCATGAGCTAAAATACACCATGATGGAGAAGCATGCTTTTGCAGTAGTCAAAGCTGTTAAGCAGTTCCGTTTCTATATCCTCAACTCTCACTCTATGGTGCTGGTTCCAGATACAACTGTTAAGTCAATTCTTACACAACAAGAATTTGGATCCAAGAGAGGGAACTGGGTGGCTAAGGTCCAAGAGTATGACATTGATATCAAACCAACCAAGCTGGTTCGTGGAAAAGGTCTTTGTGAGCTCATTGCTGAAGGAGCCAAACATGAGTTGCTGGAGGAGAAAGTTGACCTTCCTACTGTTCTGTTCCTGAGTTCAGTTGATGAATGGTATGATGACATTGCCCATTTTCTCACCTATGGGGAATGCCCCTCTCATTTAACTGCCAAAGAAAAGAGGACTGTTAAATTGAGGTCAGCGCAATATGTATTGTGGGAAAATGCCTTGTTCAAGCGTGGCTTAGATGGGAGATTTTTGAAGTGTGTGGACAAGGAACAACAGAGAAAATTGCTCTCAGCTTTTCATGATCAGGCATGTGGAGGGCACTATTCATCAACGGTCACTGCTCACAAGATACTCCGTGGAGGTTACTACTGGCCTTCCTTGTTTAGAGATGCATCCAAGTCAGTGGATAAATGCGAGGCTTGTCAGACTTTTGTGGGAAGACCTAAATTGGCTTCTTTGCCTCTCAAGCCAGTTGTGATTGAGGAACCATTTCAACAGTGGGGTTTAGACTTCATTGGTACACTTAATCCTACTTCTAGTGCTGGTCACACTCATGTGCTAACTGCCACTGACTACTTCACCAAATGGGTGGAAGCTATTCCAGTCAAGAGCACTACTTTTGAAGTGGTATGCAACTTCATCAAAGAGAACATCTTGGTAAGGTATGGTGTACCTAACAAGATTGTAACAGATAATGCTTCAAACTTCTCCTCAACTGAGATAATGGATTTCTGCTACGCGTATGGCATCTCTCTGGCTCATTCTTCAGATTATTACCCCCAGGGAAATGGGCAAGCAGAATCCACAAACAAGAACCTGGTGACTATCATAAGGAAGTTGGTCAATGAGTCTCAACGAAACTGGCACAAGAAGCTCTATGATGCTCTTTAGGCAGACAGGATCACACCTAAAAGAGCCATTGGAATGTCCCCTTTTCAAGTGGTGTATGGAGTAGAAGCTCAACTACCAGTAACAGTGGAACTGCCGGCCTTGCACCTGATGAAGGCCATTGAAGATACCAGTTTCAGGGATGCTTTAGATAAAAGGATCATGTACCTGCACAAACTGAATGAAGACAGATTGGAGGTTGCTGATACGATATTCGTTCACCAGCAGAAGGTAAAGGTCCTGTTTAACAAAAAGGCTAGGTTCAGAGAGTTCCAAGTTGGAGACACCGTATTGTTATGGGATAAAAGACATGAACCTCATGGCAGCCATGGAAAGTTTGATTCCCTGTGGCTCGGACCTTTCAAGATCAGACACTTTGCTGGTGAGAATTCCTTTTATCTTGATTACATGGATGATTCTTCTCTCCCACTTCCTTATAGTGGGCAGTATCTCAAGTTGTTCAAGTCCTAGGTGATTAGGGAGTCCCTTGTATATTCTGTACAGTGTTTTTACTTCTCTGCTTTTGGTGTGTTTTCCTCCTGTTGTTTTGGTGTGTTTCCCTTCTGTTGTTTTTGTGTGTTGCCCTCTGTGTTGGTCTGTTTTTGACTCTGTTTCCCAATGGATAAGGCACTAGTCCGCTTCACCGAGTTTGTCTAAGTTCTTGCCTTGTCTCATTCCTTGAATTTATGCCAAGTCATCCCCAGAAGGAGCCAGCTGTTGTCCACTCAAAATTCCCGCTCTGTCAAAAGTAAAAATTTCAAAATTTTGAGTTTAAATGTCTTTTCTGTCGAGCTGGTGGTGTGAAAAAAGTCTTGAAGTCGAAAAAATCTAAGTTTTGGGTCATTCTGTAAGTATTTCGGGCCTGTCGGACATTTTTGTCCCGCCTGTCCGAAGTACAAAAGTGCATTTTGTTCCCTGATCGGCCGAAACCTCCAAATTTGTCCCATTTTCGGGCCCGTCGGAAGTTTTTGTCCCAAGTGTCCCGAAGTTACTGTGCGAGATGTTCCAATTTCGGACGAACCACCCGAACCGCGTACTTCGCACTTTCTTGTCCCAAATGTCCCAATTTCAAAAGTGCGCTCCGTTCCAATTTTGCCCGAACCGGCCGAGTCGCGTACTCCAGAACTTTTTGTTTCAAATTTCTCAAGTTCAAACTTAAAGTGCACTCTGTTCCATTTTCGGCCGATTCGCCCGATTTCGTCCCAACTGTCCCGAGTTCCAAAGTGCATTCTGTTCCTCGATTGGCCGAAACACCCGAACCGCGTACTTCAGAACTTTTGTCCTGAATGTCCCAAAGTTAAAAAGTGCAAGCTGTCCCATTTTCAGCTGAAACTCCCGAGTCACGCACTTCGCTCTTTTTCATCCCAAATGTCCCAAAATGCATTTGTGCGTCCTCTCCCCGTTTCGCCCGAATCGGCCGAGCCGCGTGTTTCACGCATTCACGTCTCACTTGTCCCAAGCGAACCAACAGTCATTCATACTTAGTTTTTCCCGCTCTTCCCGAATATGCTGTTTTTCAAAATATGAATTCAAATGCGCATTAATTATACTTCTCTCTCCTCAACGGCTATGTAACGGGCAAAACTTCCTTTGCAATTCTTACATTGTTTCGAACCCTTGCAATTTGAAAACCCACGCATGTCCCCTCCCTCTGAAACTCCTTTCCGAGCCTGGTTTGCAGCTCTGTTATTATCAATATGAAGATCAAGATCCTGGAGGAGGCTTGGGAGAACTAAAGAAGCAGTTACGAAGGACGAAACTTTCAAGACGTTGGTTACATCAGTTTCTAAAGATATTCATTGTCATTCTCAAGATAAAAATTCTGGCGTGTCCCTCGTGGCAAGGACATGGCTGAGACGTGGAAGAAACTCAAGCAGCGGTTTCCAAAGACAGTGGGTCCCTCTCAGAATTGGCCACCTGTCTCTTTCCCCTTCCTTCTCTCTTCTCGTCATTCCTTTCGTATTCCATGTAATTAGTTAAGAAATTGCGTTTAGCATTCCTTAACTATTCTCTAGTTAAAAGAAATGGTTACGAGGAGTAACCAAATTGTAAGCTATATAATGGCCTTCTTTGCGCCATTTTGAAAAGGAGGAAGAACTTGGCATATTTTCTGCAAGTGTAAATAGATTATAGAGAAATCAATACAGAAGGGCTTTCCATTCTTTGTCTATCTGATCTCTTGTCTGTCTCTAAGCTGTCATTTCCTTTAATATTGTGAAGATCATTTTGTCTCCTAACTCGTTTAGTCTCATCTGATTGCATACTGTCCAGTTTTGCAAGTACAGTGATCTTGTATAACCAAGAAGGAACTTTGTGTCCTTGATTAACAAATCTGTGTTACGTTAAGAAACTTTACGTTCTGGCAGATGTTATTTACAAAACTTTGTGTCTTTAAATTTAATCCCACTTCAGTTCTAATGCAAATGATCTTGTCTTAAATCCACGGTGAAGCTTCGCATACACGAAGAATTATTTTGCTATCTATAATTCTGAATGTTTTCCTATTCTGCTCATTTTCTTATTCTCTCATTTCCTCAGTCCTGGCGTAACTGATGATCCTTCATGGAAAACACTTTCGTAATATCCAAGTTTGACCATACAAATAATGTTTTGTGTATTTGTAAATAAGTTCGTTTCAGAATAAGGGAACCTCTCCCATTAAAGAGGAGGGACTTCTTGTCCCCTGACTGTTGCTCTTCTTAAAAGTCCTATTTGAAAACCAACAGAGGTACATATGCATAAAAGAGAAAATAGAGAAGTATGAATGAACCCATCATTGCCATGAGGTTTATTTTTTTGTTGTTGATGTATCTCCAACTCTAGCTTTGTTCCCTCTTTATCTCATTGCTTAAGGCACTGTACCTAAAAACAAAAAAAAAGAAAACTATCAGTTATGAGCTCAGGGTACAATCCATATTCCTATACTATCCAAATTCGTGGAGATGAATCTCTTAACAATAGGAGATATAAATTACATGAGGATCAAAGGCAAAAATGATAAAATTGCTTTTCTATAACAACACACATGATTATCTACCCATAAATAAGGAGAGAGAGAGAAGAAAAGAAAACTATGGAACATAAGAGAGACCAAAAAGCCTAAATATTTTCTAATTGTTTCACTTAAGTGTGTAGGTACAGGTTGCAGTGAAGAAGATAATAAAATCATGCCTTACTAATCCTCATTGTTAGATAAAGATTGCAGAATAAAATGTAAAAGTTCAATGCCTTCTATCCTATGGTACATCAAGATTGGAATAAATCACAAATACATACTGGTATGAAAGAAGAATGCAACTCAAATTTTAGTAGCTATTCTAGAAATAGAAGAAGTTACAGTGCAGATCAGAGAGATAGACTTGCATGCTTACTTCCACTCAAAGATTAAAAGTACATGTTTCAAATTTTCAAATAAGTGAAGTAGAAGAATCATAATGTAGAGACTGAAGTTACCTGGAAAGATAAGATTACAGTAACCCTGAGCACAGAAATGAGAAAATTTTGATAGGGCTTCGACCATGTAAAATGGACATTTTACATCTTTTCATCATGCTTTTTTTAAACTAATACATGCTTTAAAAGTTGTATGAGTAAATCAAATAGTAATATAGAAAGCCGAAAATATTATGGCATGATCAAGATAATAGTTATCATATTTCAGCTTCCAACAACAAGCCATAATTCATATAGAAGAAAGTGATACATTCTGTAATTTGACATCAAGAAAGTACATTTATTACAGCTGGGACATAATAAAAGAAGGAAATCTGAGAAAATTTATAGGGTTAAAACCATGTTAAAATTGACCTTTTATATTTTCTAGCATGCATACTACAAGCTGTAATAAAGATCAAATACAATATTTAAGTAAAACAAATGGGAGCTACACTTTACAGTCAGGTCAAGGTGAAGGACTTTGGAGCACTCATTATAGCTTATACAACTGAAGAAAGCAAAAAGGTGAAGGGTAATCTTACAAGGTACAACAATTCTAGAAGTACATAGTTTTCAAATGAAGCAAGTATCCCAAGTGTATAGACTGCTACAGTATAGCTGTCACATAGAACTCAACATTAAATGCAAGTTTCACCATGGAACATCATCAACTCTAAATAAAGAAGGCCTTCATGCAACATTCGGAATAATCATAAAAATAATTTTTAGTTCAACATAGAGCTAGTCGCCATGTGCTATTTCAAGCTTCAAATAGAAAAGTTTTAGAAAAAAACAATGACATATAATTTAGGACAAGAAATCAAGCATTGATAATTGTACTCTAGCTCAAGAGAGTTGGAGATCAAAGGTGAACAAATAATTTCAAAGAAGCAACTCAAGGTAGCCAGTTGAGTGGACAACAGTAAGGAAATGATTTGAGCTAACAAGTCAAAAGATCATGAAACTAATGTAGAATTAAGAAGGACATTCCCAGATGGACTTTTTCAGCTAAGTACTTTGCAAAGAACTGAGAGAAATGGAAAGAGAGCCAAGCATCCAAACAAGGCCTTCAAGCTATCAAAACTTGTATACAAAGAAGAATGTAAAAGAATCCAGCTCAGAATGACTCGAAAAGTTAAGAAAAATCAGATCTTATAGAATGGAAAGGAAAAATGAAAAGTTTAGATTCAAATAAAAAGATCATTATGGTGTCTATAAAATTTTGCCATAAGTGGTTTTTCCCTCCATATTGAAATTAATATTAATGACAAATGAAAAGTTAGTGGTTTGGGCTACTCATATTAACTTAACCACCTTTCACCCACTATGATGAAATTCAACAATGTATATCGAAAATACAGACATCAAATTGAAATGAAAGCACCAGAACAACTCATTAAATGAAAAGTTCACAACTTTAAAGAATACTCAAGGACCGAAGTCAAAAACCATTAGTGAAGGCATATTAGAGTAGAAAGCATGATACGAATAGATAACATGCATAGGGTTATTCATAAATCTTAATAACTGCAAAGTTCTCAGAGCTCAAAAGGACTGATAATGGTGGCCACTTTTTTGCAAGAAAAGGACTCGAAGCAAAGACCTTCACACTAATACCCATCAAAATTTATCCCCTTATATTTCAAAATAGCAACGTAAAATCTAGATCTTCGAGTGTTAAGGAAAGAAAAGGAAAGATATTTCAAGCTTACCCATTAAGATACAAAATGGCAATGAGTACATTTATTATTTCTAGGAAGCCGTTCAGATCACAAGGGTTTTACAATACAGAAATTGAAATGGGACCATAATTACCAGGTTCAAATGAGAACTTTACTAATGAGCCTCAAAATGTCAAGTAAATGATGAGGACTGCAAAACTGTTTTCAGAGGATCAGAAGACCCTTTAGAGAGCTCAAGAGCATCAATGACAAAAGGTTTTCGCAAGGCTTTGACCAAGATACTTCAAAGAAGCTCGAGAAAATAGCTGGAGGTTAAATAGAGGTTATTAGTTCCCTTTTCTAAAATGGTGGCCATTATATCAACTGCTGAGTTAACAGAAGCTCAAGTAGTCAAGCTTCAAGTAATCAGTCAATAATTCGGCCACAGAGATCACATAGACTAAATATAAAAGAACCAGAATTATCCAATGCCACCGACAAAGAATGTCTGAAATCAGTCACCGTGGGAGGGGGCCAGTACAATGATTCAAAAATGCATCTAGACTTCACCAAATACCTTTTACAAAAGCCTTAGTCTCAAATTAATAGAAATAAGCATAGTTTTGCAATCAAATAATCTGAAAAAGATGGCCAAGTATTATAGTCAAACCCAAAAATGACAAGTAAGGATATAGTTGCCAAATAATGGGCATGCAATGATTATCACATGAACCCTAATAAAGCTCGAACAATATGGAAAGGGTCCCATGGACCTCATCTTCAAAAGTGTCAAAGATCTCATCAATGACTTAGATCATACCATGTTTATGTCCAAAGTGAGAAGATGACAAATAATATGGCCGAGATTATCAACTGAATCTTACCATATTCAAAAGTCTAAAAACATTATAATATTAAGTCAAATTGAGGCCTGGTGATGATGACCAATGGTCAGGACCTTATGATTACAACTGTTTCATGAAAAGTTGGAGTGTAACCAAAGTGAAAGGAGTACCTTAAATTTCAAATTATATATTTCTACAAAAGTGTAACTTCTACTCTCAAAAGTGTGCACACATCAGAGGTGGTCCCCAGATGGGAACTAAGCATTGCTAGTTGTAATTAAAAGGTGGTCCCCATTATTTCAAGATGATATACTTAAAATGTGAAAATGGAGGGTCATGTTACCATAGTGAAGAATAAAGGATTTATGTCAACTCATACACAAAGAGGGATATTATTTTTGCATGTACATCCAAGAAAAGGACAAGTGGATCAGAATTGTAGATGTCACATCAACTAGAAGACAAGTTTACATGCATTGGAGAAGACTTGTTCATCAAGAAAGTCTATTGTTAGAAGAATTATTCACCCAGCTTTATTAAAAATAGAACAATCAACTACAGTTTGACTAAGTTGTATTTTTATAACTAAGGCTATTAATGCCTCATTGTATTAGCATGCTTATTTTTATTCCTTTATTTATTCATGATAAAGGATTAAAATAGGATGCATGGGCGAGTACAATTTTAGTCTATTTTTAGGATGGGTGGGATGAATAATTTTTGCTATATATTGTGTGCATTGGTAAAGGACAAAGGAGGACTTCTTGGACATAGGAGTGCTGAAGCAAATTTTTCCAGTTTTTCCCTCTGAATGAGAATTATTTTCTGCCTTTCCAATTATTTGCAGTCTTTTGTATTTTCTATTAATCTCTTTGTGAATGTTAAATTCCCTTGATTAATCATCTTACCCTATTTCAAATTTAGTAATTTTCCTATGATATTAGTGTGCATGTTTATCTTATCAGTATTGTTGTGATATTTCCCTCAATACATAAAGTGTTTTGCCTTAATATTCTACTGAAAACTATTGGTTTGTGCATCCAAGAATTCATTCTCAATATCACTTGTGCATGTACTCAGTCAAAGCCCTCAACAAGTTTGGTGTATCACCCTAGTTTTTTAATTCATTTACAGTCATCTTTTTACCCTCAAAACCCCAAAAAATTAGTTTAGGATACATTAAGAAGGAACCAGCCTTGATACCAGAGACTCACCTCAACAATAGGTATACCCACAGACCTGAGGTGTTTCCATTGTATCTACAAAAGAGAGATATATTTTTCAAGCTTAGAACACCTGTAGCCATCTCTCTATAGGGTGCACTTTCAAGAGATAATATTTTTTTGGCACACCTAGTGGGACAATGAATCATATCTATGATCTAATTACAACAATTTACAGCAGATTCACAACAAAGAAAAGTTACTTTTGGATCAACAAGCTGCAACAATTTATTCTAAAGATTTAAATATTTATTTGGCGACTCTGTAAGGCTATTTCAGACTAGTTTTGCAACATGTTCCATGCCTAAAGTGACTACAAGATCATCGGTAAGAGGAATTCCTTCTGATTTTATATCTTTACCTTTGAATTCTATAAGAAGGAGAAGATTTGGTAATACTTTACCTTATAATAGGCCTGGTTTTAACCCTCATCCTAATCTTCCTTCACCACGTATTAATTTCTCTATTAAGATCCTAGTTTTTCCAATGGCTATTCAACCACCTAGAAATTTTGTGACCTTTACTAATGGTAGCCCATTAGTAATTCTAGTTTATCATGATATCCCTAATGCTTCCATGAAAAGCTTGCCTACATTCACTCGTGAAAATTAGGTTACACCTACAAAGCATATCAAAGATGTTGCAGCCCTATGTGCAGTCCATAATATTACTCATGAAGATGTGGCTTTGAGACTTTTAGCTGCATCCTTTAAAGGGCAAGCCTTGCAATGGTATAGAAATTTAGAGATTGGAAGCATAAGAACTTGGGATGAGCTAGGTGGTAAATTGCTGAAACAATTTCAAGATAATTCAGATCATTTATCCCTCATAGAACAACTATCTACCATTAAAAGAGATCCTCATGAATTTATGTCTAGTTTCAATATTCATTTTGCCAGAACTTGGAAAAGAATTCTAGCAAGTGTTAAGCCTCAAGCTGATCATGCTTTTCTTTATTATCTTAGAGCCCTAAACAGTGATATTTCAAATGTGAGTTAGTCTATGGGAGGAAAGACTCTCCCAACAGCCTATGACATCATTATCCAAGGCTGAAAATAGTCTTATTCAAGCTGGACAAGTTAGCACCAAGGCCTTCAATACCTTTTTAGGCAGATTTAGCACCTATCCCACAACCTATCATGATTATAGAACCTATTATTGTAGCTCAATCAGATGACGTGTTTAAAGCTTTACAGACTATGGGAAATAAGCTGACTTCAATTGAAAGTAAACTTGCATTACCTAGCAGGCCCTATCAGGCTCCTTATCAACAAAACCAGCAAAATAGGTAGCCTTACCAACATAATCAAAATTATAGGCAGCCTTATCAGTAAATTCAGTTTGACCCAAAGGCTCCTAGTTCATCTAACGCTTTAGTCCCAGTTAATATGGCTATAGAAGAATGGTGTCAACCTTGTAATCAACCTCATTCAGCTGCAAGTTGCCCAAATGCTTTCCTGAATATAAGTCTTGTTGCACAACCTCAACCTGAGACATTTTTCATGCCTCAAATGGAGGGTGGGTAGTAAGAAACTCATGTTCAGAAAGCACCTGAACAGAACTTAGTCAATTTTAGTGAGGATGATTTTATTGTAGTTACTACTAGGGATCAAGAAAAGGCCCAGGAAAGTCAAAAACAACAAAATAGACATGTTCTGCCCATAGTCACTGATAAAACATCAACTACAGGCCAAAAATTAGCTAATAATTATGTTGTTTCGTAAAAAAGCAACAGGTGTTTCAGCTAGTAAAGAACAGCAAAAACAACTACAGCCTGATCCAAGAAGATTATTTATACCTCAGATATCAAAAGTAGCTGAAGCAGAATCAGTTTTCGCTAAAGCCTATGCTAAAATAATAGAGTCTGTTTCTAAAACTGTTGCTTCTTTTAACATTGTTGATGTAATGAAAAAAATAATGTTAATATCTCAATGTGAGATTCTCTAAGTATTCCAGGATAGCAAGAGTTACTTTCTCATGAACTTGCTAAGTTGTAGATTTCTTCAAAAACAATAGAAAAGGAAGTTCAGAAAACAGATATGGTCCTTGGAACAATGGAACAAGACCGCATTAAAGAAGTTAAATGGATGGTTCAAAAGGTCTTAAATGCTCATGATATCAAGAAACCACCACCATTTTATTTTTATCTAATTATTGGAGAGCATCTTGTTCATAACTGTATGGTTGATAACGGTGCAAGTAGCACAGTTATGCCAAAAGCAATTGCAGAAAAATTGGGTTTGCAGTATGAACCTACAGAGAAGAGTGTGCTACAGCTTGATGGGACTGCAATGAATACATTTGGTGTCATAAAATATCTAGAGGTAATATTACATGTTTTTCCCAAATGTTTCCATTTTGTAAGATGTTACTGTTGTGGATTTACGTCCTTAGTTTGCTATATGTTTATCTAGAGATTTCACAGTAAAAATAGGAGGTTATCTCTCTTCAGATTGGTCCTTTTTTTTCTTCACTACACGTTATGGAACTAAATTTACTATCAATTCTGAACCATTGGCTAGATTTCATATCGAGCCTCATGCTTCCAATGCATTAGCTAATTATGCAGCCTTAGATCAGTCTGATTTTGATAATACATACTCATGTTTCAGCACTAGATGGTGTTTCTAATCTTGTTTATGGATGAAAAAACACATGAAGAACATGCTCATGATCCTTTCAAAGAAGTTGAAGAACATTTGTTTTGGTGTGTATTGCCTGCATGAGGAAAACACACCAATTCCCTTGTTGTCCAAAATAGAAAATGAACAGAAGGAATTTGGAAGCTTCATTTTGATGGAGCTAAGAACAAGAAAGGACAAGGAGCAGGTTTGATGCTCACTTCCCCCAAAAATGAAAGGTATTTCTCAGCTTTGAGTCTCCAATTTTCATGCACTTGTAATGTAGCTGAATACGAAGTATTAATTCATGGCTTACTTTGGGCCAAAAAGAGAGGTATTAGCATGTTACAGATTTTTGGTGATTCTGAGTTGGTTATCAATCAAGTAAGAAATTTCAATGTTTGTAAGAACCCATTAATGAAGTCTTATAGACATAGAGTTTCAAACTTAATGGAATATTTCAATGCTATTAATATCCAGTCCATTCCTAGAACAGAAAATAAGCATGCAGATAGACTTGCAACAATTGGTGCTAGTTTTGAAATGATGGAATAGATTAAAAATAGTAAGATTCAGCCTCACATAAAATTGATTGTTAGGCCTTCTATACCTGATAATGATTTGAAATTGGCAGGTTTTTGAAAATGATGAACAAATTTGCAGGTTTTTGTAGCAAGAAGCTAAATTTTCTGTAGTAAATCAAGATAAATTACAACACTTATATGGTGATAATATTGTTCAATTGAAAACCAATAAACTACCTCAAGGATTGGTCACATTAGAAGACATCTTTAGCACTGATGATTAGTTAAGGAAAGATAAAAATAAGATGTCAACACACGTTGATAACTATGAAGAAATCTCAGTTGATGAAGGAAAAAATTTGTTTCTCGGAAAGGTATGTTCTCTAGCTGAAAAACATTTCCTTTATTAATCTTTGCAAGGAATTTAAAGATGTTTTCGCTTGGAAATAACAAGACCTGAAAGGGTTTGATCTAAGTTTGGCACAACATACTATTGGATTACAGCCAAATTCCAAGCCAGTTAGGCAAAAACAGAGGAAACCAAACAAGTACCTCTTACTGGCCATGTTAAGGATGCTCAGGTAGCATTTGTATAATTTCCTAACAAGAAGATCACGATGAAAATCCTTATGGTAGACATATCATCTTTGTATAGTATGTTGTTGAGCTTGAGTGTCTATCATGATGTTGGTGGATATATACAAATAGATTGGTCATATGCCACCGTACTTGTCAATGGAAAAATGAAAAATCTTCTTCCTATCTAGAAAATAAAATACACAGTTTAAATAAAATAAAATACACAGTGCGATACATGTACACATAATTTCTCATCACAGAGGAGATGATTTCTTCTTTTATGGGTCTTCATCCCAAAGGTATGTGGTTCTACAAGAATAACTATGATAAAAAAGAAGTCAAATTTCTAAAGGGCGAATGGTGCTTCACTCATGTCAAAATTGGATTTGTATGGGAGTCTCTTCCAAATCCCTTTGACAAGGTCCATTTTGTGTTAATGAAGTACCTTACTCTTGAAGTTCTGTTTAAAGTTACTCCCTATTTTCATTTGGTATTACTAAATCACTTCAGAAGAAATATGACGGTCAATTTTAAATTTTTCATCTTTAATCCCTGGAAAGATCAGTGAATTTGATTACGCAAGGGAAATGATCTCATCCCTCTCACCATGCTTTCATATTGCTTCTCTATAAGAACTTTGATCTTATCATTATGAATGCTTATCTAGTGGCCCCTCCTCCTCCTCCCCCTTTCCCTATTAAGAAACCTCCTCCCCCAATCTCTAACCGGTCCCTCCATAGCAACAAGGCCAAATTGGACCTTGTCAATGGTACTAATCCTCCTACTTATTCCTCAAGTGAGGGTGTTACTACTCTTAGTCTACTGGATATGGGTGATAAGGGGCCTTCTAGTAACAAACCCCATACTGGGAATATGAGAAATGGACTAAACTTGCACAGTGATATGCTAGCCTGGATCAGAAATGAGTGTAATGTTTCGAAAGAGAAAGTCAAGGGCAGCAAATTAGCCATTGAGAGTGGCAACACGGATGATCATCTGATGAAAGAGATGGAAAAAAGAATCAAAACCATTGAAAAATAATAGGGAAAACTTAGAAACAAGCAGTATGATATCATCTCCTTGCTTAAGGAAAATATGGACATTCTTTCAAACATCACTCTAGTGCTAGAGAGTGTTAGTGTGTGTATTTTCCACATCATTAGGTGAGTCATCTCACTTAGGTGAGATCATAGGTCCATGTGTCATTTAGGGGTCATTATGAGATTCCCTTACGTGTTAGTGCGTCAACACGTCAGTGCGTCAGTGTGTCATATGCGTCATTGGGAGTTACACTTCTATTCTGGGAATTTAACTCCCCCTCTCTACTCGAGTTGTCATGATTGCAGCACTGGGGGTTACTCAACACCTCCTATATGTACACGTCTTTTGATCTATGAGATAGAGGAGATTTTTATGGCTTAACAAGGTTCTGCCCATGTTTCAAATCTTTGCATGCACATTTGGTTGATGCTTGCTCCTCCTGAGATCTCTTCACGCTGTCGTTTGCACGTCTGTTGATGTTCACGTCATCCCTCGTGATCCTTGCTTGTGGGTTTTAAACCCTCTTTCATGGTATCAGAGTAGATCTTTTAGATCCATGCACTCCTCGGTGTTTCTCGTGTGTTTTTCTGGCTTCCGGCGTGATATCCAAATCTCGTTGCATGTGTCGTAATGGTTATTCTGTTTTTCGTGCTCTTCTTGCATTGATTTTGGGCATGTATACCTCTATTCGTGTTCATGGGTTCTGGTTTCTTGCTTGGGTGTTTGAGGTGGTTATTCAAGTTTTTGGTGTTTTTCAAGTTTAGTGTCTTTGACCACTTGATTTTTCTAGTTCGCATGTGCATTTGGAGGTGTTTTTATGAGGTGTATTGAGTTTTAAGCTCTCGCTGCTTCTGCATACTGTGGTGGCTTGTTTCAAACCCCACCTATGTTTTTTCTCCTTGCAGCACGTATTCCCTACCCTTGGGCTATAGCTTGCTCATGCTACATGTTGGTCCAGCCTCTGCATTGGCGTGGCCATTTTTCTATGCGCGACATCCTGCTCTGGCATTTTAGACACTATTCTGGCTCTCCTCAGGCGTTTTCACCTCCAACCTGCATTTTTTTGCATTGGAAAACGTTACACTTGCATCTTTATGCATAGGAAAACATTTTTCCTTCCTTCATTGCGTTCAACGTTAAAACCTACACTGGGATCTCCTCTGGCGTTACATTTTTTGGTCTTCTCACTAGGCTTTCACCTGCCTCTCTCTGCGTGAAGTCTTTGTTTTGACCGTCCACAACAAACCTGCGCACCCTGCTATCTATTCAAGACGTGGCTCTATCAAACAAGATCTCCTTGGATAGCAGCACGTGGTCTTTGGCGTTTCAGACTTGCACTTTTGGTCTGCTCCTTCCAATGGCTCAAACTCCCTCCAATCTGCCACGTGGGCTTCCACAGCTCGGTCAACAGCCATCTCCATCAATGTGGGGCCCCCCACACTCCTTATCACCTTATTTTTTAATGTTTTAGGGTGATTAAAAAGAAAACATTTCATTTTAACGACATTGTAATAATTTATTGGGTTGTATTTTGCTTGTAATTTGACCTTCCTACGGTTGTCGAAGATGGAGGGCGAGGTCCGGGATTGGCAGGAGGCTAATCCCCCCTTACAAGTAAAATAAACCCCTACTAAAATTCCATGTAATTTCCAACGAGTACCCACACGATACCCTTTGCACCCATCTCATGTACTTTTTTAATGCGTTTGCAACATCTAGTGTATTTTTCCATCAGTTGCGGGAATCGTATTTATGCCATAACTTTTGACTCGCTGCTCGTTTCTGAGTGCTTCCTTGGTCAAAGTTACATTATTTTTCACACATTATGTGATGGAATTGTTAGTTTTGTAAATTCACTACTTTTATAAAGTGCCGCATTCTAGGGGGGTTGCTTGTACTCTTGGGCCTACACACACAGATGCATTATCGGCCGAGTCCGACGTCTTGCTTTTGTGCATCTTTCATTTTGCATCATGGAGAGTGCTCTTTCTATATGTGAGCATCGTAGGATCGTGTTATAGCCTCCGCCACTTCTCACCGAGAGAGAGACCTATTCAGCTTGGCGTGCTTCCATGGAACGTTACTTTGCCCACGAAGGTCGTTTACCCTTCTTTCTTGGGCTAATTCCTGCACCTGCTAATAATCATCATCTAGAGGACTTCCTCGACACTTGTGACCATGTCTTTGGTCACATGATGATGCATGTCTCTCGTTCTCTCTGGTTTCATGTGGCAAACTCAGATCCACCTCACCGTGTCTGGAGCATTCTTCAGACCTTGTATGGAGACCCTTCACATACTTCCGCCGTTGTTTCTGCTGCTGACTTAGTTATCTCCTCCATTTCTTCGTGTGATGACAGTTCCACTAACACAGGATTTCTTGGTTCTACTTTTGATGACAAGGATTGTGCATCCAGTTCTGATGTCAAGAGTACTACAAAGGACTCTTCTCCTCTTTCTCTCACTATTCCAGAAATTGTTGTCCCCCCACATCTCATCAGATATCGAGCAGTCTTCTACTCAGCCTCACACCATCATTACACCAGCCTCCTTTCCACTTCTAGTGTGTGAGGCCCACTTCACTCCTCTACCTTCATTGGATGACTCATACCTATCATACATCGCTCTTCTGTTTATTGAGCCCCCTTATTGGGACGAGTATCTGCCTGACCTTAGTTGTCTTTTCACAGAGTCTACTTGTGATGCTCTATAGGTCCCTTATTCATCTACAGGTGTTTTAGAGGAGTTCATCATCTCCGTTGTTGGGAGTGCCCATTTTGGGACTCTTACCACTTCCACTTTTCCAGAGACCTTCATTGGTCCACCATCAGTTGTGGATCCCTTTTCTATTGTGGAGGATGTTTTGTTCCCTTCACATCACTTGGACATCCTTTCTATGGGTGTTCCTCTTCACTCTGATAGTTCTACGCACGTGGCATTACCTTCGGTTCCTTGGCACTCACTCGCTAGACCTATGTCACACTTCCGTGCACCAAACTCAGAGTTCTTTGTGTTGTTGCCTTTAGTTTCCTTTGTGGAGTGGGTGGACTGCCAACACATAATTTATGTCCTACCTAAGGGCAGGCACATAGTTCAATGTGGGTGGCTCTTCTTCAATACAGAGGTAGAGGATCTCATCATCAACATTCTTCTGGGAGACTTCCTATAGTTGTAGAGTTCAGATCCGTCCATGGCATCTTCTGCATTCCTCTCATCTCCCTCTTCTTCTCTCTTCTTCTTCTTTATGAGAGATTTCCTCTTTGTACATGGGTACCTTTTCAGGATTTTCTATGGCCAGGACCCATTTTTGGCATCTTTCTTAGATTAGAGAGTGTGTTTTGTTCTCTTGTGGTGGATGTTTTTCCCATTGGGTTTTCCTTCACTGCTTGGGACTTCTTTCTTGTATATGGGTACCTCTTCAGGCTTTGTGTCGGGACCCATTTCTCATTTCTGACTTGCCACCTCATCCTAAGTTATGATGAAGGGGGGTGTTGGTGTGTGTATTTTCCACATCATTAGGTGATTCATCTCACTTAGGTGAGATCGTAGGTCCATGTGTCATTTAGGGGTCATTATGAGATTCCCTTACGCGTCAGTGCGTCAGCACATCAGTGCGTCAGTGTGTCATTGCGTCATATGCGTCATTGGGAGTTACACTTCTATTCTGGGAATTTAACTCCCCCTCTCTACTCGAGTTGTCATGATTGTAACACTAGGGGTTACTCAGCACCTCCTATATGTACACATATTTTGATCTATGAGATAGAGGAGAGTTTTATGGCTTAACCGGATTCTGCCTATGTTTCAAATCTTTGCATGCACATTCGGTTGATGCTCGCTCCTCCCAAGATCTCTTCATGCTACCATTCGCACATCCGTTGATGTGCACATCGTCCCTCGTGATCCTTGCTTGCGGGTTTTAAACCCTCTTTCAGAGAGTAATGAGGGAAAATAAAAAGCTAAGAATGATACTTATATCAAAGACATCAAGGATAAACGAGAGATCCTTAAGAAGAATTTATTCAAGATCATGAAATAGTTGTTGGTTACCAGGATGGTCTTGCAATTTTTATTGTCTATATCTTTTTCTCTATTTTTGTAGTTTTGTTGTGGTACTATTGTGGTTTTGTTATGGTTTGGCTATTGTTGTATTATGGTTATGCAGTACTCTTTGATGATTCTTCGTGTTGTTCCTCTTTTGTTGTGTTCTTTGTTTTTTTTGTATCTGAACATGGGCTTGGGCCCCTTATATCATGGGTATGATCCCAATAAAAAAACCTTTTTCCATTAATTAAAAAAATACGCAATTCAAAAACTAGATGAACCAAGGGCAGATATTTTATGTCAATAATCAAGGTATAGTAAATTTTTTGTAACTTTTGAGAAAGATAATGAGATACCTATATTTATGGATGAGTACCCAGATGTAAAGGATCCAGTAAATAAAGATCATGATGATTTGATGGAACCATAATTTGAAATTATGTACTTCCCATTGGATGTGAATATAGATGCAAGTTATCTAATTTTTTATGATGGAGGTCATGGAAATATTGACTTATAGCAAAGCAATCCTGAGGTGATGAGAAATGCAGATCATAAAGAAGAAGTGTCATTAAATAACTTCTTAGTGGGTAAATCTGAAATTTCCAGTCATCTTCATGAGGTCTAACATGAATATTTTTTTGGTGAGTATGAAAATGATTGTTAATTTGAAACCTTCATTTTCCCTTGGGAGAAGATGAATACCTACTCAATAAATAAAAGCTAGGTTGATTCCATTTAAGATGAATACATTCTCAATGATGAATATACAAATAAAAATATGCTTGAATCTTTCAAAGTTGACTCTAATCAGGGAAATGATGTTTTCATCATGGAAATAGATTATGATGCTCAAAATGGTCAATATGGGGGGAATGATGATTTACATATTTAATAGTCGACCTTATACTTATTTTATTTTTTAAGATGATGAAGCATTGTGCATTTCACATCATAGTGAGAATCAGGTCAACGGTGAGAATTTGTTTTGATGAATAATTGTTTGAAGTAATTGAGAAATATAATGCCATGGAGTGAGGAACAAGAATTAAAAATACAAGGAGGTATAAAACGGCATAACAAAGCAAATACAAAATTTGCAAGGTAAACAATAGCTAGTATGTGGAAGTTAACATGAGGCCGCACCACATAAATAAGTTGCCGAGTAAGTAGGAAAGGAAAAAAATCTGCGGAATGAAAAACACAATGTCGTGGCACAAAAGGAGAACCACGGAAGATGAAAGTCATGCAAGACTGAAATAAGAAATCTGTGTACTGAAGGAGAACAATAGTTTTTCATGGATTTCTAAATGAACATGAATTTGATTTGATCATTGCAAAAATGATATTATTTGAAGGAATATTAGCCTTCTCCATGCGAAGGGAATCAAATTTCATGGATTAAATGTTGGTAGGTGGAAGAAGTGAAGAAAATCATCTCCAACGTGCAAAGAGTTTGTTTAAGATGACTCAACCACTAGAATTGAATACAGTATGGGCGTCAATTCATCTTCAACAAGAAAAGTGGTATGGGGAGGTAGATTTTGTAGAAATAAACATATATTTTTAGAGAATTTAATGGAAGTGGTCGGTTACTGTAATAGGGAATTTGAATTTTCCTCTCTTCTTTTCTTCTTTTTCTTTTTTCAAATTTCTATATATTGTAAATTGATGCCCGGTTTTATTGTTGGATACTTTGGGAATGTAAGGGCATAATTATATGTTGCACAAGTTTTCTAATAGTCACATGCCTTTGGCTATGTCTCTATAAATGTTTTTCATCTTCCTCTATATCGTGATGATATGTGCATGATATTTCAACAATAAAATCTTTGGTTTTGTGGATTTCTTCATCCTTAGCTATTGTTTTATTGCACTTTATTGCCTCTCATTCATTCGCTGGTGTGTTACATGCATCATTTTAGAGATTTTTGTTTAGTGTGTATCATGAAGGTGGAACTCAGGACATGATTTTGATCTATGGTTTTCATTTTGTCCCTCCTCATCATTTTGCTCTTCCATTTTCTCTCTTTCCTAAGTATTCATCCCCTTTCTTTTGGTGTTATCTCCTTCTCTAGTTTATTTTATGTTTTATGCATCTTCTTCTCACCATGGTCCCTTGGAAAGTTAGAATAGAGCTAGATAGTTTCATTTCAATTCCTAGTAGAAGTAAGTAGAGGAAGCCAACCTTCTCTAGAGGTCTGTCTTAGTTTGAGTCCCATAGTTTGGAGATAGTCTCATGTTGACTCAAATCCTGAATTTTCTGTGATTTGGGAATGGGTGCACATTTGAGCTTCAATATTTTTGGCATGCTTGGTGGGACTCTTTATGTTAATAATTACAGTTTTATCAAGTTTTGATGTGTATCTTAGTGAAACTCTAGCCTTTGGAGGCTCTGTAGTAACATATATGGTGACTCCATTCAGAATATCAACTAGTTTCAGTAGTATTGGTGCTTTTAGTGTCCCTAATTTATGAGAAGGATCCAAACATGATCAAGAACAAAAGAATGTGTGTTTTATTACTTATAGTTATCCCTAGGCAGAGGCAAAAGAGGAAGACATATTCAAAGATCTCCATATCCTCCAAACCAAACTCTCTCAACATCTTTGCCTGGTAGGCCCTTCTTGTAGTCGACAAGATTTCTCAGACCTATCAGAATGTCTCATCAACAGAAACTACTACAAAAAAAATCCATTTTAAAAATTCATAGACATCATCCTGCTTACCTTGAATGCTCATAATCATATCCCAGTAGTTGCCTTGAAAATAATCCCATATTTTATTGTATAAAATCACACTACTCCGGTTGACAACATTAAGGAAATTATGAATGTCTATGCTATCCATGAGATTGTTGAGATGGATGTAGTAGTCAAATTTTTGGCTTCATCACTTAAAGGAAAATTTCTACAATTGTTTAAAATCCTTAGGGCAAGAACAATTCAAAATTGGGATCAACTGTACACATCCCTTTGTGACCAATTTGGTGAAAGAGCAGAGAATCTATCTCTTTTAGAGTAAGTAACTACAATCAAAAGAGCACCTATATAGAAAAATGTGGACTTCAACTTCAGATTCCAGAGGACCTGGGACATAATTCCAACTCCTGTGAGACCTACAACAGAAGGTTCCTTTCTTTACTTTTTAAAATCTCTTAACTCAAATATATTTTTTATGATACAATCTATAGGAGGGATAACTCTACCATATGCTTATGTAATTGCAATTAGAGATGAAAATGTTTTAATATAAGCTGGGAAATTGGCTCGTATACCACCTACATCATTGTATCCCGAACTACCTAAAGTTTCTAAACCATTGATTACTCCTATCCTTGAGCCAAATCCGTAACCTATTTCTTCCACCTCACAAAATCCTACCAAAAAAAAGAGGATGAAAAAATCAAAGCTTTGATTAGAAATTTAACAAATAAAGTTATATCCCTAGAAAAAAAGCAAGCCCAATCCTATAAGAATTATCATAATCAAGGACACTCTTCAAACCAGGGGTATCAACCATATAAAAATTAGTAGTTTAATCAAAGGTATGCACCGAACCAATAGAATAACATATGGCAAGGTCAAAGTGCCCCTCATCCACTAGCAACAATCCCTCCATCATAAGCACTTCCTCCTCCCAGTTCAAGTCAAACTTAAGTTCCTGTGAAAAATAATATGGCACAAGAAACAAAATGATGCTTTCCATGTAATCTACCACATAATCAACTTGGTTGTGAAAGGTAGATGTACCTTAAAGCATATATGGTCCAAGGCTCTTCCAGTCAACAATAATCGCTGTTGGAGGAACCAAATCAAACTACGAAAGAAATTCAAGATACCAATAATGATACCAACCTCATGTTCTTAGAGCTGAGGATTTTTGCATCGTTAACCAAGTGGAAGGAAGTCCTAACAGACCATCAATCACCATTTCTAACAATACGTGAAATAAGAAAAGGATGTTGGAGTCTTAGCCATTGCCTTCCATGGATCAAGTCAAAGTCACAGCCAAGGAAAAAGAAGCCATGACGATCAAGAGCAAGTTGCCTGAGCTTCAAGGTAAAGTCACGGATAAAGAGGTTGTTACTCAACAAGAGCCGCCGAATTATACTCCGCAACAACATAGGAATGAAGACTATGGACGGAGTTTAGGTATGCTGCAGATGCAGAAATCTGCAGGTCTCCCCTTTAACATTGTTGATAAATTGAAGAAAACCAATGTCAATGTTTCTATGTGGGATTTTCTTGCCATTCCATCACAACGTGATCTCCTGTATGAATCCCTCAAGCAGCTACCTTTCACAGATCCCGTAACAAAAAATGCTTATGTCGTGGTCAATGTCTGTCAAGAAAAGGATGGTTAAGTAAGTAAGACTATCAAAACCTCACCCTTTTATATGTCAATTATTGTGGGAAAATAACTTGTTCATAATTATATGATTGATTAAGGGGCTAGTACCTCTGTAATTCTTAAGAAAAAAACTTATATCCTAGGTCTCAAATTTAGTCCTGTGTCTAGGGGTGTTTTCTAACTTGATGGGTCAATTGTGAATGTTGTGGGAGTAATTAAAAACCTTGAATTAACACTTCATTCCTACCCAAGCCTCACCATACCCCATGATATTTTAGTCATTGACCTTCCCCCCATGTTTTCCATTTGTTTTTCTAGATATTTCCTTGCTAAGGTAGGCGGCTATTTATCATCAGATTAGAGTCATATGCTTCTAAAAACCAGATATGGCACTAGATTTATAATATAAGTTGAGCCCATCTTTTCCTACCATATTGAGCCATATTATCTAACTCCCATCCAATCAAATTTCCTAATACAAGAAGAGAGTGAGAAAAAATCAATTCAAGATGAACAGATCATTCCTCCTTCCATGCCTGATTTGTTAATAGATGAATGGGCTAAGAGAAATAATAAGTTTGATCCTTATTATGAAGAGCTCAAAACTTTTGAGACTGGTCTAGGAACTTATTGCATTCTCCAGGAAGAATTTTTGATACCTGAGACATTCAAACAAGAAGAGGAAAATGTTTATGGACTATGGAGGATGTTTTTTTTATGGTTCTAGAAGCATAAATGGAGTCGGGGAGGGTGTTGTGCTCATTTCCCCAAAATAAGAAAGGTTCTTCTTTTCTCACAGAATGCAATTTGCATGCTCTAATAATGTATCAGAGTACGAGGCATTAATTCATGGTCTATTGATCATACAAAAGAATAAAATCAAGGAGTTGCAGGTCTTTGGAGACACTGAAGTAGTTGTCCACCAATTCCAAGAAAAATGTGTGACAAAGAACAAGTTGTTGAAAGCTTAAAAACATAGAGTCTAGGATTTGCTAGAAATATTTGATGCCATTAACCTACATGTTGTGCCCAGGAAGCCAAATAAAGATGCATACCAAATGGTGGCCCTTTGCTCCCAATTCTCACTTGTTGAAGATTTGATCAGAAGGAATTCTCAAAATATCAAAATGGTGGTTAGGCCATCTATTGCAGACAATCATGCTTACTCGCAGGGATTTGAAATCGATGAACAAATTGTGCAGTTCATCCAAAATGAGGTGGGATTATCCTTGAAAATGCAAGCTAATTTGCAAGAGGTCTTTTTGGGACTAAATTATTCAATTAAAATCAAAAAATTTGCCCAAGGGATTTAGTCACTCTGGAGAATAGTTTCAGTCCAGATAATTCAAAGGAATGGAAAATAACATGGCGGTAAAGCAAGATGATTTTCAGCCAGTTTCAGTTACTACAAGAAAGGAACTTCTACTTGGAAAGGTATGTGATGGAAGTGAAAATAAAGCTTTTGTTTCCTTGTGGCATAAATTTAGTGATGTATTCTCATGGGAATATGAATATCTAAAGGAATTCAGTCTTGAAATAGTCCAACATTCCATCGATATTAACCCCGACATCAAGCCAATTAGACAAAAATAGAGGCCAGTCAACCCCAAGATTGAGACCCTTATTAGAAAGGAACTCTCCAAACTCATTGAGGCCAAAATAATTTTTCCAATCAAGTATTCTACTTGGGTGGAAAATATGGTTCCGATCAGGAAGAAGAATGGTGAAATATAGATTTGCATGGACTTCAAGGATTAGAATAAGGATTCTCTCAAGGATTACTACCTCTTTCCCTCCATGGAAAATTTTTGCAGACAATGGTAGGAGCAGAGAGGTTCTCCATGCTTGATGGTTATTCTAGTTTTAACCAAATTAAAGTGAAGGAAGGGGATCAATATAAAACCGCATTCACCACCAAATGGGGAATGTTTGCTTATCAAAAGATGCCCTTTAGCTTGTCAAATGCAAGTGCTACCTTCCAAAGAGCAATATATTTTTCTTTCAAGGGATTCATCTTGGTTTACCTGGATGATATCATAGTTTTCTCCAAGTAGAGTGCGGATCACATGAAGCACTTGGAGAAAGTGTTAAAATATGTAGTGAATTTCACGTATCCCTTAACCCTAAGAAGTGAAATTTTACAATTCCTAGAAGGCAAGCTCTTAGGGAATATTGTATCAAAATAAGGTATCATTATTGATCTAGAGAGAATTACAGCTATCACGGCTCTTTCCTTGCCATATCACAAGAAGGATTTGTAGTCATTCCTTGGAAATATCAACTTTATTAGGCATTTCATCCCTAACTTCATGGGTTTGATAAGACCAATTAATCTCATATTAAATAAGGATGCAACATTCAAATATACCACTAAAGGGAAGACCTACTTTGAAAATATAAAATAAGAGATTTCCCAAGCCTCAACATTGATTAATCCAGATTACACCAAATATTTCATTCTTTATGCTCATGGAGTGGAATCTAGCATAGCCGAGGTTTTGAAAAAATTAAATGATCAAGCAATGGAGTATCATGTGGTGTTTTTAGTCAAACATTGAAGAATTATGAGCTCAAGTATAGTCACATTGAAAAATAGGTATTTTCCATCATAGGAACCTTGAAGAAATTCAAAAGCATGATTATTGCTAGTCACGTAAAGGTTTTGGTATCACATTCTAGCATTAGAGAATTTATTATGGGTGTAGAGATCAGTGAGAAATGAGCTATATGGGTGACTAAGATCATGGAGTATGATGTTACCATTAAAGCTAAGAAATTGGTAAGAGGAAGAGCACTTTGTGAGCAGTTGGCTCTGGACACTGCAGAACCTCAAAAAACCACCCTCATGAATGAAGTGCCTTCAAATGATGAGCTTTCACGTGATGTTGAGTAACAACATGATGAAAGAAATTTGTTTAACGAGCGTAGTTGGATTGTTGATATGAATAAATTTTTATCTACTGGTGTATATCCCCTTGGTTTGAATAAAGCAAAGAGAAGACATCTGAGATTGCAATCCATTCCTTATGTTCTTGTTTGTGGCATATTGTTTGAAATAAATATTGATGGAGTGTTGCTCAAGTGCATTGAAGGTGGCCAATGTGATAGGATTCTATGCGAACTCCATGATTACTTCTCAAGTGAACATTTCTCTGTTAAAGCTATAACCATGAAGATTATAAAAAATAGGTTATTTCCGGCCTACATTGTTCGTAGATTCTCACAGGTGGGTGAGGAAGTACAAATAATGTGCACTCTTCACTAGAAATAAAATATTGGCAGCCCTTTCACTTCATCTAATCTAAGCAGATTAGTCGTTTACACAATGGGGTCTTGAATTCATTGGTATGATCAACCCGCCATTGAGTGTAGGTCACAAATGGGTCCTTACAACCACATATCATTTCACCAGGTGGACTAAATCCGTGCCATTAAAAGAAGCCATTGAATCAGTCATCCTGGAATTTCTTGAAGAAATTGTTACAAGGTTTGGTGTTCCTCAATGATCATTTTTTATAATGCTAAAGCTTTCTTAGGATCAAATATTTATGGTTGGGCTCTACAACATGGGTTTTATCTTAAGACTTACTCCAATTATTACCCCAAGGTAATGGATTGCAAGAATCCACTAAAACAAATCTGATCAGAATCATGAAAAGGACAATGGACATTAATCAAAAGTAGTGGCACAAAAAGGTAAAAAATGTTCTTTGGGCAGACAGGATAACAACTAAGAAGGATATTGGCACTTCTCCCTACAAATTGGTGAATGGTAAGGAAGTAATATTTCCATTATCACTTGAGAATCCTTCATTGGAATTATCTTAGCAGCTTGAATTTGAAGACACGGATCAAAGGGAAATCAAAATGGTTGAATTGGTGCAGCTAGAGGAAAACAAGAATGCCACCATGGTAAGGATGGAACAACATCAGACATCAACCAAACAATGGTTTGACATAAAATATCATGATCATACCTTCAATTTGGGGATATTTTTTTGCAATGGGACGTGGATCGAGCTAAACCTGGGAGACACTCCAAATTTGATGCTATTTGAAGTGTACCATATATCATCACCACATGTAGAGTGGCTAACTCATTCGAGTCATCTGATCTTGATGGGAACAGGATTCAAATCCCAGTCAATGGGATTTATCTCAAGCCTTCTCATTAATATTTTTCATTCATCTTGTATATAGTAGAGTAGAATTTCAATTCCTCCAAGTGCTTTTAGCACATTACATTGTTGGTAGTATAGGTTTATTTCCTCAGTGCTTTGCATTGTCTTGTTGCTTGGAGATGTCCTTGTGCACAGTTTCATCATGTTCTCAAGATGTAGGGGAGGGAGGTTCAAAATATCAAGGAATATTTTTGGATTATCTTATAAAATAAAATGTAAAGCAACTAAATCTTACTCCATGCCCAATGGATGCTAAGGCTACCGATTATCTCATCTAGCAGGTAGATGGACCCTATGAGTCACTAAAAATGTTGTCTATTTTTACACCCCTTACGGAATAGAGCAACTTGGTTTGCCATGGACTCAGATTAATTGGCCACAGTAGTGTTTGGGGATCTCATTGATTGAAAGGTAATGTCGTGACTGAGGAGTAAATTTCACGGAGTGAGGGACAAGAATTGAAAAGCCACGGAGGTCTAAAATAGCAAAACAAATCAAATACAAAATCCCTGGGGTAAACAATAGCTAGTTCTCAGAAGTCAACATGAAGCCGCGCCACATAAATAAGCTTAGGAGTAAGAAGGAATGGGAAAAAAGCCACGGAATGAAAAATGCAATGTCGCGGCACAAAAGGAGAACCACATAATCCAAAAGCTGCGCAGGACTGAAACAAGAAATTCGTGTACTAAAGGAGAACAATAGTTTTATACGGATTTCTAAATGAACATGAGTATGATTTGATCATTGTAAATATGATATTATTTGAAGGAATCTTATCCTTCTCCATGTAAAGGGAATCAAATTTCATGGATTGAATGTTGGTAGGTGGTGGAAGTGAATAAAAATGTCTCCAACACGCAAAGAGGTTGTTTCAGATGATTCAACCACTATAATTAAATACAATATGGGTGATGTTCCTTCTTCAATAAGAAAAGTGGTGTGGGGGGGTGGATTTTGCATAAATAATTAGATATTTTCAAAGAATTTAATGAAAGTGGTCGGTTGGTGTAATAAGGAATTCAAATTTCCCTCTCTTCTTTCCTTCTTTCTCTTCTTCAAATTTCTATATATTGTAAAGTGATGCCTAGTTTTAATTTTAGATACATTGGGAATGCAAGGGCATCATTCTATGATGCACAAGTGTTCTAAGAGTCACATTATTTTAGCTATGTCTCTGTAAAAAAATTCGTCTTCCTCCTGTATTGTGATAATCTTTGCATGACCTTTTAGCAATAAAATCTTTGGTTTTATGGCTTACTTCAGCCTTAGCTATTGTTTTATTATACTCTCTTTCCTCTCCTTCATTCATAGCTGTGTTGTATGCATTGTTTCAGAGATCTGTGTCTAGTGTGCATCGTGAAGGTGGAAATTGAGACACAATTTTGATCTGTGGTAATCGTTTTGGCCTACCTCACCATTGTGCTCTTCCATTTTCTTTCTTGTCAGATTATTCATCCCCTTTCTTTCGGTGCTATCACACATCTCCTTCTCACCCTGGTCCCTTAGAAAGTTAGAATAGAGCCAGATAGTTGCATTTCAATTCCTAGAAGTAGTTTAGCATTAGGAGTAAGTAGAGGAAGTCAGCCTTCTCCGGAGGTCTGTCTCATTTTGAGTCCCACAACTTAGGGACAGTCCCATGTTGACTCAAATCCTAAATTTTCTATGATTTAGGCACGGGTGCATATTTGAGCTCCAACGTGTAGCATGAGTGATTTAGGTATATTGATTTAGGGGTACCCTTTCCATTGTGTGGTTTACCTTTCTGTTATGTGTTTCCCTTCTCGTTGTGTGTTTCCTTTCTCTATTGTGTGTTCATGTTATTTTTCTCTTAGTTGTGTTGGTAGCTTTGTTATTTTTTAAGTATGGTGACTCTATGTCCTAATGGATAAGGCATTGGTCTACTACTCCATGAGATACCTAAGGTTATTCATTACCCCTTATAGTCTAATTTCCCTAAGCTAGATCCAATTGTTTTCATGCAAAATGTATAGCATGAAAATTTGAAAAATTTGGCCATGAAAACTAAGCCCGCCATTTGAAAACCTATCTCCCAGTCATTTTGAACCCTTCCTCTAGTCGTCCTATCCGCTCACTTAGCCTCTCTAGGTATGTACCACCCTCATTCCATCCAAGAGGAAAGTGATAATATGGTTTTAAATTGTGTTTCATGTGCATGAGAATGAATCTAAGTTGATTTCACAATGAGATCAAGATCTGAGATAGAATAGTGCTCTCTGAATCACTAAATTGGCTATTTTTAGCCATATTGCAACATGAAGACATCCTCTGGAAGCTCACAGGGAAGACTCAACCCATCTAGAAGATGTGTAGGAGATAAACCATGTTATCCATGGTAGTTTAGGGAAAATATGTGGAGATAATTGAGGTCAGTTATGATTCCATAGATTGACCCATTATATCATAAATTATAATACTTTTTCTTGCAAACACATTTATCAATGTATGGGATGGTCATAATTGATTAAGTCTAAGAAGGAAAAAATGTATTTTATCCTTGTTTAATATTGTGGACTAATGATTATGGTTTTTAATAACTAATTACCTTGAAGAGGTGCGTGGTGATGTGTTCAAGGTAATTGATTAATGGTAACCGCAAGTTCTTATTTTCATAGTCTAGATTAGCATGATATCTTCCACTAGAAGGATCAGTTGAAAAAGTTAGTGAAGGCTAGAAATATGGATTCTAGTTCCTAGCACTCTTTTATGAGTTGTAACAAACTTCAATAAATCCCCTCATATCCATCCGCCTAGATTCTTGGGCGTGTGTTAGAAGAGTGGGTTATAAAACTATATTCTTAATTGTTTTATGTATGTATGGATAGGGAAGTGTAATAGGAAATAAATATAGATGTGTGTAAGAGAAGGTGTCCATTGTAAGTTATTTTTAGTTATATGTAAAAATTCTTTTGTTCAATACAGACATGTTGTTTTAGAAGACTGTGCTAATAAACCAAGCCGAGGAAGAGCAAGATCCCACTCAACAAAGGACTTGTCTTGCTATGTTGGTATTTGTGTCCATGTTTTTTTACAATATTACATTTTGAGTATGCTTGATAACAACTAATTTGAGTATTACTGTATCTGGACTAGCATTTCTTTCACCGTAATTTGTTTATTTTGTACTTTCAATTCTTACAAATTTCATTTCTAAGCATTTTCAATTCTTTTCAAGTCTTGTTTAGAAGTAGGTTCATTCTACAAACGCATTTCCTTTTTGCATGTTGATTTCAGTAGATTAAAAGTTATTTTATTTTTATTTCATTATATTAGAAGTTTCTTATTTATGGATAGATTAGAAGTTGTTATTTAAAGTAGTTAATTAAATGAACAAATAACCCAAGTAAACAGTAAAACCTCCCCAAAACACCAAAACTACACATACCAGTTATACATTCCTTTTATTCTCTATATACTACCTTAGGCACAGCTGATATAGTCAAGGAACAACAAAAAACTTCAAATCAACTATCTCAAGGCTTACAACAATCAATTCTCCTTTCTCTGCATGTGGAAGATCAAAAAAAGTTCTTATTGTGTTATCAACTAGGATTTAAATGGTAAGAAAGAAATTTAACATCACTTGGAAGGCTCTAATGTTTCAACATGCCTTGATTCTTACTCTGATAATGACATATCTTTCATCAATTGGTCATACAATTCATCCTTCATTTACCTTTCTCCAATGAGTCTATCTTTCTCCTTCATGAGTTCTTCATTCCAAATCCACTTGCCTTTTTGTCTTTCTCCTTCTCACCTTCTTCACCTTGCCCCTATACATACACCTCAACACAATTTTAGCGAATCACTAAAAAGAGTTTAAAATCATCAATATTGCAACATTATGCTCTTGGTATAAGTTGTCCTTTCTTTTTCTCAAGAGAAAACATGTTTGGTTCATAGGTGGGTTTGGACTTCTAGAATTGTTTACAAGACTTTATCATCTCTAATAACATCCTCATATCAAATCAAATGTGTGCCAAAAATTTGGGTTTATACTCCTTTTATAACTCTCTCAATTTCACTTTTTTGTGTTTTCCTCTAAAAACCCTTACTAGGTCTTTGTTAGTAGACTTTCATGGATAATATTCAGTGTGGGTTCTTTTAGGATGGAATAAATATATTTTTATACACCCATTGTAGCATTTTATCTTCATCTAAATTTTCAGACCCCAACTCTAAATCTAAGAGCAACTTCCCTTGTTAAGCCTTCATAACAATGAGCCTTCACTAAACTATGCACAAAGTCTTTACAAAACTAATAAAGAAACCCATTAATTGTACCAATGAAGTTTAAATTTTCTTATTCTAACCTTTGGAGGACTTAGCCAAGATTTATTATATGAAATTTCATAACAATATTCCAACTTTAAATATTTTTTCCTCATGTTTTGCTTTCAAAACCCTAACTAACTGTACAATGAGCCCGAAATCTTGTTTAGGCAATAACTTTTAATGCAGGTTGATTAAAACTTCACAATTTGGTAGGTATTATTGTGTTACCAATGCAAAAGAGATTATTTAACTAGAATCTCTTGTTTCTCCCTCATTCTTATAATTTATCTTCCTTCCTCCAATGTTCATTATGCATGCAAGATTTTTGTACATGAAACTAGGGTTAACAATGATTAGATATCTTATTTCTTTAATATATACCTTTTCAATATTTCTCTAAATTTCTCAAACTAACAAACACCAAATCCTTAAATCTACTACATACAAACAATAAAATATTCCTCCCTCTTTTCCTATGCATTAATGATAAACAAAATGGCAGAGTTCAATATGTCCACAAGGTATTTTTAAACTAGAAGATGTCGTTCCTCATCTATGAAGAGTTCTCATGCCTCCTTATGGTCTTATAAAATGTTCAACCATCTTATCATTTAAAACTTCAATCCCTACTCACTAATCACATAATAATTCCTGTAAATACTTTGACTTAATTAAATTACTCTCTGTTACAGTACAAATTAATTATTTCTCACAAGGGTGAAATCTCTCAAGAAGCACAATAACATTAACTCCACACAATTCCTGATCCCAATACAAATACTTGGGTGGCCTTCTTTCACAGATTCTATTTAACTAAAGGACTCAAATCTCTATTACAAGGTTCCACAATTAGTATCAACATCCACTAGCATACAAGTAATGAAATTCCACAATACTTATAAAAGATATTACTCACATGTCAACTATAAACTTTCTATCAAACATGCAGAAGTCTCCATTAGAATTCAACATATACTAAGTTCTTCACACAATTATCATCTTTCATATACACAACATGACCATTTTTTTCCCTTGAAGTTTCTAATGATTCTCATTCGAATAGGAATGATAAAATTAGTTACGTTTTTCAACTTTATATGCTTCCCATATGTACCTAACCGAATACACCATCTTAACTCATTGGTCATATGGATGACCTTAGTCTAGCACAATGTGGCTTAGCTCAAATACCAATTTTTAGAATTCTTGACCCATATTATGATTCTTATACCCTATAAGGACCTAAGACAACTTATTATATTTCATTTCATCTTCTTACATATTTGTAATCTTCAAGATTCCATTAAATCAACTATTACAAACCAAAAATGACCTCCTAGGCTCATTTTGTAATTTTGAAGAGAAAGTAAAACATTCAAATTTTGAAAAGCTTAGACTCAAACTACCACATCTAGATGACTCCTAGTAACCCCTAGGTCCTATTAACACACCCATGAAACCAAAATATGATGACTCAAGACATATTTACATAGTGAAAAGATGCTCCTACATCATACTCCAAGGGTAAGAAGAATTTGAGCTAACTAATTAATTTTTTTCTTCTTTTTCAAATTCTTTTGTATCTTCATTTTATGCCTACTTGCCTCAGTTATTTATATTTATTTTTACTTCTCCAAGAGTCTTGTAGACTTAGTTTTTGTTTCCTATTCATTGTTTTGTTTCTTTAGGAGCTTGTTTGGTTTCACCTTATTCATTATGAGTCTTGGAAATGACTCATCCTCCTCATTCTTTTTCACACCTACACATTCACAACTAGGAACATGATTAGTTTAAAATTCATGAGGCTTCATTTCCTCCTCCACCATTTTTATCAACTTTTTCTTCTCTTCTTTGTTTGGGAATTCTTAAAATTCCCTCCTTATTTCAACTATACATTTTACATTTCCAAAATCAAATCCCATATTATTTTGCTCTGTTTGGAGTCTAAATGACTTAATTATTTTCATTGTTGCTCCTTGTAGTCCTTTATCTTCAACTAATATGGTATCTTCTTCTTTTTCTTCAACTTCTTTGACCTTTATTCCTTCATGGGAAAAATACATGAAATCAATCTCTTCTTTCTTGTAGTCTACTTCATCTTCAAAGGAATCTAGTACCTCTGGCTCTTGCATGATTTCCAGCCACAACTCTTATTCATCTGTATATTCACCTTCTTCTTCAAATTTTAGTTCTTCTTCATTCCTTGGGACTTTTAGGTTCTTCTTCAAGAAACTTTCCATAGAATTTATATCTTTACTCTGCTCACATGCATTCACACATAAATATGGAATGTTAGAATGAAAACATTAAGGCCATATAGCCCCTTCAGAAGCTCCATAAATGAGCTCTTCTTCTTCTTTACTCAAACGTTTCTCCTCTTCATTCTCTCTAAGAAATGTCAAAAATCTCGTTATAACTTCTTCCTAATTTTCCTTATCCTCTTCCAAGATAACTCTCTTGATTTCTTCTCTTCTCATTCTTCTTATCCTTCATTTTCCCTCTTTTATCCACCTTTTCAGCTGCATCCTTTTTCTTTTCTCTATAAGTAGCCTAATAGGCCACTTGAATCTTTTAGTCATCACAATCCCTCTTTCTTGGCTTTGGGATTCCATCCATTTTTTCATCAACATAGGCACTTTATCTACATCTCTCTTAAGTGCATTTATTTCTTCCTCCATCCAATTCTTTCTTTTCCTCTCTATCTCTCTTCTTTAATACTTCTCTTTCTTCTCTTTCTTTCTTTCTTTGACTAATTAAGGTCAGCACCTCCTTCAAAAACTCCTCATTACCTTATTCCATATCTTCCTTCAATATTTCTTCTTTAGTTATGTCAATATTGTTTTGGAGTTTCTCTTCATTCATATTTTTGAGCCACTTAGACACCACATAACCATGCTCATTAGCTAATTCATAAAGCTAACCTTGGCTCTTCATGCTCTTGTCCTACATATCCTTCATCAACACTTGCAATTCAAATTGTTAGATTTAATAAATAATTTCACAAAAACTTATTAACTGATCTTGCAGGAACTAATACCAATAATTATTTAGTCAAGGAACAACAACAACCTTCAAATCAACTATCAAAAGGCTTACAAAAATCAATTCTTCTTTCTCTACATGTGGAAGATCAAACAAAGTTCTTATTGTGTTTTCAACTAGGCTTTAAATTGCAAGAAAGGAATTGATCATCACTTGGAAGGTTCTAATGTCTCAACATGCCTTAATTCTTTCTCTGATAATGACACCTCTTTCATCAATTGGTCATACAATTCATCCTTAATTTTCCTTTCTCTAATTAGTTTATCATTCTCCTTCATGAGTTCTTCATTCCAACTGTCCACTTGACGTTTTTGTCTCCTTCTCAAATTACTCACCTTTCCCCTATACATACACCTCAAAAAAATTAGTGAATCACTAAAAAGAGTTTAAAATCATCAAGCTTGAAATATTATGCTCTTGGTATCAATTATCCTTTCTTCTTCTCAAGAGAAATCATGTTTTGTTCATAGGTGAATTTGGACTTCTAGAAGTGTTTCTAAGAATTTATCAGCTCCAATAACATCCTCATATCAACTAAAATGTGTGTGCAAAACTTGGGTTTCTACTCCTTGTATAACTCTCTCAATTTCACTTTTTCAAACTTGAAACTTGATAAAGTCACCTAAAACCAACCTATTGACATGTTAACAACTATGTCATACTTCTTTTCATGGCTTTTATGGTTTGATTTAGCCTACATTCACCTTAATATCTATACAATTTCACCTTTACCCATAAAATTCACTCGTTATCAAACCTATTCACTTCACCATCTAAAAGTACATACATATTTGAATTTGAATACTCCAATTCGGAGGGAAAACAACATTGATCACATGCCCAAACCACTAGCACCTAATCCTCAATGATGCTCCTACATCATACACCCTTTGAGAGAAAATCGAGCCTCTAGCTCAAATGCCTCGAGTTTATCATATTTATTGTCTTCTTTCTTGCTCTTCTAGTTGTAAGTAGATTCTTTAAGTCTTCTTGTGATGCATTTTATCATGTACTCATCATTATTATTCTGTTCCTCCATATGGTTGTGTTTTATTTGTCTTTGCTTAGTGTTTTTCATGCCACTTCTTAATTCATCTCCACCTTCATACCCATGTTTCATTGTCCTTGTGAATATTTTACTTGCTATAATGAATATACCTTCCTTTTTCTTACTTAAAGGATTGAGTTCCTTCATTTTTACCTTCTTGCCCTTGTACTGTCTAATGTATTCTTTTTTCATTCTTGATTGTTTTGCCTCTTCACTTTTCCTATTTTCTATGGATGTTTCTACCACCCACTTAAACCGATGTGCATGTTCTTGGGAACCACACTTGCATTTATTATTTAATTTTTTGCTCGCAAAAAATTTGGATAGTAACTAAAACCATATTACACTAATTAGTTTGACCCTGATTGTACCTTTTCTATTGGTCCTTACTCCCTTCTTGCCCTGTCTTGCATGATTCATCTTGTATTCTTCATTATCAGACTAGTAGCTTGTTTTCCTTTGACTGGAACCTTCTCCACTAGTTGGTTTCATGTGTTCATTTACCTACAACATGTTTTGATCGTCATATTTTTGCTTCTTCATTTGTCCTTTTATCTTATATTCACTTCCTTGGATGGTTAAACCTTCTTCAAACCTGATTTCTTGCACTATATTGAGACTATATCCTAATAATCTCTTACCCTTCATAGGATTTTGTTCTAACTTTGTAAATTTTCTCAGAATTTCAAAGACATTACCATCTATACTCATGCTTTCACAATATTCTTCAATTTTATTCATGACTTTCCAAAGATATAGATTCAAATTTTTTGTACCCTCTAGTAGGACTAGGCCTGATTTTGTCAATGCTCTTACACTAATATCATCATGTTTAATTTTTTTTGTTTCCCACAGTAACAAACAAAGTTCATTTACCTTTTCATACTCACCTACAATTGGTTTTGAGTTCATATTTGGTCTGATTATGTCCTTTGCTAGGACTTACTTCATCCCCTTATACTGAATCTCCTTCATCTTCATCACAACCTACCAGGTGTTCTTATTCCTCTAACCTACAGTTATTATTTTTTATGTAAATTCTCAACTAGAGAAGGTGTCAATTTCATATACCTTTTCTCATGGTCTGATATGTTTTTTTTATTACTTGTCCCATGCTTGTTTATGCCAATACTAATGCATTGTTGATTGGTTACCTTTGTAGACTTTATACTTACCATTTTTACTTGTCATGCAAAGTCTGATTGTGCATCCTTAATATCCTCTAACATATCTGAATCATCTTCATAATCTTCTTCTTGAATATTCACTCCTTCACCATAAAGTGCTTGTTCTGAACCTTCCATTCTAACCCCCAATCTGCCTACATTCTTATCCACAACTTAGAATTCTAACTTTTCTCCTTACATATTCATTGTCTTTCCCATCAAATGATCCTTTCTTAATCCTTCTGGTAATTCTATAGGATTGTACTCATGTATATTATCTCTCTCTTGTTCATTTTCTTGCTTAGACTCCTTGGTTTCTTCTTGGGAAGCAATCACCATTGTCTTATCTTGTTGTTCCCTCTTGAACTCTTTCATTAGTTCTTCATGCTTGCTAAATTGTCCTTCACATATATATGGTATTTGCATGGATCCAAATAGATCTTCTAACCTCTGTAACTCTTCTCTCAATGTGAGAGTTTTGACTTTTTCCTCTTTATCATACTTAGGATCAGATTGGTCTTCTTCTCTTGCATTAGCATCACTTCCATCATATGATCTTCCTTCATTTTCACCAATACTTAGTACTTCATGGGTTGAACATGTATTCATACATATAAACATTGGATTAGTTATAAATTTTGGTGGTTTCTTAAACTTCATGCTTGCTTTGTCCATGGTTTCCTTTGTGTAATATTTCTTGTCCTTTGAACTTGTCTTCAAGTCTCCCACATGCAATATATCTTGCTTAACTTTCTTGACTATCATGCCTTCATTCAAGAAACTTAGTGCTTCTCAAAGGTGGTAATTTTGATTCACCATCTTATAAGCTTTCTCATAGTCTTCCTCTACTACTATCTTCTTCATGTGACCAACTTCTTGTTCATCAAACACCTTTCTTGGTGTTTCCCTTCTCAATTTTCTTCTTACACGTGCATTTTTGCACATCTCTATTTCTACCTTCACCTTCATTGAAGGTATTTTATCTCTCATCCACAACTCATCATATGCATTCATCAAATATTCACAAGAAGATAACACTTTACTATTTCTTCCTCCTTAACCTGTTTCATTATCTTGTGCAGGTATTCCTTTATGGTCTTTAGCATGACACTCCCTTCTTTCTTATCTCTTTCACCCTTCAAAGGTATGAGACTATGCTCAAATCCATACTTACAAAATTTATAGACATTAGTTAACCCATCATGCTTGGATTTTCTATCAAATTTCCAAGGTCTACCCAATAAAAAATGACAAACATCTATTGGTAGAACATCGCAAAACACTGTATCTTTATACTTTTCAATTTGGAAATCAACAACACTCTGCTCACTTACCAAGATTTTGTGATTTTTTTGCACCCATGTAATATCATAAGGCCTTGGATATGGAAGTCTTCTTAACCCCATCTTCTGCACCATGTATTTTGACACCACATTATCTGTGTTTCCTCCATCTATGATGGCATCACACACTTTTCCTTTAGACTTGCATCTGGTTCTAAATAAATTCCTTCTCTGACTTACATATGTGCCTTGACCATTCAAATCTATCTTCTAACCTCCCAGTTTACCCAAGACTCTCCTCATTAAGAGAGATTCACTTCTCATCCCTTTATTTTTTTGCATAACTTATTTGCTCCTTCTATCTACCTTTTGTCAATCCTCTTAAAACAATTTACATCACTACAACTTGCATTATCATTATCAAATGTAAACATACCTTTTTTCCTGGTTCCTAAATATTGGATTCCTTCTCCCATGCAATTTGTAGAATCAATTTCATTGATCTATGAAGATAATATTCTCTCTCTAATAAGATTCTCCAATACATCCATTTGATCCTCCATTTGTGTTCTCATCTATAGAAATTGCTCCATCAGCTCCCTAAGAAAGCATTCCTGCTTGTTCTACATCCTTGGATATAATTGTGCCATCATCATCTTGTTTTTATTTTTTAATAACCTTCAATCAGAGTCTCTTCTATGATACCAAAATTGGCATACAAGGGATACGCTAAAATAGTTCTCAAAGAGGTATTATATGAACACTAGCCTTTAAATGAAAATTTTAGGCACACAAGATTCCAAATGCTTTGTTACAACTCTTAGATTTCCAAAACATTCACCTTATATCCCCTACTATGAGGATCTCCAAGATTGTTCCTATAAGATGTGTTGGTTACAAGTATCGACAGAGTCAATATTTCCCGTCCTCGCATCTCCAAGCTCCTGCAACCATAATTCCTTAACCTTGTTCATTGGTACTTGGTTGTTGTCTTACTAGTTATAGCTTGTATAGGCTCCCAAGGTCAAAGTACTCAAATTTTGTAGCCAATATTTTGAAGCATTCCTAATACCCTTAGATCACCCCCTCTTACTTGTTATAGGGTGTTTAGACATTTGGTTCAGTTAAACCATAATATTCTTGAATACTTCTCATATTAGCCCTTAATACCTACTAGGTCTCCTAAGACACAACCTGAGTTGAATCTAGTTATGCACTGGGAGTCTCTCAAAAACCCAAGTTGATTCAAGGAATATTTTGGGATTTATTTCTCATGTGTGAAAATCAGTGGTGACTCCTTTGTATGGAATAGTATTTCCATACCCTGCTACTTAGCAAACTAGGCTTATTTTATCTATACAACTAGAACAGTGACCCTTACTACTAAGATATCACCTAAAACTGGTTGGATCCACCTTTGAGATGTTGAAAACATGATGTATAACAAGTTTCATAACTTGATTCCAAGATTTAGACCTCACATGCAACCAAAAACCTTCAATATCAACCTCTATGACAGTCTACCTGTAGCTAAATGCATATATCATACACATGTACAAGTTAGAAAATGAAAATTGGCAAACCTCTAACTTCCATCTAGACAAAGATGCTACAAAAGTTTCATCAAATTTTATGGTTATAATTTAAGATAGGCCTTACCCTAGTTAGGTCCCGAGAGGAATAATATAGGTCTAGAAGTGACTATAGCTAGGTTCATGAGCTAAAAAAATTCTATAAGACTTCTTAGGCATCTTCCCTCCTTTTCCATAATTCAAATATTTATAGTTTCTTCTATTTATCCTACTGTTAAAGTCAAGATCTTAGCCTGGTGATAGATATTTATACATAGTTTGTACAAAAGGCTCATAAATCCATGTAAAACAAAGATAAACCTTGCAATTTCAATATTTTTCTTTATTATTGATTCACACACTCTTTACATCATAATACCCCTCTGATACCCCCCTCACACGGGAAATCCTCTTTTAAAATGGTGATTTTTGCTTACAATAGTACTAACAACTAGATACTATAATAATACCACTCCTACTATATTAGACTAAACCATATACCAAACTTGAAACCTGATAAAGTCACCTATTGACACGTTTACAACTATGTCATACTTCTTTTCATGGCTTGTATGTCTTGATTTAGCCTACATTCACGTTTACCTAAAAAATTCAATCATTATGAAACCTATTCACTTCACCATCTAAATTTACATACATATTTAAATTTGAATGCTCCAATTTGGAGGAAAAATAACATTGATCACATGCCAAAACCACTAGCACCTAATCCTCAATGATGTTCCTGCATCATTTTGTAATAAGATAAAATACCTAACCAATCTCAATTGCCATGATTTGAGAGAACCCTTTTGCAACCATGTGAGCCTTGTACTTATCTAATTTACCTTGTGTATTGTATTTTATTTTGTACACCCATTTACAACCTAATGAATGTCTTTTAGGAGGCTTCTTAACCAAATCCCAAGTCTCATTAATCCTTACATATTGAATCTTCTTCTTCATGACATCATTCCACAATGTGATTTCCATTTAGATAAGTGTTTTAGTAACTATTTTTAGATCTTCACCATCTATTATTAACAATAGGAGAGTAGAACCGTAATCAGTGGAACTATACCTTTTTGGTATTTTGTGCACTCATTTTGACCTTATACATATATGCATCTAAGGTTTTTCTTCCTCTTCTGCCTCTACTTGTTCATCAACAACATCATATTTAGTTACAATCTCTTCAAAATCCATGTCAACTCGCAATCTTATTGATTCTTCTTTTGGTTGTTTTTCTAAATTTTTCACCTTACTCTCATTAACACACACATCCATTTGTGTAGGAATCCTCTTAAATTATTTGAAGACAACATTGTGACTATAGAACATGTTCTCTATTTTTGGATTCCTTAGCTTGTACCCTTTCATACCATTCTCATATCCCATTAAGACACTCTTAATTCTTGTAGTTTATATTTTTCATCTATTCCATGGGAACATGGACATATGCATCATAAAAAAAAATCACATGTGTTTAAGGGATGGTTTCTTACTAGTCTAGGCTTCATGGAGAGTCTCATTTTTGTTTGGACAAGGAACATAAAATTAAACCAGCCAATTAAATAAATATTAATATGAAACATTATAACCATGCGATAAATTAAAATAGCAAAGAAAACAAAGAATTATGTGGAAAACCCCCCAGGGGGAAAAAACCACGGTGAAACTAAGATTTTCCGTTAATTGAGAAACATGATTTTACAGTCCATTAAATCTCCCTCCTCACTTCTCTCCACCAATCCACATGAGGTGAATAACTAATATGACCTATAGGCATATTTATTTGACCCCGCAGGTCATGAACCATATCAAGTGACGGGGTATGATTAAATAGCACCCTGATTTAAGTAATAACCAATTAAACATAAATAACTAAGTTTATATTAAGTAATTAAGAATATATGATTAAATAACACCCCGATTTAATATAAAAAATTGATTAATTAATAACCAATTAAACATAAACAACTAAGTTTATATTAAATAATTAAAAATATAACTATTCTTAATTATTTAATTATAAACCAAGGTTTAT
This sequence comes from Taxus chinensis, assembly GCA_019776745.2. NCBI lineage: Eukaryota > Viridiplantae > Streptophyta > Pinopsida > Cupressales > Taxaceae > Taxus > Taxus chinensis. The sequence continues at coordinate 4,555,064 of CM034156.1, read as the reverse complement.
AGTCACTTAATATTATGTTCTAACACTCCCCCTTAATATGAAGTGGGGATCATATGCCAACATTACATGCTTATACAATAGGATTTACAAATCCATAAACCATAGTGATGGTTTAGGCTAGCATATCATATTTGAAGGATTTATACACCCTCATCATGCTCAAATTACCTTTTGGCAAAAAAGGATTTGGAATCCATAAATTAGTAGTGAATGATTTAGGCTAAGCATGATTTATGAGACTACATCTCACAGTTTCTCGTGGAAAAAATCTCAACCAACATCTCTATGAGCCTTGTATAACACAAGGACTGATAATAATGGTATAGCTCTGATACCAAATGATAGAATAGAATAATATTGCAATGACCAAAGAGGGACAGAAGCCTCACAAATATTATTGATCATGAAATCAGATTACATAACAATGCAAGAGTTGTAATATTTATAGATATTAGATAGCCTCATATGGATAGAAATGACACCCTATCAGGAACCAACTATGAGATTATAAGACCCATCTCACATGCACATGTAATTACTACTAATAGCAATATTGAATGTTATCCAACATAACAATATTAAATGCAAGTCACTAGACTAGAGTGCACATGTTGCACATTATTAAATAAAAGACAATGCAATAAAATGTAATAATTATGCCTATGCTAAATTATGCTAACATTCCCCCCCTTAATTTTTCATAGTTTCCAATGAAGTGGAGAGGAACTCTCTGAACAGTGTGAATTTGTCACGTGCAAGTGACTTAGTGAAAACATCTTCCTTCTGTTCAGCTGTAGGACAGAACTGAAGTTGTATGTTGTGCTTCAATACATGCTCGCGTATGAAATGAACTTGTACTTCAATATGCTTGGTTATCTCATTAAATAATGGATTGCGAACAAGCTTCAGAACTCCTTCATTATCAACATATACTAGATTATATTTCTGTTGTGGTAGACCAATTCCTTCCAGTATTCGGTGTAGCCATATTGCTTCACAAACAGCTTCACCAGCAGCTCAATACTCTACTTCTGTAGAAGAGTGAGAAACAAAGTTCTGTTTCTTGCTTCCCCATGATATCAGTCTAGATCCCATAAAGAAGATGAAGCCTGATGTTGACTTCCTATCATCCATGTTTCGTGCATGATCTGAATCTGAATATCCTGTCAAGAAGAAGTTTTCGTTCTTCTTGTACTCTAGACCAAGGTCAACTGTACCCTTTAGATATCTCAGTATTCTCTTTGCTGCTTTCCAATGACATATTTTCGGTTCTTGCATGAAGCGTGATAAATAGTTGACTGCAAAGCTAATATCTGGTCTAGTATATGTCAGGTAAATGAGACTCCCGATCAACTGCCGATAGAGAGTTGCATTCACCGGTGGTGATGGATCGAAACAAGATAACTGAAGTCTCACTTCCATAGGTGTAGCAATAGGAGTGCAGTCCATCATCCTGAATTTCTCGAGCATTGTCTTGGTGTATTTCAATTGTGACACAAATATATTATTCTCTTTTTTCCATACTTCCAACCCAAGACAATAGTGCATGAGCCCAAGATCTGTCATGTCGAACGATTGATTAAAATCCTTCTTTGTTACATCGATCATCTTCACAGAAATTCCTGTAATGACTAGATCGTCAACATAAACAACCACAATGACAATCTCCCCCCTTGCTTTTTGAGGTAGATATTGGGGTCATAAGGATTCCTTTCGAATCCATGACTTATGAGATGCTCATCAATTTTGATGTACCATGCCCAGGGTGCCTGTTTTAGGCCATATAGATATTTTATGAGTCTGTATACCATCATCTCTTTTCTTGGTATTACATAACCCTCTAGCTGAGTCATATACACTTCTTCTTGCAAATCTCCATTAAGAAAGGCACTTTTCACATCCATTTGGTGGACTTTCCAACCAAATTGTGTAGTTAGAGCAAAGATCATCCTGATTGTCTTGATCTTGGCTTTGGGAGAAAATGTCTCCTCATAATCAATGCCTTCTTGTTGTGCATACCCCTTTGCTACAAGCCTTGATTTATACTTGTCAATAGTCCCATCTGATTTGTACTTAGTCTTGAATATCCATATGCATCCAATGGGTTTCTTCCCTGGTGGAAGGTCGACAAGTTGCCATGTGTTTCATCACTGACTGATACTCTGAATCCATGGCATATTTCCAAGATTTTGATTGTAGGGCTTCCTAAATGGTAGATGGCTCAACTGTTTCAACAAATCTACTCATTAAGGCATAATTGACCTCTTCACGAGCTTGACTGTGAGTTCTAGGTCTAGGATTGGATGATGTGCTAGGTGCTTCATCCAAATTTGCATCTCTTATTAATTGAGTATACCATTTAGGTAACTTCTTAGCTGTTCCATTGGTTTGTGGTGGATCCAAGTTTTCACCATCATCCAATTCATCACTGTCATCTTCAGTGGGAACATCAAATTTTGTCTTCACAAGAGGTGTATTATGCATGTTTTTTGAGTCGTTGAGTGGATCATCTGCTTGTTTCTTCTCAAAGAACTCAACATCCCTACTTGTGCATAATTTCTTTGCTTTCGGATCCCATAATATGTACCCAAGTGCTTCTTCACTATATCCAATGAATATCAGTTTCTCAGCTTTTATATCCAACTTGTTCCTGTTCTTCTTGGGTATGTGCATGCTAGCTTTACACACAAATACTCTTAGGTGTGCAATTGATGGTTTCTGATTTGACCATGCTTCTTGAGGTGTCACTCCTTCAAGAGCTATTGTGGGTACTCTGTTCAACAAATAGACTACAGTTCTTACAGCTTCTACCCAAAATGTCTTTGTTAACCCTGAGTCATCAATCATACATCACACCATTTCCATGATAGTACGATTCCTTCTCTCAACTATACCATTCTGTTGTGGTGTGTTAGTAGGAGGAATTTTTCAACGAATCCCATGAGCTTCCAGGTAAGTCTTGAACTCATTGCTTGTGAATTCCCCCCTCGATCTGAGCGGAGATTTTTGATCTTGCAACCAACTTCATTCTCAACAAGTGCTTTGAACTTCTGAAATGTCTCAAAGGCTTGACTCTTGTTTCTTAGACAATATATCCACATCTTTCTTGAGTAGTCATCAACACAAAGCATGAAGTATTGACATCCAGAATGACTTGGTTGCATGGGCCCACAAAGATCAGTGTGCACCAAATCAAGCTTTCCCTTAGCTCTATATGTGTTCTTCTGGAGGGTACTCTGTGTTGCTTTCCAGCTAGGCAATTGTGACACTTGTCAGTGTTGTGCTTGAGTGTAGGCAATCCTTTCACCATGTTGCCCTTTTGAAGTGTTTGGAGATAGCCAAAACTGATGTGACCATATCTGTGATGCCATAGTTTTACAGATTGTGTGTCTTTGGCCACTAGAGCTTGATCATCCTTGTGGACAAAAGCAAGTTGGAACATTGGAGGCTCTTGCTACAATCTTGGAACCTCTTGACTTATCTCTTATCAAGCACACTTTTTCTCCATTATTACTGTCAAAATCCAACTTCAAGTTGTGATCAAGGAGCTGACTAACTGATAGCAAATTATTGGTCAATCCAGATACATATAATACATTTGTGATTTTACAGTCATGCTTTCTAAGAGGTATTGAAATGTTTCCAATCCCCTTGACACTGTATGATGAGTCATCACCTAATGACACATGGTTCTTGTTCGGTGAGTCACGTAGTGTGTAGAACCAATCCTTGCATCCAGTCATGTGTCAAGTTACACCCGAGTCAACATACCAGATATCTTGTGTGGACTTGGTTTCTTCATCAAATTGAGTAGAATACATGTGGTGTCCTTCATCTGAATCATCCTCATGTTCGGTAATGTACCCTTGTTGTTTGGGTTTTCTTTGCCAATTACCATTTTTTTGCCCTTGATTATTGTTGTTGTTGGACTTCCCTTGATTTGAATTATTGTTACCCTATTGGTTATTGGGTTTTGAATTTCTTGATGAACCCTTTTTGTAGGAATTGTACCAATAATATTTGATGTCATGTACCCCTCTATTGCAAATGGGACACTTCTTGGTGTTGTCTCGTTGACTTTGGTACCTTTGTTGACTTTGATTTTGTTGGGACTTCTTGTGATTGGACTGAAATTTTCCCTTTCCTTTATGATTGGAAGATAGTGCTTGCTCATCTTCATGATATTTGTTGTTCATTACCTCTTCTTGTTGGAGTAGATTGACCAACTTCTCAAAGGTGACTGTGTGTTCACTCATATTGATAGTTGTCACAAAGATTCTGTAGGAAGGAGGAAGTGCTTGCAACACAATTGGTATGAGGTCTTCATCACTTATATCTTTTCCCAATGCCAATAGAGATGCCTTCAAAGTAGTAACTCATCTCAACAAAACTTCAACCTTCTCATTGTGCTTAAACTTGAGAGTATGCAGTTGTGATAGTAGGTTGAGGATGGCATTCTTGTTCTTTTCCTCATAGACTGTGCTCAACTTATCCCATGCATCCTTGGCTAATGTGGCATCTCTAATGTGGGGTTGCACATCGTCCGTTACACCAAACAAGATGATCAACTTGACCTTTTTATTGGCCCTATCAAATTGAACTTGTTGTCTTCCATCATCAAGTGATCTTGTTATTCCATCTATAATTGTCCATAGGTCTTCAATCTCAAGTAACATCTTGATCTTCAGTTTCCATGCAGCATAGTTGTCTCCTCTAAGCAGTTGTGAATCTGGCAAGAAGAACTTTGGTGCTTGTGCACCCATTTCTGAAATCTGAATTTCTGAAACCCTGAATTTCTGACAAAGAGTAAGGCTCTTATCACTCTAGGTTTATGGTCTCCCTCTCAATATACCGTCAGGCCGATATACCAAACCTTTCTATATACGCTCCCTTTAGATATACCCATCGGTACGTGGAAGAAGATCACCCTTTCAATATACCCATCAATACGGAAAGAGGTGTTAACGCACGTGAAAGAATTTAGTACGTGATACGTAGATAGTGCGGAGAGGGGTTTGTACAAGCACAAACGGATGGGAGGGTTCAAATGTGTGTATTGTGTCCTTATTACTCCACGTTGATTTTATAGGGTCGATGCCCAGACGACGTTTAGGTAGCTGTGTTAGGCATTAAGTGCAGTAGTAGTCACGACGGCATCACCCGTAAGTGCTTCCCAGAGACACTGTATATACTGAACACTTCTATGAGATCAAAGATCTCGTGTGATAGAACCAAACATAAAATAAAAAATTTGTACTTTTTTTTTACCTTTATGCACCAAGATTACTACAAAATTATGCAAAAGTACATCAAAATGAATTTTTTGTGTCCCCCCTCTTTAGAAAAAAGGGTCTAGAATCACAAAATACACAATTTAGGCCAAAAATATTTTTTACCCCCAATAGGTGTTTTTCCGCTAAATTTAGCGGTGGCTCTAAATGTGTTTGGTGAGCTTCTAAATTTAGAAATCTCCCAAAATTTAGTAATATCTCCAAATTTTCCAAAAAAAATAATTTAATAAAAAATATGGAGAGAGTGGGAATTGAACTGCTGACCTGTTTGTTCCCAAGATCCAAACAAACAATCTGAATATTGTTTTCACCTTTTCTCACAAACTGTGATCTACGTTTTTCTCAAATTTTGACAGTAGCATCATACAATATTTTTCTTGAAACCCACAAAATTTCAGAGGAATTGGAATCTTATTTTTTTAGATCTTACCAATTTACCAGCTAGATCTGATTTTTTTTCAAAAAAAATGATCTGACTTTTATAGACTTTTCATCATATGTAGAGGCCGAATCTGAAGATGATGTAAAATGAAAAGTTGTGCACCTCCTTCTTATCTTTCCATAAAAAAAATAGTACATCAATCCGACATTTTATGAAAAAGTTACGTCCTTTTTTCTAAGAGCTATCTGCTAGAATTTTGTTGACGGGACTGCTTCAACCTTTGCTCCCGAATTCTTCACACCTCCACTTTCAGATCTGATTTTTTTAATTTTTTTTAAAGATCTCCAAATCTGAAATATTCTACCAATATGTTGGATCAATTGGTTATGCCAATTACTAATCAAAAAAAAAAATTTACCTTCCAAATAAGTGGATAGGTCAAATTTTAGTTGAGGGATGCTTGGAAGGAATGGAGGTTGCATGATGCTTCAATGGTTCTCCTTTGATGTAGATCTCCTTCTCCAATGGATCCTCTCCAATAGTGATCCTCTTCAACCTTTCTTGGATAGAACCCTGCTCTGATACCAAATGATAATAATGGTATAGCTCTAATACCAAATGATAGATTAGAATAAGATTGTAATGACCAAATAGGGACAGAAGTCTCACAAATATTATTGATCATGAAATCAGATTACATAACAATGCAAGAGTTGTAATATTTATAGATATTAGACAGCCTCATATGGATAGACATGACACCCTATCAGGAACCAACTACGAGATGATAAGACCCATCTCACATGCACATGTAATTACTACTAATACCAATATTGAATGTTATCCAATATAACAATATTGAATGCAAGTCACTAGACTAGAGTGCACATGTTGCACATTATTAAATAAAATACAATGCAATAAAATGCAATAAATATGCCTATGCTAAATTATGCTAACAAGGACATCCTTTACAAATAGATGCAACACACTGGATTGTACACCATAAACTTAGAGTGAAAATTTTACAAAGATCATAGGGATATTTTTATAATGCTTTATAATTGGAGCAGAAGTATAAAGAAGAAGGGGATATTAACTAGCTATCCATTAGGAGGAGACATTTTCATGCACATTTCCCCTCAATGACAACTCTGAAAGGCCAAGCATTACATAGAACTTGCAAAATTTTATAACACACAATGGATCCATAAACATATCTTTAATTTGATCTTTAGTCGAGCAGTACTAGAGATCTATATCACCGTAGATAACCTTATCTTGGATAAAGTCCATATGAATCTCTATATGCTTCGTTCTTTGATGTTGAATTAGATTCTTAGCAAGAGAAATGTAAATATGGATATCACATAGAAGAGGATTACTTCATTTCACTTCCATGTGTATCTCTTCCAACAGCCACTTTAGCCATATGGATTCTTTCACCACTTCCATATCACTTCTATAATCTCCCTCGGTAGAAGAAATGGAGACTATTGGCTATTTTTTACTGTTCCAAGTAATGACACCTATACCAAAAAAACTTGAACAAATATCCAATATATTTATATCTAACACAACATCGGCATGGTTAGAGTCACAATATCCATATAGACATGATAATAAGCATATAAATCTTTATTGATTTCACTTTCAATCGTCTATAAAACTTACATTGAGAGGTTAAACAAAAGTTGTACAACTTAAATAATAATATGCTTTAACAACTAATCATGTTATATTAACAATATGTTAAGTAATTTCAATATATTAATCTTGTAAAATATATATTAGATGCAATCAGTATTAGACATTTCCAATAAAAACACAAAGGCATCCCCAAGTGTCATTTGATATGCATATAATAGTATTTTTTTAGTAATCACATTTAAAATTTTAGAAATGTTTTATCACCAACATATATATCTTCATTATTGATTCTAATCCTTTAAATGTTATAAGACTAATAGATAACATATCTAAAAAGATAAACAAATCATGCAAGAATAATCACAACATACACTGGAAAAAAATATCCTCTAATTGTGGACACATTCCATGGATTTATGTAGATTTTTCTTTTAAAAAAAAACTGAGGAAGGGTATTCGGTGATATCTTACCATGTAAACACCCTTCACACACTTCATAGCTGACAAATTTGAGCTAAGACATGTCATATATGATCCTAAAAATGATCTCAGTTTTTCATGCCAATATTGAACAATGGTTCTATTTTTTAATACACAACTAGGAAGCCAAAGCAAAACCTTTAAACACATATAAGCCATTCTTAGTATGATTTCAACTATAGTAACATGTAGTTCATTCTTGATAAACCATCAGAAATTACACTTTAGTTATTCTAATTTAATTGTGAATGAAAATCAAATTGCTTTTCAATTCAATAGCGAACATACAAATAAAACATATACTTTTTACTAGAAGTGATAGATGTAGTTTATAGAGTTACTACATTAGATATATAATCATTCTCTTCATTCTCATTTTGATTTTGATCTGGTTTATTTCATTTTTTATTTTTGATTTTATTTTATTTTTAATTCTACATTTTTATTTCTTATGACCAAATTTTCCGTAGTTCTGACTTTTACCATCAAAACTAACCCTTAAATTTCCTAGTTCTTATCTTTACAAGGAGATTTAAAAGTTGATTTTTGATTCTTATTGAACCTAGAAGGTTTATTTTTAAGATTTTTGAGTGTTAAGTTCCCGAGTGGCATTACCTGTTGAATAAAAAAAAATTATAACTTGTTCTTCCTAGATCAGGAGAGCACTTAGGGTTTGTAAATCATGGATGTCTTGTTCTATTTGATATTTACAACTCAATACTGAAATGAAATTCCTAAATATTTCATGTATTTTCAATTGAATAATTAATACAATAGTTTATCATTAATTAAGTTACAGTTACAACCATCTAAATGAGATTTAATATTTTAATTTTTTTATAAACAATTAATTACTTTTTCATCTCCCTTCATGGGAGTCGTCATCAATTTTAGAATCAATTTAATAATTTTTTATAATCATGTACCTTCATGTATTGATTCAAGTTACGTCCAAGCCTCACTTGGACTTTCCTGATTCTAGATATGGGGGAAATCATCTTGCACACTCCGCAAAATAATAGAAATTTTTTCATGTATATTATGTTGATATGCAACAACATTTTCCGTTGTTGCTTCTCTTCTAGTCGGAGCCTTCTCTGTACCATTCACGACTGTCTAGAGTTTGCGAGCCATAAATTATGCTTTCAACCTTATCTTACAGATGTTATAATTGGTTCCATTCAACTTCTATGATTTTTCAATAGTAAAGTTATTAGATCCCATTTTCACAAAAAAATTCAACAAATGAGAACAATGAGGTTTTAATGATAGTAGTTTAAGAATCCCCTATTGTCGTTTAAACCATGCCAATTGTATTTCAATGGATTCACGTTGAAAATAAACCTATCAAACAAGTATTCTAGATATTAAATATGTTAGTTTGAAAATAATGTTGATTCATTGAAATGTAAATGAATTTTTTTTTAGTTTTACATGAAAATGATGACTTAGTGGTCATGTCGTAAAAAATATTTCACATTTAAAAATTTCCTTATCTAAGGTAAATGAAACTATTGAACGAAATCCCACTAAAATGAATAAATTAAATTAATAATTTTGATTAATAAATGAAAAAATAGAAATAAAATGCAAAAATAATTTGGAGCATGGATCCAATGGAGAGGTCGAGCTAGGGGGCTAGCTACGGACCGAGTTGGGTCCTTAGCTCATAACATGCAAAGAAATCTAATAGTTCAATGAGCTAAATTTTCATATTCTTACCGCAGCTGAGTTTCATGGGTTTACACCACATTTCAACCAAGGTGAGTTAACATACTAACAAGCCTATGGTTGCACCACCTGAGGTGAGTTAAGGACAACAAACAGTGAGCTACAGTTGAGCCACAAGGTCAAGCCACTATCGAGCCACATGGGCTCTTTAACAAAACATCGTGGTGTGACCGAATTCACAACCACATTACTTTGTAAAACGAATTTTAAAGCCTTTAAAAAATTCCATTCCCACCAATGTGGGAATAAACCTTAAACACAAATAAAAAATAAAAATAAAAAATTCCCTAGCTACTTGGCCGAGCTGACAAAGGGAGTACGCGGAGGGAGAGGAGTTGGTCGGCTCACGGGGGGTGGGGGAAGAGATCCATGTGGCGAAGGAAAGTTGTAGCGGGTGGGGGTCTGTGCAGATCCCGCCAAGTATCAGCCAATGGATGTGGGTCGCATTTTAACAGAGCCACAAGGTAATATTTAGGTTTAAACTATTAAGCATTGACTGCATAGTCTATAGTATATAGACTATAGTCAATTTAGGTTTTTAATATATGGTTTATATTAATTATAAACTATAGTATTTTATAGTTTCAAGATAAAATGAAGACAACCCTTATTAATCAGATTCGGATCAGAGAAGGAGATGAGTGGAAAACAGCATTCAAGACAGGAAATGGATTATATGAGTGGTTGGTGATGCCATTCGGGTTATCCAATGCACCTAGTACTTTTATTGAGATTGATGAACACCGTGCTACGGGAGTATAATGGTAAGTTTGTTGTGGTTTATTTTGATGATATCTTGATCTTTAGTAAAACTAAAGAAGAAACATTTGAGGCATCTAAGATTGGTATTTGAAGTGTTAAGGAAAGAGAAACTCTATACAAATATGAAGAAGTGCACATTTATGCAAGAGAGCTTGGTATTCTTGGGCTTTATTATTTCAGCAGGTTCTGAGTACAACCAAGAAGAATTTTAGGCAAGGTAAATGACTTGAATTATTTTCAATTGTGCATAGAAAAAAATGTGATGTATGTCCTGAAGGGGAGGGGTGGGTATTTATTAAAAATTTTCAAACCACCCAACCAGCACACTTGATTGGATTAAGTAAATTAGCATTAATTATTTATTCCCGCTCTGGTACCATGTTTGAATGAGGAACATAAAATTAAACCAGCCAATTAAATAAATATTAATATGAAACATTATAACCTTACGAGAAATTAAATTAGCACAAAACACAGAGATTTCTGTGGAAAACCCCCAAGGGGGAAAAAACCATGGTGAAACTGATATTTTCCATTAACCAAGAAACATGATTTTGTGGTTCAATAAATCTCCCTCATCACTTCTCTCCACCAATGCAAATGAGGTGAGTAACCAATATGACCGATGGCCATATTTATTTAACCCCATGGGTCACGAACCATATCAAGTGACGGGGTATGATTAAAAAACACCCCAATTTAATATAAATATTCTTGATTATTTAATTATAAACTAAGGTTTATAGGCACTTAATATTATGTTCTATAAATTTTATTGTGTTGATGTTGGTGATTGATTTACCAAGTAATAAGCAGTAACCACTACTTCAGCCTAAAAATTCTAGTGCAATTACATGCCGCTGAGCATACTCAAGACATTTTCCATCACTATCCTATTTAAATGCTCTACAAATCCTTTTTGTTGTGGCATACATGGAGTTGTATTTTTCTCTCAATTCCACACTCCTTGCATAATTCCACAAATTATTTTGAATATAACTCACCCACATTATCAATGTGCAACAACTTGATCTTTTCTCCTTCTGGTTTTCCACAAAGGCATTCAACTTCTTGAATTTCTTGAAAACATCAGACTTATTCCAAAGAGTATATATAAAGGTTTTTTTTAAAATTCATCTATGAATGAAACATAATAAGCGATGCAACATTTACTAGTCCAAACACATCACTATACATTATAAGTGATATCCCTTTTGCATGCGCAATACTTGTGAGAAATTTAAATTTACTCTACTTTCCAAAAACATAATACTTAAAAAATTTAAATTCCAAGGGATCCTCATCAATTCATTTTCTCCATTCCTTTGGATTGTAGTTTACATAATCATTTTTTGCTAAGATGACCTAACATATTATGTCATAGTATTTTCTTCACCACCTAAGACATGTTATTTTTATCATGTACCTCATTGGCCTCAATAACAACTAGGCTATTGCAAGAACTAATAAGTGTACATATATCTATATTTAACAAGGTTCTAGTGTGTAATACTCTAGAGAATACCAGAGATATGAGTACCATCTTATATCCATCCTTTGTAAATAACACTTATACTCCAACATCACATTTCTTGAAAATTAAAAATAAATTCCTGGCAAGGTGTGGCATGTGTTGAATTCTAGGGAAAGTCCAGAATATCCCATCATTAAACCTTATTTTAACTCTTTGTTGACCAATAATCCAGTGAGTGGCGTCATCTCCCAAAAATACATTACCACCAGTATACCTCTCATACTTGAAAAATGTAGCACCCACCCATGTGGGACCCAAACACAAGTCCAAATATATCAAGATATGTTTTTTCACTCTAACTTACAAGATACAACTGTGTGACACCATAAAGACACACAAGAGGTTACATGACACCACATGTAATTTTTACCCCAACATGAAGAACACATAAATATCTGAATGACACAATATGCAACCAACGCCACACCTAAAAAGGATGAGTAAGTGTGAATTCCACGACATAGTCACAACATGTACATCATGAATGTGCACCTTCCACAATATCAAATTTTCATGGTTATTACTTATTTATGAACATATTTCATTATTCAACCTCAAGTGTTGCAAAATGTCTTAACATGAGCACATACATCTTCCTTTCTTTTCTATACCACATTTCTTTAAGTTTTTTTAACACTTAATTTGTAATGACTACGTCCAAATCTAGTTCATTTAACTTATTGTAAATAAATTATAAAACTCGATTGACCATTATAGGAATCTTGACATTTACACATCATAGGATTATATTACTAAAATAGAAACTATGTCCTCTTTTCTAATTGTTTCCTTTCATGAAAAAAAAAAATCTTTCACATCGAAAGAATGATTTATTAAGTTACAAATAACCTCCATGGAACTTATAATTTATAGATCGACATCACAAGGGTATATTCACAATTAAAAAGAGCAAGTTAGAGACTCCCTGTACAAATATAATCTTAGTGGGGTATCCATGTATAACCTAATCATTCTTGATATCCCAAACACTTACAATCTCTTCCCTTTTTAAATTTATTTAGTTCTAGAAAAACCATAGTGATTACATACTGGAAAGATCATCCTAAATGTCACCAAATGACATTATGCCTTAGATAAAACATCCTATACACAACATACCCACAATAAAACACCCTACTAGGTTCCTAGGAAGGAAACACACAAAATCTTACATTTCCCTAAGACTTTATGACTACGAAAGAAACTTTAAATCTAAACATAACTCCAGGGTTACTAAAAAAGGACCCTCATATAGTCTTATAGAAAATTGTCCTCACATATTTATTCCATTACACTTCCAATAGGTTTTTTTGCATATCTATATGTAAGAAAACATATTCCTACAGTAACAAGGATTTGAGATGCTATATTCTTTTGTGAAGTTAAACTACTACAGGCCATAATGATAGGATGCATTTTGAGGTACACATGGATCATATGAATCCCATTTTTGAGAAAGAGGGTATCATTATCAAATCACATATTCCCATAAGGGACAACTCAAGATACAATTTGGAACAAGAAAATGGTTTCCAATGATGTTAAAGGAGGTGGTTTCCATGGTTCTCTTTTTTTCTAAGATCAACATTCTAGGAAAAGTGATGTTGTAGACAAAACCCAACATAGGTTTCATTTAACAAAACTCTTTAAAAGGGGTACTTGGATTACTTTTCTCCCTTTAGAAATCAAGAGATATACAACTTGATACAATTTTACATTAGAGAAAATCATCTTCCCATAGGTCAATTAGAAATAAGAGGAGGTTAATGGTGTCAAACATAAGGTTTAATGTGAAGGAAAAGTGGTAAACAACTCCTCTTATATCTCTTATATCTCTTAATGAGGTTGTTTAATGTGTAATACAAGATACGACAAGTTATGGGATTGAGTCTTTTCAAAAGAGGGTAGGGGTACTTTAATACTATACAAGACTCGTTTAAGAGAGATATACACAATAAATGTTAAAATGATGGTTCCTTTGGATAGTTTAGAAATATAAAGTTTCTATCATCAACATTAAGTATTAAGGGAGGAAACAATAATTAGCATTATAGAAGTTTGTTTCAAAACATCTAAACCATAAAACAACATACAACTCATAATCAAATTCATACTTAAATAGAATGCTTATTTTCCAATACACCAATATAACACGAATTTATTACCCCTCACAAATAATTAATACATAACATACATGTTCATAAAAATTGTGTTGATACATCTACTTAATATTACAAGTATATTTCAACAATATTCCATAATACAAAAAAAAAACACCAGCAGCACTATCATTTCCTTCTTGTCCCATGTACCTGCAATCACCACATGATCAACATTGTTGGCATGAAATAAAACTAGAACCAAACACGATGTATGATTTTCACAATTTTCTAACAATAATGAAATTATATTTAACACACTTCAAATAAGAGTAATAATTGTAATTCCATTTCAATTCATTTCTAGATCCAAGGAGAGAGGTAGAGAGAGGAGAGAGAAAACACCATTTTTCCACATTCATTTTATTTTCAAGATAGTGTCAACAAAAAGTTTCTTATGGTCATGTATTCATGTTTACATGTTTTTTCTATTGTTATTTTCCTAAATAAGTCCATATGAAAATTTTCGCTAAGAAGACGCAAATTTCCAAAAATGTTGAATTTAAACAAGTTGCTCAAAAAGCAACATTCAAAAACCATCTTTGAGACTCAAAAACAAAAGGGAATAAATTCCTACCTGTTCCCCTATATATAAGGAAATACATAGAGCTAACAAAACCCCATACTAGTAAACATGATTAAAATGGTGCTCGTCTTTCTAGAACTACCAGTCGTAAATGCACCCAAGTGGCCTTGTCACCCAACGACCAGAGGCCTACAAAACCTATCAATAAAAATAGCTCGTGGGATGTTTTTATCTAAACTAAGGGTTTTTATTAATTATCTCATAGAAATATTAGATGTATTCAGAAGCAAAAATCCATTCTGACACCCAGGGCCAAAATGGCGGGTCAAAAACAAACTACATTCTTAACTTTCAGAAGTTGTTTAAAGATGTGAACTATCCTGATGGGCATCCTAAACACGTTACGAAACAAGGTAATATAGAAATCCAAGGGATAACTCAGGGTTTAGTTGAATACTCCACATGACAAGGTACCTAACTACAATTTTCTTTTCTCGTTTCGGGGTTTATACTCATGTTTTGTGCCTCATTGAAAAAAAAGTTTTTATTAAGGTTGCACAAGTTCTCCAAGGATTAGTTTTCATTCATTTTCAAGGTTAACCCACCAACCGCATGATTTTTGAATCCAAAACTAGTATCATTGATTATCCATCCTTATTACAAGGTAAAATTGAGTAGTTTTTTCATTCCTGGTCATTGGTTTAGTTGTGTATAAAAAGAGGTGCAATTTACAATTGAATAAAATGTTTTTCCTTTAATTCACCTAGCAATTTATTCTTCATTAGTTTGATTTAAAATTCCATTAAATTTTGGAAAAATGGAAGGATAAAACATGTGAGTAGAGAGTAAGATGGCTATGCCTGGGTTAAGTAGGTGAGTGACCGAAGAACAAAGAGTGTGAGGCATGTGGTCACCCAAGTATTCCATCAAATAGTTTACAGCCTTGTGAATGCTTCCATTTTCATACATGTTGTAAATATGTTCGAAAAGGTTGTTGAGTTGATTATTATACCAATTTATTTAATTATTTAAAAACCACCAAGACCTTTCAATAGAACTCTTTGTGCATATCCAATGATCAAACATTCCATGTTACTACTTTTTGTTTCATACATTTTTTCAAATAGTTTGCATGCCTTGAGCAAGTTCCCACATTTTGCAAACATGTCGATTTGGCACATGGAAACACATTTAAAAACATTTAGCTTTCCATGAATCTTTGATGGATGTCTAATCATTGATCTTATTTTTCCCATATTTTTGTAAGTTAGGAGATAGTATCAAATCTCTTTTTTTAGCACAGTCACAACCTAGTTGGCGATGGCTAAGGCTAAAGAGATGGCTTTACAAATGTCAATTGAAATTTCTTATAAGTTCCCAATGCTTTTTTTAACAAACCATTTTTTTTAGCATCTCGTTGTCAACATAGTCCAAGTGATCACATTTGTTTAGGCATTTTTCCAAATAGTTCATAGCCTTGCGCAAGAGCCATGTCAATCCTCCCTGTGGTGTCTCTAAAATTATTCAACAAGCCACGTCTATTTTTTTTACCTCCATAATAGCATACATATCTGCCAGTAAATGATAAGATAAAGAGTATTTGGGCCAAATATGTTGGGTCCCCCCCAACCAAACATTTTCCACAATCCATTAAGCCTATTTGTAACATTGTAGGCATGTGAGGATGTGACCCTTCCAAGGCATAGGTCATACAATCCATGGTTGTTGCGTATGCTTCCCAATCAGATATAATAAAAAAATATAAAAGAAAAATAAATAAGATATGTTAAAGTTACCCACTGCCAACTCAGCTCATACAAAATAAAAATGTGACCTCAGGAGAAGGTGTGGCCACATATTGTAGTTTCTAGCTTTACACCTGTCAAAATCCCTTTGTTTGCAGTTTTTAAAGCCTTTAAAAAACTTGTTCATTTAGGAAAAAAACATCCACTGTTATGTGTATGCCTCCACACAGAACATTGGTTGTTTCTAAAGGATGATCATGCCCTGCACCAAGGATCACATTCTCCCTTTGTTTAAAGCACCATACAGGCTATCCACACAACCAATGTAGGTTTACTAGAAAGCAGAAGGTAAATTTGGAGCTTCCTTCAGGTAGCAGGGCACCAACAGTTGAGAAAAAGAAAAAGAAGGAAAAACATTCCTCTCACCAAATCATTCTGATATACATTCAAACACACAAAGACCAAAAATTCCCAAAAATTTACATTAATTCTTTTTGAAATGAGGTTTGACTCAAGCTCCAAAATGAATTTAGAGAGATTTTATAATATTTATGAATTATTTATATTTAAATGAAAACTCTTCTATTACTCTAATTCCATGATTTATTTTACTATTTAACAATTTATTACTATCTGAACCTCAACAACACCTTGGAAAGATACTTACTATCATTTCATTAAATTTAATAAAGGTAATTGTGATATAATAAATGTGACCTCGTTATTTGCGAATGCACCTCGCATCAAAGGTCGAAAGAGTTATCCTAACCAACATGGAGGTGGTAGTAACTTGTAAATTTTGGATGATAGGAATTATAAAGAGCATTAGACAAAAAAATAGACAAAGAATTTAGCACATGAATAATATATTTCTTCTTTATTGCTTTGTAGTTATTGAATATCACAAGTTACAAATATATAGGAGCTAATCAATCCTATAAGGTGTTGGTTGTTCAACAACCTCAACCAACCTAAAACCATATTCCCGTAATATATATTGTTACAACAATATATATATATATATATATATACAATCCAATCACTTATTGACATAACCATAACAACCATAATAATTACCACTGTAATTATTATTTACAATCATACTAATGTGGAGCAATAATATGATGATTTCTTGACATTCGCCCCCTTAGTGCGAACATGGGGAAAACCCGCTTTGTATTGCAACGTGCCACTACGTAGCCTTCTCATGATCTGGATGGTTTTAAGGACAATACCAACAACTTCTCGATGGTTTTCCAAGTGGTTAACTAATAACCACACAACGGATGGTTTTGTAGGATAGAACCAACAACCTTTGGATGGTTTTTCCAGTGGATAACTAACAACCACAATATCATGATGTTGCATTAGTATCATTGGCTCTCATAACTATCTCACTTCAAGGAATAACATAGGAAAATCTACTAAAATTTGCTTCTCATACAAATTGAAAAATGGAAATGGAACATTGGATCATGTTCCCCCCCTCAATGTGAAATTTCCACATAGTGAAAATAGGAACACTGCAAACAGGAACATGATGAAAAGAACATTGCCCAAACTAAAAGTAAATACACACACCACAAAAATTCCACCATAATTGATATGTAGCCCCGTCATTGGTGACTAACGAGAGGTCGTTGATTGACCTCCATCCTCTGTGTATCCTCCAGTCTCATGCTTCTATCTCAGTGGAATGTGAACATGAAGCTCAAGTTTACATATTGGACGTCTCATTACAACGATAATGCGTCCATTTGAAATATAGATAATAGTTGGATTTTGACAAGATAATTTTTGACAATAAGACTCTTGATACTAGACTAAACAAGTGATTTAATTAACAACACTTTTACAAATTTTACCCAAAAAGACAATGAAAAGTAATTAAAGATTACTTTTCAATACAGATATCACAATGACAAAAGATAGACTCAATACCACGTTATACATGTTGGAATATTAACAACTAAACTGACATCAAACACCAACCGTAAAAGACCAAAAAAGAAAGAAACTACAGAATATGAACACACCCCACATTTACATGGGATATCCTATTAAGATCAGAATTAATCTTGCTTGAACTAACCGTATATATTGGGACAACTTGGGATTAGTGAAAATTGCAGGTCTTTATGAGATTCAATTGTGCATGTTCCGTGATCTGCAAAAAAACCAAATGCGCGGAATCTTTGTAGAAGAAAGTATTAGATTGGGGGAAATCTAATAGGATTTAATTCCTCATGCAAAGATTCAAACCCTGAGTTGAATACATATATACTGAAGCCAGATTTCTATGGATGTCAATAGTAGAAAATTTTATATTTGAAGATTCTAATGCTGATAACTGCTTTATAAAATTGTATTGACCATCGTTTCGAGGATGAGTAAATATATGCAAGTGTCTATGGAATATTTGAGTGTGATTGAATAGTTGTACTGAAATCATCAACAATGAACACGCCAAGCCTTTCGAATGGTATATGAAAATCGTTTCCCGATATGATCCACACCTTTACATATTCTAATGCAAAACATTGTAAACTCCAAGATAGAAATTTGTAGTGAATCACCAAACGTCACACATCAAATTTCAAACATCCAATATATTATAATGATCAATACAGGAAGTCATATGCATCTGTATCCCACATAAAGACAACAAAAAGATTAGATTGTTTCCATATCAAAAAACACGTCTCATGAATTTGTAAGAAGTCTTTAGTGCAAACCGATCTGGATTCTAATAGAATCGTTAGACAAATATTGCTAGAAGGTCAAAATCCTGAATCGATGCTAGCTAGAAATGAATGCATGAAAAATACTTTATGCCATGCGGTCGATGCCACTTTCTATGCAGAAAGATGAATCCAAGAATAACGACAACAAGATTTAAATCTTTAGACCTGTAAACCCTCGAAGCTCTCACAGACTCTCATGGCAATTCTAACTGCTTTGATACCACTGATAGGAATTATAAGAGCATTATATTAAAAAATTAGAAAAAAATTTAACACATGAATAATATATTTCTTTGTAATTAGTGAATATCACAGGTTACAAATAAATAGGAGATAATCAATCCTATAAGGTGTTGGTTGTTCAACAACCTAAATCAACCTAAAACCATATTCTCGTAATATATATATATATATATATATACACACAATCTAACTACTTACTAACATAACCATAACAACCATAATAATTACCACTATAATTATTATTTACAATCATACTAATATGGAGTACTAACATGATGATTTCCTAACATTGGAGACTTGACTCCCATCGAGATAGAGTTTCTCAGAAGCTTGATTTTTTTGAGCTTTTGTAATTATAGATAATTGGGAGCTCTTGACCGTAGGAAATATGATCACAATTGACAAAAGATCCATACAATTACTTTTATCTTTTAATATCTAATATTGAAAATGTAATACTATTTTCTTTACGCTCTATTTAATTGTTTCATTTTATGAATTCTTCATATCGTAAGCATGATAGTAAAACAAAAAACTCACTCCTACCAAGGACTGGCTCAAGTACACACAACTACAATCAAGAGGGTGGTAATAGCAGGGGAATTACATCTCCCCCCTTACAAAATCATCGTCTACGATGTGAAAAACTCCAGGCACTAAGAGGATAGAATAAGCATGAAAAGTTGACAAAAACAATTTCCAATTATTAAAAGAAAAGATATGTTCCTTAAAATGTAACCACCAGCAGGTTTAAGCATATTTTAAATTTTTCTTAGTTTCTTAATGTTATGTTAATATTGGTGTGAACATATAGAAATTTTCCTTGGTAAAACATAGCTAACACCTAGTAGCTTATAAGCAGTCAATCAAACCTACTATCAAACCATCAAGATAAGAACTTATGAGAAACAACTTCTTCAATACATGAACGATCTCAAATCAAAATGCTAAGATATTTCTTACTCTCTAGATTGTTAATCTAATAAATGAACCTATTTAGATCACTTTAGAAATCAAAGGGGTGTGATTTCCTCAAGGTTTGAAGATGGAATCTCACCAAAACATGGCTACAAGGAGATTTTTGGATCTTCCCATGCTCTTCAATTTGAGATAATGGATGCAATATGGAGAAGCTATTTCCTTCAATGGAGAATGGCTCAAGATCGAAATTCCAATAGTTTATCATAGGGAAAATAAGGTGTAAGAAGAAAGGTAAGGAGGGGGGTTTCTTATATAGATTTCCTGAACTGGAAAGGCTAGAAAATTGATGAATGTGGGATAAACCCAAAAGAAGAAATATAAAGGTCGTGTATATTTAATAAAGTAAGTGCACTTTGTGGGAGTTGAAAGGGGGGTTTAATTAATAAAAGGTGATTAATTAATAGAAAGGGGTATACCTATAGAGGCTTTAGAAGAAAGTTAATATGATTCAAGAGATTTTAAGGGAGGAAATGGTTCAAAAAATGACAATTTATTGATTTAGCTTAGCGGTTGTAATTAATTAAGAATAATTAATTGACCTAGGTAGAAGCGAATGTTAATTAACAAAAGGTTGTTAATCGACATCGTGAATGATAGGAGGGCTAATTAATTAGTGAAATGTAATTAAATAATGATGATAAGGACAATGGTGGCTTATTGACAAAGTGTCGTCAATTTACGGGAAGAAAGATAGTACAATTTAGGTATTCAAATTTCTTGATTGAATTATTGGTGTCTACATTTTCCCCTCTTTGGGGTGGTGTAAGTGATGCCACTTCAAATATAGTAGACAAGTACAAAAAATTGAATTTTTAAGGGATATACAAAAAATTAGTACAGTGAAGGATTCCCCCTTGAGTGTCAATGGGGTGATGAAAGAGGTTGATCGAAGATTGAAAAAGATGAAGAGGAAAGGCCAAAGCGGGGGAAAATCCCGGTGTAATGGAAGATAGACGATGATATACTGAATATGAAAATAGGGTAGAGGGGAGGGCATCGATCCCCTCATAATACTAGTATGAAATCTTTTGTTGGAAATTTCATGTGGGTTTCGTTGTGAAGTGCAAGAAATGGTTTTTTTAACATATTTATAGAAATGATTTATAACCGGTGATCTCTATTACCTTGAGTTAGTTGGAAGAATAGTGTTGATAGAAGAGAATGATATGGAAGAAAAATGAATATGAAGGGGATGGAAATAGAATTCATCCAGCTGATGTAAAAACCACGTTATGTCATCATATTGTAAGTGATCTATGTCATCAATCCTTATTAACATGCATGTATTCAACAAAAGTGTATAATGACATGAAAAATCCCTAACACGAACATTTGTTCATTGACAAAGAATTAACTCAATGCAATATATAGAATGCAATGCAATAAGTGAAAGTAAATAAGCTAACCTAACATGGAACAAGTACAAACACACATACTCAAACAAACAACATTCAAGATAGTTGCACAAATGTTTTTGTTATCAAGCGTTGATTTTGACTTATGCAAATTAATGACAAGGGTTAAGAATGACACCCCAAGCAAGGATACATGTAAGGTGAATAAGCGAAGAATGTAAAAATCCAATAAAAAAGAAATTGTGCCCTAGGAAACTTCCCTAAACAACCCATTCGTGCAAAGGAACATAGAGCTAGTGAGCAACCTAGCTTTTTTTATGGAGGTTAGATCCAAATGATCTATGAGCCTCTCACAAGAATAGGTGAGATTCAAAGAAATATGTTTTGTAGGAAAAATTTTTATGTTTGAGTATAATGCATTTAACACAGATTTCAGCTGCGTGCATGTCGTTTATCAATTTTTGAAAAAAATGAATTTTATAAAAAAAAATGGATTTTTAAATGATTTTTACCTTTTTTTATGAATTTTGATTTTTTTAGAAGAATTATAGCATAAAAGATCACCTAAAAACAATAAGTATGCCCCAGGGTGAAGAAAGGGGTGCTAGGTAACAAAAAATGGCCTAGCGTAGCGAAAATGGATGAAAAATGATTATTTAATAAAAATAATCACCATGATGGGTGGTAGAAGAAAATAGAATGATTGTGACGCTCATACCACCTCCTATAATCATTGGAACGAGTAAAAATCACCACGAGGGGAGGAAAAACAACCTATATTTACCAATCCATGGGGGGGTAAATTATCGTGGCGAGTTATTTGATACCAAACTTTACCAGTTGATCCATTGATTTTTCTCTAACATGCGGGAGAGATGGCTTGAGTTCAGGTCTGGACGAGATGCACAAACATTGTTTGAGAGAACATGCAACCTCCTAGCGATGGACCCCGGGTATGTGAATCGACAAACTTACTTTTTAAGTTCATTTATTACATTTATTGCTAGTTAGAAAGTGGCAAGACGGTGTATGCGTGACCCTTGGGGCACACATGCATTGTCGGGGGAACGCATGAGTGGAGGGGTCATGCATGTGCTAGGGGGCATGTATGTGCTAGGGTTAGGGGTTAGGAAAGCACACAAATGCCAAATGGGGCACGCATGTGTTGAAAAAATATGGACATGTATGTGGGCGTGTGAGTGCCAAATGGGGCATGCATGCACTGGAAAAATATGGACATGCACACGGGCGCGCATGCGCAAAAAGGGGTATGTATGCTCAAGGGGATAATTTGACAAGTGTGTGGGTGCAAATGCACCAAAAGGAGCCCGTAGGTGCTTAAAAGACAATGCTAGTGAGAAAAATTAATCTGTAGGATACCTTAGAATAAATTAAGAAATTATTAGAAGAACACATGGATGAAAAGAAGAAACTTAAATGCAATGTGTTATAAGAAATGTAGTTAATAAGTGTGTTACCTAATCTTATAGAGTGACCTACCTGTCTTGGAGACACGTGAATGGCATGTGAGGTTGTGATCTTTCTAGGATACTTCACTTTTCATGAGCATATCTATCTAGAGATGACCCTAGACATGACTTCACTTTCCTACGTGGCACAAATTTCAAAGAATACATTGGATCGTAGCCTTCTAACAACCTTAGCCGAGAGATGGCATAGAGAGAGAGAGTGCTTTTAATTTATTGCTAGAGAGATGACTATTACATTAGTGGACTTGTGGTAGATTCTAACAGTTCTGATCTAAGGCCGGCTGATAGGGTATAATGGGGATGGCACCCACATAACACAGTTCCTTATTGAGATGTTTCACCTCCGAGATATATCTCAGAAGGGTATGGCAGTTTGATTATATAGGTGCTCTTAGGATTGTCAGCTATATCGTGTAGCTGTAATTTGATGGCTCTTATCAAGGGTATTCTACTGCCTGACAATACTGGTACTTCCTTTCCATTAGGCCTAATTAGTGTAATTCATGAATTGATCAGTGGGGAGAGATATTTTTGGGAACAGTGTCTATTAACACATTTATATTAGGATATTCATCTTATTACTTACCGCAGTCAGAAGACCATGGGGCAAGCTACTCTTTTACATAAATGAGCTTGGGACCATATTGTCATTGGTCACTTTGTAAGAGTACTTCAAGTTCATGCTCCATATGAGCCCTTGATGATGGGATGGGCATCGATTGGTGACAACATTTGGGGCCATATGGGAGATATAGATTACTATCATTTTTCCTTTGATGAGCTACATATATGCATGGTTACATGGTGCCCTTATAGGGCCTATCAGTGGGTTGAGGATGTTGTAGAGTTGAACATAGCATCAATTAAGAACTTCTTGATGAAAATTTGAGATTACATCACAAACTAGTATAGGGTGGATCACATTCAATGACAGTTTGCCAATTTCAGGGTATCCCTGATAATGAGATGTGGTACGGTCGTCGTTCTAGGGAGACATTTGACATTGACCCTCTTATTAGACCAGCACAATCCTTAGCAAGCTTTAGGTAGATGGTACCACAGCCTTAGGTTCCTCTACCACATGTTGTTAATCTGGAGGAGATAATGAACTATCATGCATGGTACATTTTAGTGCTCCCAGGGAGGTTGACTATTTTGTAAGCCACCATTGATGTAGGGGTCGTGGCAGTTGTAGAGGGATTACAGGGTAGAACTCATAGAACTAGAGCTCATCAGTTAGTGCAGCAAGGTGGCCAAGACTAGGGCCAATGGTAGGGACAAATGCCTACATAATAGCAAATCCTAGTACAGATACACTTACAACAGGTTGGGCCATAGGGCCCCATATAATCATGGATTCATATTCAGAAACCACATGTTCCATTGTTACCACCACACGCAACTAGTCCACCACACAATCCACCTACGGATGGGTGGGCTGGAGGAGGTGGAGATGGATGGGGAGATGGAGATGGAGATGGAGATGGAGATGGAGATGGGAATCTACCACAGAGTCTCGTAGGGGGAGGATGGTTGGCACAGTCCACCCAAAGGGAAAATAATTTTTCTACCTTGTGGTAGTGACTACAACAAGTTATAACATAGCAGCTTCAAGGAACTTCTGAGAGATATCATATTATTATAGAGAGAGACCAACTAGATGTAGAGATATTATAGTGGGTTGTTGAGAAGAATCAGTTATCGACTGAGTTAGATAGCGTTAGAACGGAGTGTAATACGGTCTAGTAGACAGGGGGAGCAGGTAGATTCTTAGAGATGGTTTTGGAGTGCGCTACGACCACTAGGGAGGCTACCTACTACAAGATGTTATACCATTCAGTCGTGCCTGCAGATTAGAGGGCCTCATATTATAGTTAGTTAGATGGAATTCTATCATGATCCAGGTCATAGAGGCCATCATAATCTATGAGATCCGTACAGGGTCCTTCAGTACATTAGGTAGATTTGTCCCATCATATGCCACCTCCACAGGGTCCACAAGAGATGCCACCACCTAGTGGTAGACCTTGCAGTCCGCATATGGGAGAGAGTCATAGTTGAATCCTTTTATTAATGTATATATATAGATGTATCTTTTTCATGTATGCCTTGATATGAAGGAACACTTTTGACATGATCTATATGTACTTTTTTTGTTATGCCTCGATATAAAGGAACATTTTTTATTGATTCTCGTGATGGCATACTTTGTATCGGATGATTATGTAGAGAGACATTGTAGTATTTTATTTTACCAAGAATAGCCCAAAGCATGTTGGCACATCACTCAGATAGATCTGAGAGCCCACCCAAAGCATGTAATGGTACCAGGTCCCTCTTTTATGCAAGCTTTGTTAAGGATTTAGCATGAAAAGACATATAATCCAGATCCATAAAAACCATGCAAAGATAAACCATAACTAGATCTAGATCACAACCATATGTGAGAATAAGCTAAACATGAATCAAGATCATATTTACTATGTAATATCCAATTACAAATAAGTCAACAATAGATATCCATCCACAAAGATCCATTGTCTTAATCACTGTAAAACATAGAAGCTAAATACATACATCAAAGTATCACTATAAGTCACGTGTGCTCATAAACCAATATCATAACTCTACTACAACATGGAACTACTAAAACCATGAAAATCAATACATATATATAGGGGTGGGGACTATCCCTTCACCACCTAAGAATCCTCAAAATAGGTTGCATGCTAAGAATAGCCATACACCGATTATAAAGATAACAAGATAGCAGGCAATTTCTTTGTTGGAAAGAAAAAATTTCAGGGACAAATTGATGGAATTATTGTCAATGCTCTGGGAATCTAAGTCCCTCTACTTTACCAATAAAACTGATGTTTATGCATGCACAAGTAAAAATGTGGATTTTTGTGTTGGCCTTTTGACTAGGGATACAACAGGGGCACTCCACTAACCCTACAGAAAAATCTTACATATATCTACAAGGGAAGAATTTTTTAGGAGAGCGGGAAAGGGAGTGAGAATGTTACATAAGGGAAACTAATGTTGCAAGTAGAATATCACAGACTTGCATACACCAGTTAGAAATTACATCACATGCACTAGAATTCAAAAGAAAACAAATCTGCATAATAGCAACATGACTGAATAGCATTTAATGAGCAAAAAGTATCACTAAACTCCTTAGTCAAAAAAGGATAAAATTACTTCTTCTTGTATTGATGCTCAAGTGAAAATTGTACATAGCATAAGAATGGAAGACATTTTAGAAAAGGGGAAAATGGAAGAAATTTTTGTTATCTCTTTGTTCTCTTCACAAGGATATCTCTCTCGTGAATTCACAAAAAATATCTGAGAAGTCTAAGAAGACCCTCAAATGAGGAGTTTCCTACAATTTATAGAAGAGAAGGAAACTCTTCATCTTCCTGGTGACTTTTCAAATACCATATTTTGACTTTAGACTGTTCATATTCCAATTAAATATTTAAGTTTATTTAATAAAAACAAGGTGAATTAAAGTTTACATTATATTTCTAAATTCACTTAAAGATATATCAAAAAGTGCAAACCCCAACGCAAAATTATAACATTGAAGAGAGAGTGTGTGTTGGGTGAGAAGAGAAGAGAGAGAAATATGGGGAAGAAGATGAAGGAAGAAGGAAGAAGAATAATTGTGTAGAAGAATGAGCCACTGTGGTGGATTCGATCTCACTCTCTGACTAGTTTCCATCTTGTGCTCCTAAGAAGATCTCTATCCCTCCAAATTCTTTACTAAAACGAGTTGCTGAATGTTCCACTTTTTCAGCATGAGGGATGCAAACACCACTCAAGGTATTTGTCCATCCATCAGACTCATTGTTGATGTATTTGCATTTTCCAAACCATAATGGATGTTTCTCTATGATAAGTGCAATGGTGGCCTGAATATTCAAAAGGAAATCTAGTGTATCCTTAGTGAAGGACAAGGGATTTCCTGCCTCTTTCTTGACATGTTCCTTGAATGGACCAATCAACTCATCAGCAGTTGTTTCTTCTCCCATTACAGGTACTCCAAGTTTTTGAATTTGAGGATTCATATTATCCTGTAACTTGTACACATGTCCCTCTTTTTCCTCTAGTTCAACGATGTCCCAATTGACTGCTTCAAATATGATTTCCAAAGACCTCGCCCATACACATAACAAGTCTTCTGAAGAATTTTAAGAAATATTCATGTTGATCAACTCCTGATGGCAAGTGTTGCTCATTTCATTCACTACTAGACCCAAAGGATCCCAATAGTCCCTTTCTTTCTCCAAGTCTTCTTTAAATGACTACATCCTATTTGATGTCGTAATTGAATTGATTCACTCATTATTAGCTTTTCTCTATAATGTGAACTCGTGTGTCCTCGTGATAGATTCCGGATTGAAGTTACTAATGGGTGCAACTTCTTTAATTGGAATTGTCGTGGCATTTGGATCAACTAGATGTTACACATAGAAGGAATGATTTCACACTTGTTCTTTAGTTCATCGATCTTCTTCTTATATTCCTTGTTCCTTACTACTATGTAAGAAGAAGATTGTTGATAATATTTCAGATCCCCTTCATGAGTAGTTGACCCTAGTTAGATTGTGCTCATCTCATATTCGGTCAATGTCATCTCGTATACTGAGTTAATCACCTTTTTTCAGGATACCTCAATGTATTGATTACTTGTTTCCCCACTTTAGAACTGCGAGGCCGTGTGTGTGAATTTTTATTTTCTTTCCCTTAGCTAGTGAGGCAATTGTTGATAAGTCAGGGGCTACCACTTATTGAACAGTGTGAGATTCAGGGGCTATTGTTTCCTACATCTATGGTAATATCTCATCTGAATCAGGTTCTACAATAGGTGCATCAACCATTCCCTACTTTGGAAGAGGAGGAACATCTTGGATGGGGGAGGCATTGGTTTTAACAAGAGGTGAGGCCTCCTATGGTGGTTCAAAAACTAGGTTTGGACCTCCGTGCTCTCCCTCCATTTGTGCTTCTACCACTGGGCATTCTTCTTACATTGTTGCAACCGAACCTTCGTCCACCCTATATTTCTTTGGTGACCTTCCATGAGAAGAAGTCTCCAATTCTATGGATCTTCATTTAGAACTTGCTCCAGAATGCCTTGAGCTTGAGGCAACTTCTATGTATTTTTTCATGTGGGCATACCTCATGATTGGATGACCATAGTTCTCTTCCTCTCAAACCAATCCCTCATTCTCATGACCACCTTCTCAGTTTGTTACTTTATCTCCCCTAATTCTCAGATAAACAAGTTGACTTGTGGCAATGGAGAAACCTTGACTGTCACATACTCAAGATCATACATCTCTATCCCATCATCCTACAAAATATGTTCAAACCAAGAGAACTTTAATTTCCTCATTTCATTAACTCTCATCCTCATACTTCAAATCCATCAGCACAATTGGCCTGATAGTCCTTGTTTTTTGGCTCGTGTTGCAAGTCTGGAATGTGGAAAGAGTCAGGATCATCTTGTATGTCAAAATTAGGTCTGGCAGTGTAGGAATGCAAAGTCAAATGAGTGAAGGTAGCCTCCAGATGAGATGCATCATTTGAGCTTGTGCACATGAATACCCCGAGAGAGATGGCAAATGAGATCAAATTCTTCTTCATGCTTATGAGCATGTTGTTTACCTGTATGATTTTCTTGTAGAGCTCAAATAGTAAAATTTGGTCACTAAGGTACTTGGGAAATCTTAGTGGAGCTTTGTCAAAGCTGACAACTCACAGGTAGGAGAAGGTCAAGAATTGGATGAAGTAAGAGACATACTTTTTTATTAGGGAAACCACTTGTAGTGATATCCTGGCCTCCAAATCACCTTCTAAGTTTCGGACCACGTACATTTTGAATGCATCATTCACGTGAGTGAAGTGTCTATGGCTTTCCTCCATCACCAAATATGGAAATTTCCTCAATACAAAGCACATTGGTATGGGTGACCAGAGGGCTTATAGGGGCTAGGCATATTTTATTTTATCTCGTGTCCCTTATCTTGAGGGATGTAAGGGAGACAAAAATTTTCTAGGATCTTGGAGCTGACAAGTGTCCTCATCAAATTTGACTAACTCCTGAACTCGTTCCTTGAGGGCAACTTGAAACGACGATATCTTGAGCTCCCAATGGAATGTTTTGATGAAATTTTATATGAAATTGACTAAAAATGTACTTTTGAATATAATGGTTAGGTTATAAGATGTGATTCTTCCATTTAAATCCTCAAAATCTGAAGTTTTGATCTGGTCCCTTGTTCTTAGAAAAAACTAGTTATAAACCTATTGTAAAAAAGTGTTGCGAAAAATATAATTTCACCAAATTTTAGGGATTTGATTTACATCTTTGAAAATGTGTTTTTGACTCCTAACTCAATCTAGAGCTCCTAGAATCACTTCTTGAAGCTCAACATCTCTTTTGACCTTGTGCACTGCTTAGACCTGTGAACCCTATTTTTGGTGAAACTACCTCAACTTCTCCAAATCCTTCCTGAAACTTCCTAAATGAATTCCATGATGTTTTTAGGCCTTAAATTAACCTCCATGTCATATTTGGATCCTTTATTTCACTCCAGGGGCTTCTAACAATAGATATCCTATAGATAACTTCAGTTCAAATCCTATTTTAATCCCAAAATACTGCATGTCTCTTGTTCTTCCACTTTTTCCAAAATATCCTTGCGTGTTCTCCAAGACTTCTACCAAAATGTGTTCAACACCCAATCCAAAGTGTGCACCGCACTCTAATCTATTCTTAACCCACATTATGCGAATTCGCTAAGTATGAACGCTTAATTTTCCTAGCACGCCCTATATCCCTTGATCCTCTGTACAACCCTATATGCTTGCTCCCCACATTTCCCATCCTCATGTACCTTTAATACTTAGGATATATTTCATCATCCCAAAACTACCCCAAACTAATTTCATTGTTGCCTCCACAATGAGGAATCACGCCTTGTCTCACCATGAATAAAGAACAAAAGAATAACTATACATAAAGATTGAAATTATACATGGGTGTCCTATTCTTCAGAAGGTAACAAAAATTCAAGGTACTCATTCTTAATTTCTACCTCCAACTCATTCTAGTCACCTAGTACTTTCTTTTTCTTCACTGGGATGTATGCTTGAACACCTTCCATCTTGTCTAGGGTCATGTTCTTGCCCTCATTCTATAATAATCTAAAAACATTTTCTAGACCTGAGACCATCCCATCCATCACATCCATATGTCGGGCTATGAGTTTCCCTATTTATTTTATTCTCTCCTTGTGAGGGTCTTGGGCTATTATAAGTGCATCACAATTTTCTGCTACTAAATTAAACCTCTCCTCACGCTCAAGTGTCTCATCATCTTCGCAGCAAGGACTACATTCTCCTCAATTAAAGTTATTTTCTTGATGATCACTTTGGGGTCTACACATATATTCAATTTTGAATCCACTGTATTCATTTCATCTCTCAGTGTTTGAAGAAAAGAGTCACACCCAACTATTCTTCACGCTATCGTAGCCTTTGATTTATCCCTATGTGCTGCAATATCTTCTTCTCTCTATGCCCCCACTTCTCCCTTGTTTCCTATGGCACACTTGACTAATTCTTAATCAATAGGTGTACACAATATTTCAAGAAGTGTAAGGAGGACTAGTATGTTTCCTTGATTTGTTCATCAATATCTGGATTTTCATAAATTACAACTTTTCTGAGCTCTACTACAAAATCTAGTATCTGTCGTCTTCTCTCCTTGTATTTCTTATGCGCTTCTGTTAAATATTCCACATGCTCTTTTAAACTCTTGTTTTCTTCCATCAAATCCCTTAGTGTGGCTGACTTGTCAATATTCCTACGCACCACCTCATCTGATAATTTTTTTAGTACATTACTAGCCTACTCATCAGTAAACTTTGTGGCCCTTATTATACAATGTGTGACATAGGATTTCTTCTTCATTTTAATCCTAACACATGCACTTTCTTTGACATAAAAATAAGGCTCATCCATATGATTCTGCATTCTCTAAGAGAGTTACTTTTGGGTGCACAAGTTGGACGCTTCAGGGTCCATTAACTCCCAGTTGTAAAGATCCTTAGGCTCCAAAGTAATTTGTAACCTAGCACAAATGATCTTGGTAGGATCACTGATATAACTAGATATAGGAGCTTTGTAAATTTCTCCATCCTTATCCCCTCCTAAGTGCTTATATTTTGGAACATGCACCCCCACATCAAGCACTGGTCCTTTACATGTAGCTATAATAGTTGGCTCACTGGATGGTTTGACCTTATATTTTTCTTCATTACCATTTGTATCTCTGCGCTCCTTGAAGATATCTGTATCATCCTTTGTTTCCTCATTGGGTGGTTCCTCTACATATATCGTAATCATAGGGGTCTCTTTAATTGTTTTCTTGTTGTCATCCGATTTCTCACCCTCACTCTCCTTAGTGGGAATATATTTGTGCCTTTTCTTCTCTAGCTCTGCCTTCACAAGATAATTTCTAGGAGACCTTCTAAGTTTTTGTAAGGGCCACACACCTATGCCTTATAGATTTTTCCTTCTTAAGACCCTTTTGAACTGGTGTTACTCAGTTCCCTCACCTATCCCTATCTCCATAGCACCTGTCTCCATTCCCACTTCCTCATCCTCTTTCTGCATTGGAGGAGTTGTCTCACACATTCTCTTATCTCCTAAAGTTGGCTGCATTCTTTTTTCATTATCTAGGTCACCACTATATTCCCTGAGATATTATTCCTCCACTTCTTCTTCCTCATGGGGCAGAGTATACTCCTAATCACGCAATGTTCCCACATTATGTTTCCCCTTGAGAAGCTCAGGGATCCTGAATTCATTCTCAATGTACTTTCCATTTTCTGATTTGGGCTTAAGGTAGATTTATACCTTGGCGGCTCCAGACTTCCCAGTTGCCAAACTCATATAATTGATGTTGATGCCATCTGAAATTAATTTCTTAGTGTAAGTAGACTTACCTAGGTAGAAATATGTCTTCTGGAGTGTATGATAGTCATAGCCTACTTTATCTGCATTGAAAGTCAACCTACGTGCATTTGAAAACCTATGAACAAATGCCTAAAAATAGCGCGTGGTGAAGGAATATGTGATCTTGCACCAAGGGCTCCACTTTAAATCCTTCATGCCAAATCTACCTATTCATAAATGTTGATAAACAACAATCTAGGCTTGTTTCTCTAATATAGAATGAATATCCTCGGGTATTCTCCATTCATATTCAAATGCAATGCACAAGAACTCATACCATAGTTATATCATTTGTTTATAGGGTCCACTCATGGATCCATCACATGTATATTTTGAAAATCTATCTACAAAGGACTTCTTCTCTTTAGGGTATTTCCAAATATTATCTTTTGGCCCATCTGGAACTTTGATTTCTATAAACATAATGAAAAAAGGACATCACCAAAAATTATCTTATCTCCTTGTTATGCCTCTGCAATGATACTCTCAGTAATAAAGGATTACAAGTTATAAATCACCCCTTCTGTCATCTTCTTGGCAATATGTAGCCATATTTTTTTCACCTGACTCCATTGTTCTTGTTTATTCAGCTTGGTAAAGAGGTGCGCAACTTCTTGGATCACAAGGTATTTTTATAACTTACAGATGTCCATTCCATGCCCTCCTTTCACATAACATAATGATTTTATGGTTGCTTTTATGCCTTCATCATCAGTAAGATCACTATTGATCTCAGTGCCTGAGCTTCTAAACCCTTTCAATATCCTAATTAAGGGTACGATAAGTCACATTCACCACCCTGAAAAATAAAAGAAGTCCTCATGGACTCGGATCATCAACCACTGGTAAATATTTTCTGGATTTCTACAATATGAGATTCCATAGAGTTGTAAAACTCCATCATTTGATAGAAATTTCTCTCTTGCTTCATCATATACTACCATTTTATTCTCTTTTCGTAAATATGTCTTCACCACTAGCAACTTGTGCAATTCATCCTTATTATCCTTAGTCTGATGATTGTAGTCACTCACTTTGATCCGTATGATATGTGACTCCCAATCATGACCCATGAATACACCTTCTAGGTACTGCATTTCTAAAAATAAACTTTTAGGGGTATCTTCCACCTCTTCTTTTGATTTGTTTTGTCTTCTGAGCATTGTAGTCTCTCCCAGTGCTCATTTCGGTGCCATAGTGATCATAAAAATATGTTCTTATATGAAATTCGAGCTCACTAACTTAGACACGCATGCCCTAGCTTCAAACTTACATTCCATAGATTTTTTCTAAACCATAACTCACATATTTGCTTCCTTGCATGCCTTTGTTTCACTCAAATACTCTTTTTAGTGGAGTACCAACTAATCCCATGCACAAATCTCTCTAGTTCAATCTCTATCACAACTCTCTTTACACTTTCCTATGTAACTCACTCTACTGGCTCACTCAAGAACTTCAAAATGTTATGTGAAAATGATATCGAAATCCCACCTTTTATAACTCAGGAAAATTTCCCCACATTTATTTCTCTCTAACTACCATTGTACTAAGCATTGAATTTTATTTTGTTCCTTTTCTGCGTTGAGTTTTCTGTGGCCCAGTCATAACCTTCTAGTGCGCCTACTAATTTTTTACCACAATTTCCCTTACATACACTCTCCTACACTGAAGTACTTATCCAATGTGCCTAAAAAAAATAACATCTAATTCTACAGTCTACCTCGCATTACACTTTGTGTCCATTTATCTACACGTGCTCTTTACTCATGAGTAATTTTTCTTTATCCGCACCCTTACCTTAAGCACCTGCACAATATTTCTCTATGCATACCCATCTTCTAGTGGATGTTCAAAATCAGTCCTCATTTATCCTATATATCCACCCCACACTAAAAGTATGCGCGGTCCTCTATGCAAGAATTTAATAGATAATAATCAACTTTTGTGTGCAAACACACTTATTCCAATAAAACACTTAACTAAATTGATAAAGAATAATGACAAGGAAAAGAAACACATATAAGGGAATTCATGAAGTAAAATCTAATCTAAATGGAAATAATTCCTTATTACAAATACCAAGAACACTTATTTATACTAGGGATTTATCCTACTCCTGTTAAAGTAACTAGGCAATTGAGTCCCATCAAGTGCATGTACCTAGCAAGTGTCTGAATCAAGTATGTAAGTCAAAAAATATGGTCCCAACCAATGCACTTAGAACTTTCCAGGGTGGTAAAAAAACTTTGAATCATAAAAAATGACCATTTGTCCAAATTCAATATGCTTATTTTTAATATGCCTATCGTGTCATGCCTTCTTCTTGGATTTTTATGTCTTCTGTCTCCACCTAAAAATATCGTTCCTTTCATCTAACTGCATCAGTTTATCGATGCACTCTTCAATTTCTTGCTCATCATCCACTCCACTTGTGCACATAATACACATAGAAGGTAACATAAATTCCAGTAGTAAAACAACCTACACGCCAAACACCAACTGAAAAGGTGTGGCCTTATTCAATATTTTGTAAGTAGTCTGATATGTCCAAAGTACAACAAAGACTTTGTCATCCCAATCCTTCCTTCCAACATAACAAATATTTTTCAATGTATGTCCCAATATCTTGTTAAAAGTATCAGCAATGTCATTAGATTGTGGGTGATAGGGTTTTATTTTATGGTGTGCCACCATAAATTCTGCCAATTGTATCTTCATGGTCTCATTAAGAAAATAATTGCCCATATCACTTGTCAGAATGAGTGGACATCCATACCCGTTGATTATGTTCTCCCACAAAAACCTTGCTGATGTCATTGTTGTGCAATCCTTTATAGGTGTTGCTTCTGCTCACCTTGTAAGATAATCTATACAAGTTATAATGTAACATGATCCAGTCCTGCGCATGGGTGGGGAAATAGGACCCACAAATTTAACTACCCACTTTTCAAAAGATTCTTCACTAACAATAGGACTCAAAGGCATTTCATCTCTATGCCGAGGCTTTCCAAAGTGCTGACAATGGTCACATGCCTTACAATAATCTATAAAATCCTTGTAAATAATTTCCCACCAAAGGCCTATTAATAAAATATTGCACGCAGTAGCATTCCCTATATAGTGTCCACCTGTAGTCCCACCATAAGTTTCCTCCATAATGGCAGTATACTCATGCTCAAGCACACACTAACACAAAACCTCATCATGGCCTAACTTGTATAAATATCCATTATCAACATGTAAGGTGCGACATGTATAAGAATTAGTTTCATCTCCAAAGCCTTCATCCCCTCAGGCCCCACACCTGTACACAAGAATACAACAATATCCTTTAAGTCATAGGGTGTGTGGTTTAATCTTAAAATTTGGGCATCTAAAATTGTATCCTCAATGCTCTATGTGTCCTCACCTGAGTTGATCTTGGATAAATTATCTGGTCCTGAGTTACTCTTACCTTGCTTTACTACTACCGTAAAATGAAATTCTTGGAAGAAGAGACTCCACCTACATATGTGCCCTTACAAAATGAGCTTATTGACTAGATACTTAAGTGCCATGTGATCTATATAGAATATGAATGGATTTTCTGACAAGTATTTTCTAAACTTATGCAACACATAAATCATGGACAATACTTCACATTCTATAGTTGTATAATTATGTTCATCCAGGGTCAATTTCCTGTTTGCAAAGAAAATAAGATGATCAACAATACCCTCTTTAGGCTAGGATGATACTACACCAATGGTCATGCCAGAGGCATCCACATGTACATGGAATGGTTTGGTCAATGAAAGAAAGAACAAAATAGGCATAGAAGTAAGTATTTCCTTCAATGTCTCAAATGTGCGCTATTGTGCTTCACCCCAATGGAACTTTCCCTTACCCTTCAAAAATTCATCTAAGGGTTTGGCTATCCTAGCATAACCCTTGATAAAATTCCTGTAATAACCTGTGTGCCCCCAAAATCCATGCACCTCACCCTAGTTAGTAAGCTCCTCTAAGCCCAAAATGAAATCAACCTTAATAAGATCTACCAACAAGCCTTTTTTACATATGATATGTCCCAATAGAGTTCTAACGGGTGTAACAAAGATGTACTTCTTGATGTTTAGAGAGATGATCAACTGTCATCACCTCTCAAACATAAGTCTTAAATTATCACAATGATCTTTTACTAGCCCATAAACTATCCAATCATCCAAGTAAACTTGTTAAAAATTATGAATGAATTCCTGAAATGCTTGCATAAAATTTGGGAAAATATTACAGGTGCATTCTTTAACCCAAAAGGCATAAATGTGTATGAAAAAATTCCCCACTCAGTGGTGAAATTTGTCTTTTCTTATCTTCCTTAGCAATCTGACCTGATGATATCAAAAAATCCATCAGTGAAAGAGTAGATCTTATGCCCTACAACTCCTTCCAAAATTTCCTCTGTAAATGGCGTGGGAAAGGGATCTATTACACAAACAACATTCAACTCCCTATAATCCACACAAATCCTTATCCTTCCATCTTTCTTTATGTTTATCACCATAGGGCTAACCCACTCTAACTCCTTAATGGGCTCAATGATTCCAGATGTCAACATATTATCAATCTCTTCCTTTACCTTGATGCACAAATTAGGATTCATCTAAGGCCTAGGAGCGCACCTTCTTTAACTTGATCCTCATCTCACCTAAAGAGTGATGTACCCCTTTCAACTCATGATAGCCTCTAGGAAATAAGCAAAGTCACGCAACTCAATTATCTTTCTAACCTATGAGTCAGACCAGTAATCACCAATAATGGCCTCCTTAGGTTCTACATCTGTTCCAATGTTAACCTTCTTCATTTTCATAGGCTCGTGATATGTGCATGCCTACTCATCTGCATTGTCTAAGACATCGCGTGTACCCATAGTATGATCAACATCTAAATTTTATACTTCCTCATCATCAATCATGTAAACCATTTTACCTTTCTCTTTTTATAACTAGATGTGCCCGAATTGTTCTTCATTTGTCTCTTCCTCTTCAAAGCATGCCTCCAGATCTGACTCACCTAGTAATTCCTGAATAAGCTCCTCAGAGTTTGCACTATCACTCATAGTCAAGCACTTTATAATCTGTAATGCCTCATTCATTGGTGGTTTAGTAGAAAAATAGTCAAAGGTCTAAATTATATCCGCAGTCAGTTCTTGCCGATTTCCTATTTCTTTATTCAACTCTACATAAACATACCAAGTGCGTACACAACCACACAAAGTTAAGTAGAGCTTGTGCACCAACAACATAGGTGGTAAGGCCTCCTGTCCCTCTTTGTAGAGTCTCTCAGATTCTTGAATGTGATGTGAGGCATCAGGCCCCCCATGAAATTCACATGTCTTGGTAGGTGCATTGCTCCTAAAAAATCTAGTAGAATAGGCGATTCTCACATCTCGCCACTCTAAAAGACTATCTCTTTGTGCAATCCACTAGTGTGCTGCTATCCCGCACAAGGTATATACCAACATATTTCTTCTCTCCACTTTATATTTCCATTGGGATTCCATAGTACATAGAAATACATCAGGATTCCCCTCACCAGTGTACTATGGTACCTGGTCACTGCCCAAGTGCCTAACACCATGAAATCTAACTATGTTGGTTAACGTACTCATCATCTCATGCCTAACCATTTCATAATTCCCATGTGCTTAGTTGTCACAAAGAAAATTGGTTGTATCACTCATTGACTGTCCATCATCCCATTGAATAACACCTTCCTTTGACGGCTCAAGTACTTTAGGATCTCTAATGGTGCACACATAAATTATATTAAGATCCTCCTTGCTTAATGGCTCCACATAAGGTACAAATTTCCCATCTATTAATAGAATAATCACATTCTCTTTCTTGTTCTCAAAACTAATATATCCTTTATTAAAGCTCATATCAACATTATTCGTGTAACACCAAGTGTACCCAAGCAATGCTAGAAAACTATATACTTCGGTAAGTGCCAAAACTTCAAATTTGTCAGTAAACTTGGCACCTTGTATAGTAATAGTGGCATCCTTAAATACTCCAATGGGCATGGATTTAGTCATGTTCACCATATACAACACATTTGAAGATGGCTGTAATGGTGGCCTCCCCATCTGATTCCATGCATCCAAGGTAAGTACATTTACTTTTACACCTATATCAATCAGTATATTACTCAATACCATCCATCAAAAATTACATTCAAGGTGATATATATGTCATAATCAAGACCATGAGGAGTTAGGTTCACGTGTAATATCTATCTCTCATGCTCAACTCCAGCACGTGGCACCTTCTACCTTAGCCATTCCCCTAATAAAGGAAAGATGTTTTATAGGAATAACATCCTACAAACCTCCTTCAAATCATCAACATATTCCCAAGGTAGATAAACTGACTTCATCTTCTCCAACTTATGCGACTTCTCTTTCAAGCATTGTATCTCACCCTGCAAGTTTCTTATAACCTCCATAGTTTCATAATAAAATTCCTTTTGATGGGTAGGATCTAGATACTTCGCATTAAATACATCTTATTTTGAAATAAATTGTTTCTTCTTAGGAGTCTCACGATTGTGAGCATCCTTAGTGTGTGTTCACCAACATAGGTATTATATCAAGGTTAGGTGCTAACTTCGGCATCCACTGATCTTCCACAACACACTGTACTTTGACCATTCCCATGACCTTATCTTGCTTTTGTTTCTTTCACATATGCTCATACAAGTATGGGAACTCCAAAAACTTGTGATTCTTTCCTCACCATGAGAAAATAATGTTTTTAAGGGGATTCACACCTATAATGATTAGGGGATCCAAATGTATAACAAGTTCCTCATGGGAATTCACCTCTTTCATTACCGTGACCTCGGCCTCTGAATCCTCCATGGTAACCTCTAACTCTACCTCCTCTATCAGAGCTCCCTTCACTATGATTATGATGTTCATCTTCTTCATTAGAATTGTTTGCAACACTAGTCTAACATACACCAATGTCAATGGAATCATGAATATGATCAATCAATCTATAATTCTCTATATCATGAGTAGTAGGTTTACAAATCTTACAATAACATGAAACTTTCTTCCTTATCACATGATAAAAAATTGGGTACTTACTTGAATCATGATCCAAATGACATATCTCACAATCCAACAACATGGTGCACACTAATTTATGAGGGAAAATATCCTTAGTATGTCCTTCCACTTCACAATCCATACAAAAAATACCACTGCACATATCATGGGCTGAATTAGCTGAAAATGTTTGTAACTATTTTTTCATAGATGTCATCTGAGCTTCCAAAAATGGGCTAACTTCAATGTCCCTGCTTCCAACTAACTTAGCACGCAGAGCTGCCTCCAAAGCCTAGCGCGGATCTGTAAATGTATTATGAGAGCGTCGTTCTAAAAGGTGTTATCAAACCACCAAAAACCACTGTGCATGATGGATAGGGTGAATATCATAGGAAAAATTTGATAACAAATTTTTAAATTGTGTCATTATTCTCTCACTACACAGTCTTAGTCCATGCCTTTATTTATTGTCCTTCAACACACTAATGCTTTTCTGTCTCAAACTTAGGGATGTGGATCTCAACAAAGGAAACATCATGCAAGCACATTATAGTCTACACAAGTCTGGTCTTGGATCATACTTCCTATACTAACTATGTGCGTGCCCCTAAAAATTTGTAGCAACACTAACTTTCCTTACGTTCTTGGGGGCTATGATTCCCCTTAGTGCTCCACATTATTTCACACATGTGCACATGTTCAAGCTACATCCTCAATACCTCTGTATTTTAGTAGGAAAAGGAGACAACCCAAAATAGAATTACTAGGAGTCGGTGTCAGATCCATGCCCACCAAATCCAAAAATTGTATTGCCTCCATGTATTCCCCCCACCTCTAGAACCACCAGATCCACTAGATCCTAAACTACCTTATCCTCTTGATCCTCCCCCTATAGGTGGGCACTAGACTAGAGGATGTTCTGCCTTGTGTTCAAAAAATTGTACTGAATTAAACCCTCACGGTCTGCAAAATGGTAGTGCTTCTAGACATGGTGCATCAAGGCTATACGTTCCCAAACTCTGTCCAGATGATGCATGCTAGAGAATATACCTCCAACTGGAATGCCTAAATAACAAAGATGATGTATGTACTGCCATAGATGAAAGTTCTATCTAATTAACTCTATGCATTTAATGGGAAGTAAAATATACCTATCACTACTTTACCACCCACACTAACTTGATTATCAATGGCTGTCTCACGAACTGGAAAACCAAGTGCACAAGGGCTTGGTCACCTGGTAGGATTAGATGCACACACCACGAGACTCCTTATTCATTCCATCTCTTAAACACACTCTCATATAAAGCTGAAGAGGGTTATCTGTCCATGCTTACCCAAATGGGTGAGCACTGGATGCTCCGTCTCCACGTATTCTATGTGATCTCTAAATCATTTGTGATCCATCTCTCTCCACAAAAAAATTTGTTTCCTCAACATCAGACGGCTTCACCAAGTCCCTCTTGCATGCTTCATTAAACTTAAGTCAGATATATTCTCTTTTCCTCTCTTCTGCTAGGTATACCATATTTTTCCACACCTGCTCCTTCCCCACGTATGGTCAGGTTTAGATAGCCATTAGACATTGTTCCAGATCTAGTGTTACAATAAAGATCTTAATCGAAAAAGGGATAACGTATAAATAAGATCCTTTGGGTTCATGTAAGAACTAAAACTCAATAACTTCTAGATATGAATAATTCAAAACAACGTACTCCAAATTGTAAGTATATAAAACACCACTCCAATGATCTACAATGTGTGTTCAAGTCAAATCAACAGCATGCAAAGTCTGGTAATCTTCCTGAGTCCATACAATTGTTCCATAACTCTAATTTCTCTTTGATGCATATGCTACCAGCTACTCGTACAAATCTATAGGAAAAAAGTAGAAGAACATATCATAGAGTTCATGATATAGATATTCTTCAACCCACATACAAGCATTAAAATCAAGTCCAATGTTAAATATGTGAGCAAACTCTTCCTCTAAATTTTCTACCCAATTCTCAATACTAGCCAAAGTCAATCAATACGTCTTCATCATTCAACATCCTGGCAATAACTTGAAAAGAGGTCCCGACAACAAAGCCAAAATGTAGTAATTTATTTTACCAAGAACAACTCAAGGCACACTGGCACATCACTCAGATAGATTTGAATGCTCACCCAAAGTGCACAAGGGTACCATGTCCCTCTTTTATGGCATCTTTGTTAACGAGTTAGCATGAAAAGACATATAACCTCGATCCATAACAACCATGTAAATATAAACCATAAATATATCTATATCACAACCATATGTGAGAATAAGCTAAACAATAATTAAGATCAGGTTTACTATGCAAGATCTAGTTATAGATAAGTCAACAACCAATATCCATCCACAAAGATCCATTGTATTAATCATTGTAAAACACAGAATTTGAATATATGCATCAAACTATCACCATAATTCATGCATGCTCATAAACCAACATCATAACTCTACTACAACATGGAACTACTAAAACCATGCAAATCAATACATATATATATATATATATATATATATAGGGATGGGGACTTTCCCTTCACCACCTAAGCATCATCAAAATAGGTTGCATGCTTAGAATAGCTACGCGTTGACTACAAATATTACAAGAGAGCATGCAATCTCTTCTAACAATAGATCATCTATAGTTATCTTCAATTCGAATCCTATTTTTATCCCAAAGTGCTACATGTCACTTGATCTTCCACTTATCCCAAAATATCATTGCATTTCCTCCACGCCTTCTACCAAAATTGTTCAACACTCAATCCAAAACGTGCCCCACACTCCAACCTATGCTTAGCCCACATTATGTGAATTGGCTAAGTCTAAACGCTTACTTTTCCCGGCGTGCCCTGTATCCATTGATCCTCCTCACACACCTACGTACCTACTTCCCATGTGCCCCATCCTCATGTGCCTTTAATACTTAGTCTATATTTCATCAACCCAACAGACACATTATATATGGACATTGAGATTTTGACATATTTACATGAATATGATGATGGAATTTACTATGATGTATGATTGTATCACATGTGTTTGATTTATGAGATAGCATTAGATGATATCACATTATTTTTTATGCGATACTAATGATTTTCCATGTTTTTAATTTTTGATATTGGTTTGGGGGGACATGAGGCGGTCCCTATTGCCCCATTGGTGATATGGTAGGATGATAGAATAATTGCATACATGTTGGATGTTTTATTTTCATGATGATGTAGCTTAGTTGCTTATTGATATATATGACGTATGTGATGTTAGATGTGATGATATAGATGATGATGCGATAATAAAAAATGTACAAGTAACAAATAAGCACAAGAAAATGTTAACAAATATACCAAATGTACACACTAAATAAACTTAACAACACAACATATGTACAAATATATACAAGCATGCAAAACACACTGAAATATAAGCAAAAATGAATCTGATCAAGAAAAGAAATAGATCAATCATAAGAAGTATGTTAAGAAACACACTATTAAAAATGTACAAACAAGCAAGTAAAGATATACAAAAATGTACAAATAAACAAAGAAAGAAAGAATAAAATAAACAAACAAGTAAGCAAAGTACTACTATGTTTTTGTGAGACAGTTTTCGATGCATTTTATGTTGTTTTTTGGATTGTTTGGGAACAATGTTCTATTGTTTTTGTATTTTTTATGAGATGGTTTTCTAATGTTTTGGGATTATCAACCATATTTCAATGTTTTTTATGATTTTCCGAACATATTTGGATGTTTTTGGAATTTTCTAAAACTTTTTTGAAATCCAGTGCTAGATGGGAATACACAAGGGTAGATGCCACGTGTTATGTATATGAAATTGATGATGTAAAGATACCCCCATCATTAGATGGGAATTGAAAAAGGAAATATCTTCACAGATTTACAAGAGGAGGATCAGTCGGATCAAGGCTTTTAAAAGGATATGCTCAAAAGGAATCTCAAGTGCAAGTAAAAAAATAGCTCTAGGCAAAGCAAATGAACCCCCTAGATGTGAGATGATTTTGAATGAAAAATCCTCCCAAGGCATCGAAAAATAGTTTTCACCAAGGGACTTGTCCAAAGTGCCACAATTGCACGGTTTTCACACTTGGACGACATGTTTTCTCTTTATTTATTTTTAATTTTTCTGGTTTTTATTTTATTTTTATATTTTTATACTTTTTTGGTTATATTATGATTTTTGCGCCATGTTCAAGTGTAGAACCGCTTGAGGTGTGTGACATTCATAGGTTCACGCAACTCATCTCCACCAGGATGGGAAAATTTGTATGCTCCTGACCCATATTTTTCAACTATCACATAAGGTCCAAACCAATCAGGTTTGAACTTACCCTTATTTTCTCATTTTTTCGTAGTGTTGAACTAGTTTTCCTTCAGCACCAAATCTTCTACCTCAAAATAACAAGGTATAATCCATTTTTTGTAGCTCTAGGACACTCAATTTTGATACACTTTCAAGTGATTGATTGTGCGGAGGCATCTTTTATTTAGCATTTTAAGCTCTGTCAATCTAGCCACATGATATTCTTCATCTTTGTCAAGATAGTATCTAAGATATATTCTCAGGGAGGGAAGCTCAATTTCAAGGGGGGTGATGGAATCAGTTCCAAAAACTAAGGAGTAGGGTGTTGCACTAGTAGGAGTGCAAATAGAATTCCTATAAACCCGAAGGGTAGGATGGATCTACAAATGCTAATTGTGACCAGTTTTACTTACAATATTTTCCATAATTTGAATAAGGGTTTTGTTAGAGGCCTCTTCTTATCCATTACCTTGAGGGTAATAGGGAGTAGACCACTTTAGGAATATTTGAAAATGTTAGCACAGGGCTTTCATAGTCTTGTTCTTGAAGGACTTACCATTGTCAGATATAATGGCGGAAGGGATGTCATAATAACAGATGAGGTGATTCGTGATCAATTTTGAGATCTGCGCCCTAGTAACATATGTGAGAGGAAAATATTCCACCCATTTGGTGAAGTATTATGTGGCAGTAATGATATGGGTATGGCCATATAAGGAGGTAGGGGTGATCCTCCCTATGAGATCTCGTCCCCACTTAGAGAATGGCCATGGTGTCGTGATTGATTGCAAATGTGGTGTCAGCACATGAATAAGGTTTTTGTACATCTAGCACAGTGCACACTTCTTGACATACTAGTAGCAATCGGTTTCCATTGTAGGCCAATAGTATCCTACTCTCAATAATTTATTTTCCTATACCATTCCATTGGTGTGGGGTCCACAAACTCCTTCAATTACTTCCTTGATCACTCGGATTGAATCCGCTACATATAGACAGCGTAATAGATTCCTGTTAAATCCACAATGATAGAGTGTGCCTTCGAGGAGGTTGTAATTTTAGTGCCCACATTTTACACACCCAAATGCAATAATAAAATACCAGGATAATTTTTTTTTTGACTTACATTGTTCACGACACACAACATAGTAAGGGCTCCAAGTACAAAACTCGACACACATGCGATAATCACATAAGTCATCGACTCACATAGACACATGCAGATGACATCGGCACGTCG
The DNA here is from genome assembly GCA_019776745.2 of Taxus chinensis. NCBI lineage: Eukaryota > Viridiplantae > Streptophyta > Pinopsida > Cupressales > Taxaceae > Taxus > Taxus chinensis. The sequence continues at coordinate 4,510,256 of CM034156.1, read as the reverse complement.
ATGCCATGCTTTTCCCGATGAAAGAATACTAGCAAAGACCCAACCACTGGAAACGTGACTTTAGGAACGGCGAACCCACTACATATCGTTACTTTAAATGTATTTTAGTTACGGCTAACTTTCCAAGATCGTTATTAGGTAAGCATGATTTTCTCCCTTTTTCCACCTACATGTTCTGAAAATTCGTTTCACAGTTCACTTATTGTTCAACCATTCAATTCGCTCTTTACCCTTATGACAAATCTTCATAACTTATATAGGTATTTTCCATATTTCAAATTTTACACAAAATCCTGACTCTCTCATTCTTATGTTAAGATTAGGCTTCCCAAAATGCTTATTCCAAGTTTAGAATTTAACCTTGTTACACAAGTGAACCTAACGTGATGTCAGGATGAAATCTTGGGATTATGGAAGACATAGATTGAAATAGCTTTTTCCCTAAGAACATCCATCGATCACGGAATAGTTATTTCGCTACCATTATTATTATAGTTCAATAATTTGTTGAATTCCAAATTTGATTTTTTTATATGTATATCTTTTGTTTTCTCGACATTTGGTCACACCAAGGTAATTTATATTCTTTGTAACACATGAAGGAGTTTATTTAAGTTTAAGGTCTCCAAAATTGACCTTAGTCCTAATCTCCAATCTCATGTGCAGCATTATATGATATGCTCTTATATCGCACTAAGGTCTCGTTCTTAGCATCGTCTCGAAACAAAAGAGATATGAAGCACTTGTCTGACATCTTAAAGAAGTACAAGGCTAGGAGCATAATAACTACACATGAACACAAGTGATCTATGTACACAAAGATCCCATGTCTCTACACTTCACAATTCTGCATAAGGAATACTCTTTATTCCTTATTGCCATAAATGACATAGCAAGGGATTAAGGGACAAGATTACAATTTCTAGGGTTCTCTAGAATCAACATCTTTCAACTCAATTTCACATACAAGGAGTTAAAATACAGTTTTCTACCCACCAGTAACATACAAAAACCACTAGGGTTTAGTTTGATTCCAATATGCACCTAACGATCTACGCCTCCACTACATGTGATTCTAAGGCAAACGGATATAGTTACTAAACCACATTCAAGAGAATACCAAGATGTTATTTTGATAGAACCCAAGGTAGCACCGCTTAGCCGATCCTTCGAACAAGGATTCATAAGGTGACTCCTAAGGTAGTCTTCAACACTCAGCCTGGTGTCGGACCTGAAGAGAGTACATTCTTCTTGCGATTACCAAAACTAGAAGGAAACCGCATACTCTGGATAAAGTTGGACCATGTCATTCCTAAAATATGGGTTCACGAAAATGTCATTAAACCTAATGACTATGACAACAACTCTAACTAGGGGTTTTATTTACCTAACCTAGGAGGCCTCATCGAGTGCAAATTTTAAGGTCGTTCTACGGTTTTAATTTTCTTATATGGTAAAAAGGGATCACACATACAGGAAAACTATACACGAATATTTTATTAGAGTTGAGTGTTCCCATTAACACTCTTTATTGTGTTTGCAAGGTAAGAAGGTAATCCAGTAATTAATTTAATCGTCTATTTGAAAACTGAGAAAGTGCTACAATATATTAACTTCAATTTCAATTTACTATATATAAATAAAATCCTTTTTTTTTTGCCATACACAATTAAGAATCAAATTGAATCGGTGATTAGATGTACATTTCCTAAGTTATCCCTAAAACTAACATCTCCTACATATTAACAAATTCCAATTATAACTTTTCTGTAACAAGAAACTACATTAGGCAGCTATTCATTTTAAAATGACCTATAAGAATTACAATAATAATAATTAAATTTCACATCGTCTTCTTCGTCGTCATTCATCCGTCCTGCAAAACCCACGTGAGCATGATATCAGTGATAATTCGCTGGCATGGCATCCACCCTAATCAATCATAATTGTCATTTTTCAGTTTCTCATTTACATCAGACAATAATTACAATCTGCCAATCGAAATAAAAAGTCTAGAAACATGTATTTATTGCATTTCATTTTGCTACATTTTATAAACCCAGGAGAGAGAGAGAAAGGAAGAGAGAGAAAACATCATTTTGTCAAAAGTTCCAATACACACAAAAAGCTTCATTATAGTGTTTTAAACAGTTATCTATGTGTGTTAAAATTTTCCAGGGTGATGTAGCAACCCTACGAGGGTCTGCAGCTTTCTACTTTTACATTTTCTCACTAGCTGCAAAACGTACAAAACGGGTTCGGAGGCTAAGAAACTGCTTCCAAAGGTTATCTTCTGATGAGCACACACATCACGATTAACTTTCTACGTGTCCCCAGATATACCAAGAGCTCATTGCAATTGACGGAATTGAAAATGAGCGCACGGTTTGCGTTTGGCGGTTAGTTTTCTGGGGCCACTAGTCATAGTTCACCCAATTGTAATAAGACAAAAGTTAGCTCAAGTGGCCTAGAAAACCATGTCCAAAACGACGTTCGATGGAAGAGCACAAAACGAGACATCACCTACTAGTTCCCCTATATAAAGAGAATTCATGGGAGTCGACAGGACTGGGAACTAGAGAGCCATTTTTAAACGGCAACAAGTTTTTTGAAGTGACAAGACGAAGTTGGACCAGTTTGACCTCGTCAAACTGTGACCAGAGGCCTACAAAACAGCTTCACTAAACCATCCCAAAAGGTGCTCTTTCCTATGTTGAATGTTCCATGCATTTGTCTAGTATAAACGCTAGAGGTTTGCGAAGATGGAACGTGATTTCTCTTTCCAGGTTTCAATTGGTGGTCCCAAACGAAAGCCAACTTTCTAGTTTTAACAACTTGCTACTGTTGAAAACCAGTGTAACAGGGTTCCTAAAAGAGCATCAAAAGGATGTCATATGATCGTTTTGGGTCAAACTAAAGATCAAGGTGACTCCTCGTATACCAAGGTACACGAATGAAACTTCACATCTCGTTTCCAGAGTTGCGAAGGGTACTAGTGAGTCTCCGAAAATTACAAAATTTAACTATTTTAAGCAGGAAGAAGGTCAACTTAATCAATGGAGAGTCAAATTTTTCTGGTCGATAAAACGATATTGAAGCGATCAAAAGAGGTAAGAGTTTTCTAGATCATCTCGAAGCGAGGGTGATAGTCCATGTTTTAAAGTAGGCGAGTTATAATGGCTTCGAGAGTTGTGACATGACACTTTATTGTTTTGCAATGAGTTGAAGAGACATTTAGCTGTATTAAAAATCTAATAACTTAATATTCTATTTAGTTGCAAAAGAGAACTAAAACACGAGAATTATGAGAGGTAAGGAAAGGAGAACCATGCCTGGAGAACAAAGTCAGTCGAAGCCACAGGCTTTGGTTCGGCATCTTGCTCGGGCACTTTGCCAACTGGTTCACGAGCCTGGATCTAGCCTCCACCACGTCACACCCACTTCCCGATCACTTGAAGTTTTCTAACAGAGTAAGCATTTGCTTATGCGTTTCCAAAACCTTCTAAATAGATCCATCATGTGCACATCCTTGCATGAAATTTCAGCTATCCACGTGGGCTAATTTGTGTTTAATTCTTGGAGGAACTTTGTCAAACACTTCATGTGCTTTGTCTCTAATTCCAGGCTTTGCATTTAGGTCTAACCAAGCATTTACAACTACATGCAATGACCATATCCATACGACTTGATTCAAAGCACCCATTTTAACATAGTCTTGGATATACTAGCAATGACAAATATGTTGATGAAGACACTAGGTGTTTGCATTTGAAGGAACAAACATCGAGATTTAGGGCGATTATGTGGTCTTCTGGGCTATCATGGACGTTTATAACCTGCTCCTACGTTGCCATTTTGGCACAAACACTAAGGATGTTGGAATTGCATATTGTCAAACAGTTTTGTGCCTTCTCTACACATCCATTTTGTGCATATTCTACCATCATGGCAGTCCATGAGACAACATTTCTTTGAGGCAATAAATCAAACAGTTCCACACCTTTTTAAATAGACCCATTTTTTTTTGCGAATCCTACTATCATTGCATTCTAGGAGGCCACATATCTTTTAGGTATTTTGTCAAAAAGCTCGCATGAGTTGTGTATGCCTTCAAATTTTGCATACGTGCCAAACTAGGCACCTAACAAGACAAATAATAAAAAAAGAAAAAAACTATTATCTTCCATGTTGTTTGATGGATGTCTATGCGCTGTTCTAAAGCTCCCACTTTGACAGCGGCTGGGAGGTCTAGCTTACACATGCCAAATACATTTGATTGGAAGTTTCCAAGGCCTTTTTAACAAACCCATTTGTGCATATCCTGCCCTCATGGCATTCCATGAGCCTACATTTCTTCGAGGCATTCTAACAAACCGTTTTATGCGCCTTCTACACATTTGTTTTGTGCATACATGTCGATCAGGGAAATAGCAATTGCAACATCTGAAAAAAAAATGCCTCTCTAGATTCGTGCTTTAGCAGCTGTCCATGCAGGATTAGGTTTCCCCGATTTTTGGCGCTGAAAGGGGAAGAAAACAAAACTGGCAGTAAACAAAAAAAAAAACAAATTTCCATTATGCTTTGATGGATGTGCGCACCCTGCTCCAAATATCCTCTTTCAACATAGATCAGGAAAGCAAAACGTGTGGCAATGTAAATCGGCCTGGTGGAAGAGTAAACATGGTTCAGAGTTCTCCCCACCTCCCTCCATGGCAACGGCGCTTTCCTCCAACAACAAAACTAAAAGGATGAAATACGACCCCCAAAGGAGCCCGAGCCCTAAATTTGCCCCAACCAAGAGTTCACGGGCTTCTGAATTTTAAAAACTTTTATTTTATTTATTATTATTTTTATATTTAAAATGAGGCATTACAATAACATGATATCTTTCTGATAAGGTTCCTCTTTTCAAAGTGGGTTATATTCAGGGGAAACCTACCATTTTGGAGGTAACTAAAGATAAGATCATACCAAGGGGGAAAATGACCAATAACTTCACAGGCCAGACATGATTCTAGCATGTCATATGTAGGTTGTCATAATTTTTCAACAAAGAATGGCATGTCATCATTTTTTGTGGAATCTATAGCATGGAACCCACTATCGTCATAGCATCTGTGAACTGATTTTGTGTTCTTGGGATCTGTTCAAAATTGATACGCACAAAATACTCTTTGAGAGTCTCCGCTAACTTCTTATATGGGATGATATTCTCATCCTTGAATTTATATTGATCGTTGACATGTTTGATGATCAACTACGAGTCTCCAATGACCTTAAGTTGTTGGATGTTCCATTTGATAACTAGTTTCATCCCAACGATGATCAATTCATATTCTGTAATGTTGTTCATACATGGAAATCCGAGGTGGAAAGCCTAAGGTATAAAGTCATCGGAAGGAGTCACTAGCACTACTCCTACTCCTGAAATGTGTAAATTAAATGATCTATCAAAGTGTACTTTCCACACAACAGATTCTTTGATATACATTAATGATGCATCTAGCAGGTCTAGACACGTCAGCTTTGTTCCTAGTAAAGGGGCCTCAACTAATTGGTCTGCAAGCACTTTTCCATTAATTGACTTTTGATGCACATATTCAATATCAACCTCTCTGAGTAGGATGATCCAAGTAGCCATCCTACTAGTAAGTGTTGGATCTGACAACAGGTATTTCAGAGGGTTAACTTTAGATATAAGATTGGTTTTATTATTTAATAGATAGTGGTGAAGCTTTTGAAAGGTAAAAATGACAGCCAAATAATATTTTTCAATTTGTGGGTAGTTAAGCTTGTAAGCGATTAGAGTATGGCTGAGATAATATACTGCTTTCTCCTTCTGACAAAGATCATATTGAGTGAGCAGGGTACCAATAGCAAATTGGATTGTGGATATGTATAGCAGCAGTGGTTTTCCTGGGGTTGTAGGCATGAGGATGGGAGGATTGGCCAAATATTGTTTGAGCAAGGAAAAGGATTGATGTTGTTCAGGTCCCTAAATGAAGTCAACATCTTTTTTTTAACAAATGAGTGAAAGGATGGCATTTTTCTGCAAGATACGATATAAAATAGTGAATGGATTGGATTTTTCCCTGCAAACTACATATCTACTTGAGGATTTTAGGAGGCATTTCATTAATTGTAATTACTTTAGTAGGATCAACCTCAATCCCTCTTCTAGATACAATGAAATCCAATAGTTTACCCGATAATACCCCAAAGCCACACTTCTTTGGATTCAACCTAACTTTGTACTCTCGGAGACGTTCAAATATGCGTCTCAAGGCCTTAGGGTGTTCTTCTCTTTGTTGGGACCTAAATTGACTAAGTCCCAAGGTAGAAGGAGTGCACGCATGCATGACAAGTAAGAAGGATCTCAAGGAAAGGTGGTGGGAGAAGAGATTGGCGCACGGAAGTAGAAGGGGGTTTGGGGACTTAGCCACATTTTGAAGGTGGTATCATAGGAGAAACACATGAGGGCCTGAGTAGGCATGATGAATGGATAAGGTGCCATCTTGGAGCCTTGGAGGTTAAGAAAATAATATTCCACACAAGGAATATTCACAGGAGGATCATTACAGTTGGTGGAGGCATTTCCAAGCTAGCATAAGCACTCAATCAATCATGGAGGACCACACTTCCACTTGGCATGCGATCTGCTCATGGGTGAAACTATGGCGGTCGATCCAAATTCTATTTAAAGGATTGTTTGGGTATAAAATGAGGGGGTTAAGAAAGAGAGAGACAACAAAAACTTGTAAGAATGTTTTTACTAGGAAAATATGTATGCTCTCAGGTCTAAACAAGGGTTGTAATGGTAAAGCATAGCTAGGATCTCTTTTCAGGGTAGTTTTGTAGGGTTAGAATATTATTTCATGATGCTTATGATATGAGATGACCCTATTTGATGTAATATGGCTACCGTAAATGAATTTAATCAATATATGGAGCTTCATTTTATATATTTATGTTTATGGACTAAACCCTAGTGTGATTTCATGTTATTCATGGTTCAGATCTATTTACATTATGTTGTTGTGATTTTTATGTTTATCTCATGGATAATTTGTGCTTAGAACTAGATCTACTACATCTGTAGTAGATTAAATGTATGTTTTCTTATTCTGTAAACCCTTCCTCCATTAATGGTGGAACATTCTCACAAGGCTCACATAAAGGAGGGGATCAACGCTCGCATACACCTCAAGGCCCGTGTGCACCTTGGGTGAGCGCCTAACTCTTGGGTGATAGGTCGATGTGCTTGGGGTTAAGAGAAAGATTAGAGGATAGAGGTAAACAAGACTAAAATCTTGTTTTTTATTTACCTAGGATATCATCCACATAATCCTTCATGATATCATTTATCATATCATGGAATATCACTGTCATTTCTTGTTGATATGTTGCGTCGTCATTTTTAAGGCCAAAGGGCATCACCTAATAGTATAAATTCCCCCAAGGGGTTGTGAAGGAATTCTTATGTTGGTCATCTTCCATGATCTTAATCTAATTATAGATAGAAAATCCATCCATGAGAGATAGCATTTCATAGCCAACGGTTGAATTGAAAATCATGTTGATGTTAGGAAGAAAGAATTCATCTTTTAGACACGCCTTGTTGATGTCTGTGAAGTTGGTACAAATTATGATTCCTATAGGATCTTTCTATACTGGGACTATATTGGATATCCATTCCAAATAATCAATTGGTCTAATAAATCCAGCTGCTAAGATTTTTTCAAGATTTTCTTTGACAAGAAGGGCTATTCGCAGATCCATTTTTCTAAGTTTTTATTTGATGGGCTTTTCTTCTACGTGCACAACAAGTTTATGCACCACTAAAGATGAATCCAAGCCTAGCATATCTACATAAGACTAAGAAAATATGTCTGAGAATTCTCTGAGAAGCATTACAAAAGTCTTTTGTTCCTATGTTGAAAGCGAAGCTCCTAATTTGACTATCTTAGGTTGCTCTTCTATGTAAATGTTGACATCAATGGTTTCTTCTAATAACATCTTAGATGTATTATCCTTGTGTGTAGGATAGGGAGGAAGATTAAGATCTTCTTCCAAGGGCATATCAACGAGTTTTTCACCCTTAACATGGTCACTTTTTATGTCCATAGATTTTTCAATTTTTTTGTCAGCCAACATCTCAAAGAGGTTTTCACTGTGTGAATTGGACTTTTGTTTTTTCCAAGGCTTTTTGGAGGAAAATTTTTCCTCTCTTTTTCTTAAATTTTGCTAACCACATAGCTCACCCTCCTCCCTGAAGTATGCGCAAGTATCAAGGTCAATGTAGAAGCCTTTCTTATGGTCTCTGATAGGAGTACTATCACGAATACCCTTTAATTATGTAATCGCCTCATCATCTTTAAAGAGGTCCATAGGTGCAAGAATTTATTGGTCCCAATCAACAAGAGTAGGATAGAAAACGTCAAATTGGGGTTTAGCGGGGGTTATGGTAAGGACAATGGTGTTCATGAATAGGTTTGTTGAGGAAAGATCCTCATATTGACTATGTCAGGAATCTGCGTTGTTATATGAATAACAAGAGATATCCTCACATTCAGAAGAGGTAGCATCTCACTCCAAGGGGTGATATTCATAAGGCATAATTCATACACCATATATTTCAATTTTAAAATTTTGGGTTAGAACTGGTTCTCTTATACGTTGTTTATTTTTACCAAACCCATGTCCTTTATCCCATGGATTACATCATTCTGATGGATTTGGTATACTCTAGAGTTTGGTAGTAGGAAGGCATAGTTTCTTCAAGGACCCAAATTGTGGGATGGTCCAACAATTTTTCTTCTGCTAATAATCCACCATATAAGAACCTCCCTATTGTTTTCTCGTCTCTGGGTCATTTATATTAGTTATTGGGCTTTCCTCTTTTCTTGGGCAACAAGGATAGATCTAAAACCAAGAGGGGTTGTTGGATATCATATTCTCTGCAATCGTATTCAAGATCCTTCATCTTCCATGAATCAAAGAGAGAAATAGATGTAAAAGCACCGAGGATGAAAGAAATTCATGTGTTAGAATCCACACGTGATGCAAGATCTTCAAATTGAAGAGGTGTAGCAATGTCGGCAAAGGGACATTCACAAGAACCCTTACATGAAAAACTATTCAATGCTCTATAGTGAGAAAAGGGTTCCAGATCTCCTTGAATGGTGATGGTGTGTCCCTCATGATTTAGTTTGATGCACTGATGGAAGGTTGATGGTATGGCCTATAAGGCACAAATCCATGGGTGGACAAGAAGCATGTTATACAGGAGATCCAAGTATATGATGTGGAACTTGGTGTTATGACATGTAGGTCCTACTTCTATCGATAATGTTATGGTGTCAGCCAATTCACGCTCTGCATTTTCATATGTTGTGATTGTGATGATGTGGGATTCTAGATTTGTTTCTAGTTGTCCCAATTATTTGATTAAGTTCAATGTACATATGTTCAACCCATACCCGTTTTCCACAAAAAATATCTTTATCTTTCTTTGGGTGACAAATACTTCAATGTAAAGAGGTAATTTATGTCTATAATCTTTGTTTGGTATCTCATTATGACTAAAGGTGATGTGTTCATTTGGTGTGAGATTTGTCACCATATTTTGAAGGTGGGAAGGATCTATATCCATTAACACTCTTGACCCCTAAAGTGTTTTGTAAAGTATGTCTTTGTGTAAATTTTTTATCTTGAGGAGATCTAAGATTGATATCTTAGCAATGGTCTTCTCAAGTTGTTCTAAAATATCATATTGACTATCTTTAGGGGTAGACAAAGGAGGTTTTGGAATCACGAGATGAGCATGCCATGTTACCACAACACAATATCTGCTCTTGATTATAATAGTATTCACATGCCCGTTAGAAGAATGAACACAACCAATAAGTGAGTCAAATGGATTGTTGGCTTGAGTGTAAACATAACTAGCAGTATTATAGCTCTTGGAAGACTGACACTGATCCGGATTCTTCTCCACCTATTTACCATGCTTAGAAAAAGGTTCCTTGAATGTTCCCATTTTATGATTAGGTGTTTGATGGGGCTCAGGTGAATCAACTTAGACTTCTGCAATGTCAATGAGGTCTTGGACAAAGTATCTAAATTTTAAGCACTTATATATGTTGTGGCCTTTGAGATGATGGTACTCACAATATTCATGTTCTTTGTACCATGATGGTTTAGCTACATTGTCACTAAAGGGTACCGTAATGGGGTACTAGACCATGTTCGCTATGTCCAACTATTTTAGAATCATGGACAAGGAGTCTATGAGAGGAGTGAACAATCGACGTTTGACTGGGGGTTGAATAGGCCCTTTACTAAGTTGTAAAGGAGGAACTATTTGAACTTCTTGTACATGCTTAGAGTCTGTGATATCTTCTCCTATGACATTTTTATTTTTGTTAAAGAACTATGGTTTGTTTGATTGATTGTATTTTGAAAAGGGTTTCAATGTCCCTTAGCTATCAAAGCTTTTTCGATCTGGCTTCATTTTTTATGACTTATTCAAAGTTATTGACACAATGCATCTACAAATGGAAAGCAATGTCCAGATTTAGATAAGGAAAAATAGTCCTAACCAATTTATTTTCCAAAATTGAACAAGGGAAGTGGCTAGCTAACCCCTGCCATCGTTGCAAGAAACTAGCAAAGGTCTCATTAGGTATTTGTTTTGTGCTACATAAGTCTACCATGGTAGCATCACTCTCTATGTTGAATGAGAAATGTCATACAAATATCTCTACTAACTTAGGCCATACGAAGACAGATCCCCTTGGTATATGAAGAAACCAATCCAAAGCTTGACCCTTTAGACTATGTGGGAATAAGTGTATAAGATAATTGTCACTATAAACCACTTCCTGACACATCATGTAAAATTCCTTGATGTGATATCGTGGGTCACCTTTCCCTTCATACTTTTCAAATTTTGGGCAATCAAAATTTTTAGGAAATGACGTGCATAGTATAGCTCTATCAAAGGGTTAAGGACATAGATCTTCGTATTGGTACTTTTTACTATGTCCAAAATTGTTCTCCTGAATGGTCGTGAGTATACTTTTCATGGATTGTAACTATTGTGTGAGGAGTTGGTCTTTGGTATGGGAAGCTGGCATGTATACCCTACTATGTTTTGGTGTTTCATCCCTTTATTTTCAGTGCGAAGTTCACTATTCTTGGCCTTAGGTTTTTCTTGATGTTCATTTTTGTTCGTTTCCTTTTACACATGGGAAGCCAAATGAGATAATTTTATACTAAGGATTTGTCTTTGTTTTTGCATAGTGAATTCATTGTTTTGAGGTCCTAATTGGTTCTCATGTGGAGGAGGCTGCTCTATGTGTTCATGCTCCACTCTAACCTTGCAGGGTATTTTAATAAGTGGCAATTTATAATTGTCTGTGTTGTCATTTTAAGGGTTTGAAGTAGAAGCTTGTACATACCCTAAAATCTCATCCATGTTAATAAGGGGACGTTATGCCTCTTCTTCTTCAAGGGCATTGTTGGTAGGTGGAACGAATCCATGTTCATTTGGCATTTTGGCACCTAATTCTACAACTTGTGCAAGTACTATGTCTTTGTTGAGAAAAAGGAATTCATCCAGTTGAGTGGGGTCAAACTCAAACTCTACCCGTGGTGATCTTGATTCATCATCACTATGATCAATCATGTCCTCTGTTTCCTTTGTTGTGGAGAAGAGGGGTCCTAAATCATGATCAATGAATGGATTTGATCATTGTTTGTTATATGTTTCCCATTCTATTTTTTAGATTCCATCCTTGTTAATGTTAGGAATTAGAGAACAAATATGCGGAAACAATTCCTCAAATCACAGCAATAGGAAACTATTTAACAAAATTATACTTGCAGAAATATAACAACATATATAAATAATGCACAGAAGAAGATAAGACAATATTTAACATGGTTCACCCAATGTGGATTGCTTCCACCAATAACTTGCTCATATTTTATAATCAATAAGAGTAAAAAAAATCTCACAGTATTCTCTTAGTTATGAACTCACAATAGAATTCCCAAAGATGTTAAACCACATCTAAGACACAATTGACACCTAATTTCTCAACCTTATCACTCTTGATCACCTCTTGATGTCCTAAGACTCAAGACCTCTTAATCAATAAATATACATTCAAGATACATTAGGAATCCCCTAACACCTCTATTTATAAGATTACAATCCTTCTGGGAAGTTCAATAGCTGGCCCTAGAAGTTTGAAATTCGTAACCTTTCAACTTCCCATGGCTGAAAAAATTGGCATTGTGATAACAACCAGTTAACCGCCAGTTAACAACAACTTAATAGAAAATACTTAGTGCAAAAATAGAACATGACTATAAAATGATCCTAAAGTCTCCAAACTTAACCATTTGAACCCCAACACTTCAATACTGATTCCAGAAGACCAAAAATAGGCTCCACACCCCAACAATCTCCCACTTAGAGACTGTTTTCATCGAGCAAAGTTCTCAACCCTTCATTTTCATCCACGAAGGCCAACCAAAGTTGAACACAACTTCATCTTCTCCCTTTTGACCACCTTGGTCATCATATCCATAGGATTCTGACTGATATGAATCTTTTCCAGCTTTAACTTATCTTCTTCCAAAGTTTCCCTGATGAAATGATATCTCAGCTAAATATGCTTCATCCTAGAGTGGAAAGCGGAGTTATTCACCAAATGAATAATGATCTGACTATAAACATGTACTCTCCCAGCTTCCTTCTTATACCCTAAATCATCAAGCAACTCCTATAACCAAATGATCTCCTTGCATGCCTCTGTGGTAGCAACATACTCAGCCTCTATGGTTGACAAAGCCACAACCTTTTCTAACCGTGAAACCCAGCTCATCGTTATATCATCAACCGTAAATACATAACCTTTCATGCTCCTCCTACTATCCAAATCTCCTGCCATGTCTGAATCTATATATCCATGTAATGTAGTGTCTGAAACATAATTCTTCTCCCATGGTCCCTCTTAAATATCAAAGGATCCACTTCACTTCCTGTCAGTGCTCTCTACCTGGATCACTCATAAACCTACTCCCTTTTCCCAATGAATGGGAAATATTAGGCCTAGTGCATACCATAGTATACATCAAGCGACCAACCATTGATGAGTATGGTACCCTAGACATATGGATTCTATCCTTCTCATTCTTGGGACTCTGCTCCTTTGATAATGTAAAGTGACATGCCAAAGGAGTACCAACCGATTTAACATTCTGCATACTAAACCTCTCTAAGACCTTCTTTATGTACTCTTCTTGAGATAATACCAGCTTCCTCCCCTTCCTATTCTGAGTTATTCTCATATCAAGGATTTTCTTTGCTTCCCCCAAATCCTTCATAGCAAAGGAGTCACCTAGCTACTTCTTAAGTACCTTTATTTCCTGCATGTTCTTCCCTACAACAAGCATATCATCCACATACAAGTACAAAATAATATAACTACTATCAAGAAAAATTTTGATGTACAAGCAATGGTTTGAGTCACACCTAGAGTAACCCTGCTCTTGCATAAAACTGTCAAACTTCTTATACCATTATCATGGAGTTTGTTTCAAGCCTTATAAGCTCTTCTTCAATTTACACACTAACCTCTCATTTCCTTTAACCTCATAGTCCTATGGCTTCTGCATATACAATTCTTCCTCCAACTTACCATGAAGGAATGTAGTCTTCACATCCATTTTTTCTAAGTATAAGTCTTTGACTACTAATAAACCAAGAACAATCCTAATAGAAGTCATTTTAAGAATAGGAGAAAAAAATTCATCAAAATCTATACCTTTCTTCTATGCAAATCCCTTGACCACCAACCGGGCCTTGTACCTTTTTCTACCTCCATCTTCCTCTTTTATTTTGTACACCCACTTGTTCTACAATGCTCTCTTGCCCTCAAGTAGCTCCACCAAATCCCAAGTTCAGTTCTCCATAAGAGATCTATGATCTTCATCCATGGCCTGCTCCCACTTCTTCCTAACATCCACCTACACTACTTCCGTAAAGCACTCTCACTCTCCACTATTAATGAGTAATAAATAATTCAAATACGGATTAAAATGTTAAGGTTCCCTTATTACCCTACAATACCTTCTAACCTTAGGAATTTGGGCTTTCTGATGAGTAGGTTCATGAATTGGCTATGCCGGAACATGTTGCACCTAAACCGGCCCCTTGGACACCTTGTCATCCACAATGTCCTCTAACATTGTGTAATATTTCTTTGATTCCTCTTTCTATTCCTATAATTGATCTTTATACATGACTTTTTCATTAAAGACAATATCTCTAGACCAAAATATTTTCTTTTCCTTAAGACTCCAAACATGGAAACCAAATTCATCCTCACCATATCCAAATATTATCCTTTTCATTCTCTCTGACACTCCATTTTCTTGTGGAGTCTTTGGAGCCATCCTTTTCCTGTGGATCCCATTTACTGAATAGTAATCAAGAAATTCATTGTTGCAATACTCCCCTCCATTATCTGACCTGAGACATTTCAGCTTGAGACATGTTTCATTCTCAACCAAGTCTTTCCATATTTTGAAAGTTTCAAACACATCATATTTCTTTCTAATGTAATATACCCAAAATTTTCTAGTTGCATCATCAATGAAAGTGACATAATAACATGAACCCCTAATAGAGTTTACCTTAGCTAGCCCCCATACATCTGTATGCACCAACTCCAACTTACCCTCCTTCCTGGTAGGTCCAACCTTGAGGAATCTCACCCGCTTTTATTTTCCATAAAAGTAGTCCTTACAAAGTCCAAATCTAACTCCTTTAATTTGAGAAACATGTCCTTTAGAATCTACATGCCCTTTTGACTCATATGACTAAGTCTTTGGTGTTAAAAAGTTACATCTCTATCTGTAGCAACTAAATTACAATAATTAGCACCACTGGTTAAATAGAAAGTACTAATTTTCTTACCTCTTACAACCACAAGAGATCCCTTGATAACCTTCCAAGAATCTGCTATAAACTGACCATACAGCCATCACTGCCCAGCTAACCCACTGATATCAAATTCTACCTCAACTTAGGCACATGGCTCACATCCTTAAGTACCCATGTGTTCTCATTCTACACTTTCACCCAAACACAACCTTTCCCTACTATGTTGTATGGTTCATCATCACCAAGATATACATGTCCAAAATCACCTTAAACAAACTCAGTAAAGCAATGTCTATGTGGGGTGGCATGGAAAGAATCCCCTGAATCTAACACCCAAGACTCAATAATATTATCTACAGAAATAATTAAGGCATCCTGAAAAACATCACCGACTGCCATATTTACCTCCTTCTTGTTCTTAATATCCTGAAGAGTCCAACAATATTTCTTAGCATGACCAACCTTCCCACAGTGCCAACATTCCAACTTGATCTTGGACTTTGACCTTCTGCGATCATTCGATTTCCCATGGTTACCTTTCCCTCTGTTCTTTTGTCTCCCTCTGCTCTCCACCATCAAATCATTTCTAGAAGTAGAAGAATCCCCAAAGTTCTTCCTTCACATTTCCTCACTCAGGATCACACCTATCACATCTTCAATCTTCAACTTTTAATTGTTAGAGAGCGAATTACTTACAACCATAACCAAGTTATCCCAGCTATCTGGCAAGGATCACAAAATAAAAAAAGCTTTGACCTCATCATCAAAGTCAATTTTCACCGAGTTTAACATACTCAGAACCATATTAAATTCATTTAAATGATCAACAACAGAACCATTCTCAGACATCTTCATATTAAATAACCTTTTCATCAAAAATATTTTATTAGAGGAAGAGGGTGTTTCATATAACTTCCCTAATGCATTCATGAGACCTTCCATGGTCTTCTCCTATGATATGTTGAAAGTAACCGAAGATGCAAGAAATAACTGAATTGCCCCAATCACTTTTCTAAATAACAACTACTAATCCTCATTTGACATGGTTGTAGGTTTGTTTTCTTTTCTAGCTAAAAGAACTTGGAGGTCCTTCTGATATAAGTAATCCTCCATCTGCATCTTCCACAAGCCAAATTTTTTCTCGTTAAAATTTTCAACCCTTGATCTACCTGCATCTACCATAGCTCCCACTCGAGCTAAAATTTCCCAGTGATTCACCACTTAAGTGAAAAAACACCAAAGCTCTGATACCATTTGTTAGGAATTAGAGAACAAATATGCGAAAACAATTCCTCAAATCATAGCAGTAGGAAACTATTTAACAGAATTATACTTGTAGAAATATAACAACATATATATATATATATATATATAATGCACAAAAGAAGACAATATAAGATTTAACGTGGTTCACCCAATGTGGGCTACGTTTACCAATAACTTGCTCAAATTTTATCATCAACAAGATTAAAAAAACTCTCATAGTATTCTCTTAGTTATGAACTCACAACAGAATTCCCAAAGATGTTAAACCACATTTAAGACACAATTGATACCCAATTTCTCAAACTTGATTAATCTTGATCACCTCTTGATGTTCTAAGACTCAAGACCTCTTTATCACTCAAGATACATTCAAGATATATTAGGAATCCCCTAAAACCTCTATTTATAAGATTACAATCCTTCTAGGAAGTTCTATAGCCGACCCTAGAAGTTGGAAAGTTATAACCTTTCAACTTCCCACGGCTAAAAAAATGTCAATGTGTTAGCAGCCAGTTAACTACCAGTTAATAACTTAACAATAAATACGCAATGGGAAAATAGAACATGATTGCAGAATGCTCCTAAAGTCTCCAAACTTAACCGTTTGAACTCCAACACTTCAATGTTGATTCTAGAAGATCAAAAATAGACTCCACGCCCCAACAATTAAAGGAGGCATAACAAGGAGTATTTTACAAAGGTCCTTGTCAAATGTGATCAAGGGTATAACAAAACTAATCAAAAACTTAGAATGTAATGATCGTGAAAGTCAAAAAAGAGTGTCAACAATGGTTTAAAGAATAAAGAATGAAAAATAATCAAGGAATCAAATAGGATTGTCCAAAATAAGTCAATATGATGAACAATCACAAGGAACAATCACACAAGTTTGGTAAAACCAATCCAATCAACAAGGAATTACTCACTATGAAAATGTGTTTCAATGGTAGTTTGACATAATATTATCAACACAATGTCAACACTTAATTCAAGTTTAAGATAAACAAGGCGTAAGTATTAACAAGGGGTTGATGTGACTTCCAATCAAAGTATATTGTAATTCGTTTAGTCAAAAATAAGGCCTAAATCCCAAAAATTGGAAGTTACAAGTGCAAGCAATGCAATAATACCACTTGGATACATTAACCAAGCTTTTCGAAAAATTAATTAATTAGTATCAAAATAGTATTAATGTGATTATAACAAAGTAGTAACACCTTTCAAGATTTGAGGCAATCTTTGAAAGGAAACAAGGCCAAAGTATACCAAGGAATTGTTAAGATGCAAGTAGCGTAATGGTAGAATCTGGACACGTAGATCAACTTTGTGAGAAACTATAAATAAGTATCAAGGTGATGCAAGAAACATAACACTTTAAATTTATATCGATGATGAATCAAGCCTAACTACCATGAAGATATTGACGTGGGTATCAAGATCAAATTACTATAGAGATAAGAAGATGTATCAACACACTTTCAATGTTTACCATCCAATCTAAATCAAGGACAAATGCAAATGAGTGCAAGAGTGGTTGACACAATCAATCAATATCACACGTATGATTCTCCTCTTTTGATCAAAAATATCAACAAGAGAGTAGAGGAGTAGACCAAGTGGTGATGAAACAAACTAAGAAAAAATTCAGAAGAGTTTTGCCTTTCCCTAGGGCAAGTGAAAAACTAAGACAAAGTAACATGTCGTAAGCTTCGTGATGAATGATGCTTGGATAAAAATTTAATGGACTCTCCCCTTGTTCAAATAACAAGGTTTTGACTCCAAAAATTTTATTTCGTCTTGAAAATATCTTTGAAACATGATTGGCTTTGAGTCGGTAAAGTTGGCTTCAAGACGAAATGGCTTCCTAATTGGTTCTCTCAACTAGGCATCACAAATTACCTCTACAAGCGTGGTTTTCCAAGGAAGTTGCATTGAAAAAACTGAGGTTCAACCATAGTACATGGGATTAAATCCCTCCTCAAAGATAGGTGAGGCTACCTGTTTATTACTAATCTAAAACACAACAAAAATAATATGTACAGTATTCACATTAATCTAACCATTGGGGTTGGGATAGAATCCCAAAATCCATATCCATGCTAGGTAAAGATGTTGTGTTTTCTGAATAGAATGGATCAGAAAGGAATACACAATGGAAAGGAAATGACGGGAACGTATTTTCTTTCGAGCAAACACAGATCACGAAATAATCATACGAGTTCTAGATAACAAATGTAATGTAATGTTTGAAACAATTAAAATGATTGAGAATGCTAAACAAAGAATAGCTTAAGATCCTGAACATAAGAACAATATCTTAAGAGAGATGAATCTCACAACACAAAGTTTGCAAAAATAGCATCGATTTCTATTCCTCAAATGATTAAAAGAAAACACAAAGTTTTTCTTCTTCACAATAGTTCTCAATATTCCAAAAATCTCAACCCTTTGGAATGCATAAGCATCCCTTATTTATAATAAAAGGAGTTGAGAGAAAATAGGATAAATCCTAGAAAATAGTCTTTTAAAAGAGAGTCCTATTTTGCTTGACTCTCACGCAGGAGACCAAGTCAAAATTTGCTTCCTATGTGACGAAACAAAAATGAAAAAGACATGTCGATTTCAAGATTGAAATGACATGTCACATTGTGCTTATTCTGTATCATCATCTTTATCTTCCTCCAACAAAGCCTGCTTGTCCAAAATTCTTGGAATTTTCAGATTATACCCTGCATCTCATTCTCATCAGGCACGGTGGAATGATCACTCAGAACTTTACATGTTTCCTGAGTATCACTAGCATTGCCAGGAAGCTTTTTCAATCTCTTGTTGAGTTTCCTCAGGGTCTCCAAAGAATGTTCAATTTTCACAAACCTGTCAATGATTTCCATGCCGAATCCGTAAGTTGGTTCATGTTGAATTGATTCTTGGATCTATTTGTAAAGATCATCAACAGGCAGGATACCCGAGCTTTCACTCAACACTTTAGCACAGATCTTGACTAGCTCTTCTTCTAAGTCATTCTTACCATCGACCAATTGATCTCTTGATTCTCTCAATTTGCTGCAAGCTTCATTGAGAATATTTATTCTGAATCTGATGGCTTTAGTTAGCTGAAAATGTTTATCCCCATGTGGAATGATGCCCTCTTCACCAAGATGTGGGATGGAATCTGTTTCAGCATTTGGAGAGCTTCGAAAGTCAACTCTAGGTTCCTGATTTCTGCTGAAAACTCATCATCCATTTTCTCTCCATCTTTCTTTATATCCTCTAAAGATTGGTAGACTTCCACAGTATCTTTGATGACTTCTTTTCCTTGCAGGAGCAGCCTTTGGGTCCATTCATCGACCGTTCTCCCCTTTTCATTAATCTTCTCAATCATGGGTACCGATGAGAAATCGAACCCGATAGGAGTAGAGGATGATGGTGTTGACTCAGGAGGCTTTGAGAGCTTGAGTAGCACTTCTGTTAGCTGTTGTACTTTCTCTTTTAACTCATCTCTATTTGCCTTAGTTTCCCTCAGCTTCTGGCATAACACATTCATGGCATCTTGTGCATCCTGTTGTGCTCCCTCTGTTGTTACTTTCCCTAGAGCCACCCTTGTGATTTGATAATTTGTGACCATTATGTCATCCTTAGTTTTATCAGCTGCGGGAGTAGCAATCTCTGCAAATTTATGCCCTGAGGCATCCACTGAAATCCTTGAGACTGTTTTGGGTTTCTTGGCTGACTTAGTGGGAGTGACCTTGAGGGAACTAAAATCAAAGGCTGGTAATGGGACAACTACCTTCCTCTTCCTCAGAGTCTGATCTACCAACCATTGAGGCATATTGGAAGAAGTTGCTTCCATTGCAGGTGTTATGGTCACATCTTCAGGTGGAGGAGGATTAGCTTGTGGAGTGGTAACCACCATAAGTGTAGCGCCCATGGTAGTGGATTCAAGGAATAAAGGTGCAGTAGGAGGAGGCATGTCCATGGTTAACTGGGGTCCAGTGGGAAGAGGTGAGAGGCCAGAGAAGATACTAGCCATGGCTGAGGAACTTGGTGAAGAAATCTGAGGCAAGGAAGGTTGAATGGGAGGAGGCAAGGATTCCAGAATTAGAGCTTGAGAAGTGGGAGGAAGACTTACCTCTGATGAACTGTCTACCAATGGAGGAATGGAAGGTTGAATAATCTCTTCTCTTGAAGGAAGATTCCCTTGTTCTGGTTGTGGAGGTGAATCAAGAACCTCAACTATTTGTGGGAGAGTGGCCACTGGTGTAGTTACTTGATCTTCTCCCTTTCTTACAAACTTAACCTTCATTGGCCTTTTGGAAGGGTTCTTATCCTTTTCCTTTTTTCCTTTTGAGGGTCCCTCTTCCAAAGCATCTAGCTTTGCAAAACTCCCTTCTTTATAACTCATTCCCCAAGAAATGAGCCACGCCTTAGTACGGGAAAGAATTTGAGTAGCTCTTCCCATGATAGAAGCTTTCTCAGCAATGGACCAATCAATGGCCGGGAATACATATTGATCTTCATTTAACCCATCATACGAGGCATCAAGGACACTCTCATTGTCTTTAGTGCCTTTTGGGATGTCAGATAAATCCAGCATCTAGATTTCTTCAATTGTCAACCTGTTATTATCCTTTCTTCGGATGGAAACTTCATCCCGAAGATCAACCCAAATATCTTCTATGTTGGGAACATGTAGATATAAAGTCCCGTATGACTTAAGGACTCCTCAGAAATCAAATCCATCTTTGTGCTTCATGTGCTTCTTCAACTTGTCCTGAAGCTCATGCACCACATTCTTAGCTTTGACCACCATTGAGCACGTGTACCTTCCAATGGAAATGGGGAAGGATACAACAACCTTGTGTTTGCTTTGTTGGAATTTGTGGAAATCCAACAACTGTCTTACCAACTCCATTAGGATCAGCTTATCACCTGGGAATCTGGGCAATCTGAAAGGATCACCCGGATACATGACCACCTCAAGGTATGTGAACTTCTTGAACTGTAAGAAGATACAACCCCATTTTGATACTTCGGCCCATGCTTCATCAGAGACTCTTCTTTTCCTTAGATCAGGGTTCATCCTACAGATATTTTCATAAAAGAAAGCATCATTCACTCTTCTGAACTGATCTTCAGAACCTTTCATTGTCAGCTGAGGGAGGTACCGATATATGTGTTCTGTACCCTATCTCCTTTTGCATCCAATCCTGGATAATTTCTCATGCCAACTGCTGCATAGGTGACATATGATGACATATAGAATTTTCCCGTAGTCAAGACTGTCTTCATCTGGGAATCAATCTCATCACTTATGAGACTGCTCCAATCGATCCCTTGTTCATTCTTCTTCATAATAACCATGAATTGATACATCCATCCTTGGAAGTCCCTTGACTCAGGGAGTCCAAATACTCGACTTAGCAAGGTGATGATGTCACTGATTTCAAGGATGAAATCACTCCTGGGGACAAACTTGGGGAACCTTGAGATGGCCGACTTGGCCTTGATCAAGAATTTCTATTCACATGCCTGATGCAGTCTTCTTGATCTTTGTCCCAGGATTTTTGTGCTGACTTAAGATCTACGTCAACATATTCCTGAAAGTTGGGTAATCTTAAGAGGTCATCAAAATAACCCCCATCCAACTTCACTATGACTTCTCCTGCTTGATTTTTCACTGAGCAAGAGTCTGAGTCATAATGGGAAGCACAGGCCAAAATGAACTCAGGGCATTGAGCAGACATTGGGAATCCTGCTGCAAGAGGGAGGCCACTGTTGGTTATTGACTTCATCTAGGGACTCTGAGAAGAATCCTTGGTTCTGTTCCAGAAATCCTCCATGTCAATGTTACCGAGTTCATATCTCAGATGTCATAATTGCAATCTATATAGGAGGGGGATTCCATCTTCTGATACTTGTATTTCATCTTCCCTGACCTGTCTGACTTGTCTTTAGATGATCTAGGATCCGACATGAGAAATCCTGAAGAAAGAATGCCTAGACAACTCCTATCTGAGACCCCAATCAGACTTGGAAGCTTGCTGAGCAACCCCATAGACCCACCACACTATCCAGATTTTAGGACTTGTAAAGCACCTGATGAAACCTGACACACTAGGAGAGAGTGTCAGAACTTAGGTCTTGTCAGACACTTCACAAAACCTGACACACTGGTGAGAGAGTGTCAGAACTTAGTAGGTGTTGAGACACTCTGCAAACCCTGACACACTACAGGAATCAGAAATGTTGAGTCACACTTAGAAAACCCAACACACTGGAAATCAGGATGTTGGATGATGTTGGATGTCTGACACTTAGAAAATCCCAAAACAATGCGGAACTTGGAGATTGTAAAACACCCTGCAAAACCTGAAATAAGGGATTGGGTTTTTGAGATGTCAAGACATGCAATCTTTCCACCATTTCAACAGTTAGGACTTTGTATTCTTCTCCTTTTCTTTAAAACACAAAAAGGTATATTCCAAGGTATAGAATAGGAAAACACCCTAAGGGTGAACTCTTAATCAATAATTTCTATTGGAATACAACCCAAAAAGAAGAAGAAAACCTAAAACCCTAAACCTAGAAGAAAAATAGGAAAGGAAGGAGAAGAGATGTAAAGAACATCACAAAAACATATTCAACAAAACTCACAAGCAGAGGGCAGAGAAAATACCTTCAGCAAATTCTGAAAAATAATCAAAAATGAATCACGCAATCGAGCACGAAATCAAATCAGGTTCGAAGGTTAAGAGAGCATGTATGAGAAAATCCATGCAACCAAAATCACAATAGATAATAATGACGTGTAAATCCAACTATTTATAAAAACCCCTACATTTATTACACTTCACATGACACGTGTGCCAACTACCTGACAACTCAGAGTTAATGCCATGTCATCATGCTTGGAGTGCCCGAAAACCTGATACAAAGGATTAGCTATCAATTCGGGTTTCAGGTTTCGGGAAACAGATGACATGAAACATGAGATGTTTAGGTGTTCCAAGGTTCTGAAAACCTGACACAAAGGGACATATCAGGTTTCAGGTTTCGGAAGTCAATCGACATGTAGCATGCTTTTTGCAAGTCATGTTCCGATGCTCATGAATTCTGAAAACCTGAAACACTGGTTAGTTTCAGGTTTCAGGTTTCGGGAAACAATTTGCATATAGCATGTAAAAAACATGTTTTCATGTTGTTGAAACCTGAAAACCCAAAAATCTCTTCAAAAGGGCATTTTAGGAGATTTTTCCAAAAAAAATTCTATGGTTATCTTAATTTTAGCTGGAATCACTAAAATGAGATAACAGCTGGCTCCAGTTGGGGACTTTCTTGGTGACATCAAAGGAAGAGAACTCAGAATCTCTGGTTTTATCCATTGGGCTATGGAGTCTGAAGAAAGAAGAAAACCAAAAACAAACAAAGAAAGAAAGAAAACAAAAAGCAAACACACGACAGAAAACAAATTATGTACAATGCAAGAGAGCATCTTGCATTACTGATGGAACAACTTCAGATGTTGACCACTGAAAGGTAGAGGGAGAAACTCTCCATCAAGGTATGATAGACAGAAGCTATTTTCACCATTCAGCTGATGTATTTTGAAAGGTCCTTTCCATAAAGAATCAAACTTTCCATGCATCCCTTTCTGCTCTCTTCTCTTATCCCAGAGGAGTACTAGATCTCCAACCTGGAAATCACATTGCTTTGATTTCTTGTCAAATATTCTTTTGACTTTGATCTGATGGTCTGTGATGTGATCCACCACCTTGCTCCATTCTTCTTCTAGCCTGGCTAGGTACATTATCCTTTTCTCGATAGAACTTTGAAAAGTTTCATCCTCAATTGCTTTAGCCAACTGTAAGGCTGGTAATTCCACAGAGATAGGTATCTCAGCGTTGATCCCATACAACACCTAAATGGGGACATCCCAATAGCTCATTTAGGAGTAATCTGATTGGCCCACAATGCATCATACAATGCTTTGTGCCATGTCCTTTGATTCTCATCAACCAACTTTTTGATTATGGTCACCAGGTTTTTGTTGCTTGATTCAGCTTAGCCATTACCTTGAGGGTAGTAATCACATGAATGAGCCAATGTGATCCCAAATCTATAACAAAATTCTTGTCAACTCATGGGATGAAAAATTATAGGAATTTTCGGCAACAATCTTGTGAGGCATGCCAAATCTGACAATTATATTTTCTTTGAGGAAGTTGCAGACAGCTTCAGAGGTTGCCTGCTTGATGGGTGCAGCTTCCACCCACTTGGTGAAATAGTCTATGGTAGTGAGCACGTAGTTGTGTCCCACACTGGAGGTAGGATTCAATACTCCAATGAAATCAATTCCCCACTGGCGAAAAGGTTCTTCAATGACCACAGGCTTCAGGGGAAGAGCTGCTAACTTAGGGCGACCAACAAAATGTTGACAAGCTTCACATTTGGACACCCATTCTGCTGAGTCTCGAAAGAGAGTAGGCCAATAGTATCTAGCCTGTAGGATCTTATAAGTTGTCACAGAGGAGGAGAAATGTCCTCCACATGCCAGATTATGGAAGGACTCTAGCAACTTCGCCTGCTATGACTTATCAACACAGCGTAGGAATACACCATTAATACCTTTCTTGTACATTCCATTCTCTCACAGAATGTATCTTGTGGATCTTAACTTAACTGTCCTCTTCTCCTTTTGGGGAGGCATTCACCATAAGTCAGAAAGAAAGCAATATTTGTGTACCATTCATCGGTTGTGCTCACAAAAAGCACCATGGGCAATTCCGAAGAGGTATCTTCAGTTTTTTCACATTCTGTCTCAGCATTATTTTCTACAATCAATTGGCACAGGCCCCTTCCTCGTACCAACTTGGTAGGTCTGATGTCCAAGTCATACTCTTGGACTTTAGCTATCCAGTTACCCCGTTGACTACCCAGCTCTTGTTGAGTCAAAATGGATTTAACTGTAGTATCAGGAACGAGAACGAGGGTATGAGAACTCAGCACGTAATACCTGAAATGTTTCACTACTCTCACCACCGCATAAGCATGCTTTTCAATTTGTGACATTTTCAATTCATGTTCTTTCAATGGGAAGCTCATGAAAGTGATGGGAGCTTCAATTCCTTCTTCATTTTCCTACATCAAGATGGCTGATACTGTATGAGCGGAAGCATAGCTGTACATGATGAAATATTTTTTGAAGTCTGGACATACTAGAATGGGGGCATGTGCAATTTCCTTTTTGACTTCTTCAAAAGCAAGCTTCCCTTCAGTGCTCCATCAAAATGGAGTTTTCCCTTTCATCATCCCAAGGATATCCTTGGTTTTATCAGCAAAATCAGGTACAAATCTTCTTAGGAAATTAACCTTCCCGAAAAAGGAGTGCACCCCAGTTTTGCTTGTGGGTAGGGTAAGGCTTTGAATGGCCTTCACCCTCTCTGGGTCAATCTTGGTTCCTTCTCTAGTCACAATATGACCCAACAACTTTCCTTTTGTCACTCCAAACATGGACTTCTTAGGATTTAATGAAATCCCATGACGCCTGCACCTTAAGAGTACCTGTTCCAGGTGATCATAATGATCACTTCATTTTTTAGAGAAGACCGTCAAGTCATCCAAATACACAACTATGACCTTTCCCATTAAATCCCTGAAAGCTAAGTCCATAGCTCTCTGAAATGTGGCCCCGACATTGATCAAACCGAAAGGCATCCTTCTGTAAGAAAAGGTTCCCCATGGAGTGGTGAACGTTGTTTTATGTTGATCTTCAGCAGCTACCTCAACCTGATTATATCCTGAAAATCCGTCAAGCATGGATAACATTTCTACCCCAGTGACCATCTGTAATACCTGGTCCATGATGGGCAATGGATAATTGTCCTTTAATGAAGACTGGTTGAGATTCTGGAAGTCAACACAAATCTGGATTTCACCATTCTTCTTTCTCACAGGGACAATGTTCGCAACCCAGGTGGAATGATGGATCAGAAAGATAATCCTTGCATCTAACATTTTCTGAATTTCTGCAAGAATAGTCCCTGAGATTTTGGGGTTGTAATGTCTTTGCTTCTACCTATGGGGTTTAACTTCAGGCTTCAAGGGAATGCTATGTTGCACATATTTGGGCTTGAAAGACTTTAGTTCTACGTATGACCATGCTAGGACATCCATGTATCTCTTCAAGAGTGAAGAGAATCTTTCTTTTTCCTCTGGTGAACAACATTTACCAATGTTTACCATCCACGGTCAATCAGCGGAACCCAGGTTAACTTGATCTACTTCTGACGAGGAAGCACCTTCAGCTTTCCTTTTATCCTAAATAAACTCAGTCATGCTTGTCAAACAAACCTTCCAAAGAAACCAATCCTTTGGGAATCTTGTTTCCTTTTAGCTGAATGAACTCACCATCAATCTCTTGATATGAACTTGAAATAGATTCATGGAAAGCTGATTCTGATCCTTCGAAATATAGTTCACTAAAATTGTCAGCTTTTTCAAGGAAAGACAGTACCTGTTGATCATCATTGAATACTTGCCAATGTGCTGAATTATCTGGAACACTGGGATGGTACACAATCTCGATGGTGTACGTGTCTTGTTTGAACTATGGATGAGGAAGGAGAAGAGATGCAGACATGGCCAATGAATCAGCTTTGTCGTTATAATCCCTCAAAACTACCTTGATAGAAAAAGCATCAAAGCATTCTATGTTGTCCCATACTTTGTTCCTGTAATGCTTTAGGCGATCATTTTTGACTTGATAAACCCCTTTCACTTGATTTACAATGAGCTCCGCATCTCCCTGAACTTTGAGGTTTTGGATTCCCTTTTGTCTTGCCATTTCTAATCCTAATAACAAAGCCTCATATTCAGCTGTGTTATTAGTATTATCAAACTGCAACTTGAAAGCAAAGGGAAAGATCTCAAAATCCAGAGATATAAGAACTATGCCGGCACCTGACCCAGTAGTTGAACAGCTCCCATCGAACTCGAGGGTCCAAATACCATTAGGATCCTCTTCCTTAACATTCACAGCTGGTATCTCTGATGTCATGAAATAATTCCCTAAGCCAGCATCTTCGAAAAGAATTTGAGCCTTGGGGTCATCAGACTTAGTGACTAAATACTTCGCTTGAGGCTCAGGATGGAGAATACGAGGAACTCCATTAACTGGAATTTTAGCCTTGGTCCAGTCCATATTGATCTCCCCTCTGACATCTTTACAAAAACCTCTCCCTAAGAGAATACCATAAGCAGCTGGGATATCAACAACCAGAATGGTCATTTTTACTCTCTTCTCCGGGAAGGTGACAAATGCAAATTGTGCATCTTTGATTTGACCAATCAAAGGAACTTGCTTGGTTTCCATGGAGTAACACCATCCATATGATTTAGTCAAAGTAAGTCCAAGGGCATGAGCTACTTTTGCGGGCATCACGTTATCAGAAGCTCCTGAGTCAATTATGTAATTGCTGAGTTTGAACCCATTTATGAGTAAAGACAAATAAAATGGTTCGATCTTTCCTGAAGAAGAAACAGAGGTCATATTGGTCAAAGGTGAAGGTTGAGTAGGACTTGAAAAAATTCCTTTTGAAGATGAAGGAACAACAACCTTGCTTCTAATGAATTTGGCAAGCTTTTCAAATTGCTCAGGATTTGACTGAAGATATTCTGCTTCTGACATTTGGATCTTAGTTCTTTTTGCATGGTCAATAATGTCAAAAGTAGTATATGAAGGAATGATGGTAGGCTCAGTTTTGGTTATATTGGTTTGAGCTGAGGTACTGGTCTTGAGAGCAGGAGAAGGAGAATAAGAAGAAGTTGTTACCTTTTTAGTTGTCTCCCTTTCAGTTTGTGCTGAGATAGGAGAGCCTCTCTTGGCCATGACCACGGGAGCTTCTTTATTCTTCTCCTTAGAGCCTTCAACTGGTTTTCTAGGATTCTGAGATTGGGATCGAGTAAAGACCACAAATGACTGACCATCATGTTCACATCCATCTTCCTCGTATTCCAAATACCCAATGCTGGAGTCACCAGCTGAATCATCATAGGACTCATCAGCATATCCCGAAGCTTCAAAAGCTTCATGAGAATCTTGTTCTTCTCATTCTTCCTCTTCTTTGACTATCTCTACTGTAGCATTAATAGGAGGAGCTTCAATAGCCAGTCTCAGTTGAGCAGTAGTCAACCGTGGTCTATCTCTTATGGGAGCACCATTAGTATTATTGAAATTCCATCTAGGAATATCCCGATACGGAACGTTGCTCACCTGTTGAGACATTTGCTTTTTCAAAGCGATCAAGTCATTAGCCATCTTCTGAATCATTGGATCAGTAGTACTCTGAGAAGAACTCTGATTTTTAGGCTTGGATGATTCTTTTCTGATCTTTCCAGCCAGAATAAGATCATCTTCTATTTCAGTGGCCGTAGCTTGAGCGGTGGCCAAATCAGGGATAACAGATCTTCTTAACAAGAAGCTCACATCCAGAGGTTGAGCGTTGATGAAGAAACATTTCTGATTCTCAAGAGTAGGAACAACATGATCTGGAATCTTGTGAATCAGCTTGTTGAATTTGGCTATGAAGTCCCACATGGGTTCGTAAGACTCCTTCTTCATGTGGGTAAGCTGTGCTAACAAGGCATGAGAATCTTCAGCTGGTTTGAACCTTGCTTCAAATACAGATCTCATGGTAGCCCAGTTGGTAATGCATGCATTTGGGAGATGATAGAACCATTCTGCTGCTACGCCATGTAATGTTTCAACGAAGAGTCAAACAGAGACATCTTCGTGAGAAACCCCAAGAACACCGCATGCAACAAAGAATGAGGCAATGTGTTCGTCAGGATGTTGTTTCCCATCACCGTTGAACTTAGGAATATTCTTCCATGATCCATGAGGTAGGTCATGCAATGGTGGAGTAAGGGAAAGAGGACCAATAGCTGTGCCCCAAGGCATAGGTTGTGCTGCCATTCTCCTAAATGAAGTGTGAACAAGAATCTGAATATCTGGCAAGAATAATGCATGACAAGTTACCGAGACTTCTTGTTCTTGAGGAATCTGATTCCTTCGGATGGGTGAAGAACTTCTTGCCTGGCTAGATGCAACACTGTTGGGTGAAAGTCTGAAATTATGTTGTTGAAGCAGATCAAAGAATGGATCAGTTTCACCCTTGGCTCGGCTTAACCGAGTGAAGATCTTCCTGGCCAGCTTGAAATGGAAAATGGATCTTCTTGAAAATAAGGCAAATACGGAGTCACCAGACACCAAAAGGATAAGCTTAGTCTTATCAATCCGTATATCCCCAGTGGAGTCACCAAAAACTGTTGGTTGGATATTTTGTCATGCCAAAATATGAGGTTCAACCACAGTACATGGGATTAAATCCCTCCTCAAAGACAGGTGAGGCTTCCTGTTTATTACTAATCTAAAACACAACAAAAATAATATGTACAATATTCACATTAATCTAACGATTGGGGTTGGGATAGAATCCCAAAATCCAAATCCACACTAGGTAAAGATGTTGTTTTCTGAAATGGAATGGATCAGAAAGAAATACACAATGGAAAGGAAATGACGGGAACATATTTTATTTCAAACAAACACAGATCACGAAATAATCATACGAGTTCTAGATAACAAATGTAATGTAATGTTTGAAACAATTAAAATGATTGAGAATGCTAAACAAAGAATAGCTTAAGATCCTGAACATAAGAACAATATCTTAAGAGAGATGAATCTCACAACACAAAGTTTGCAAAAATAGCATCGATTTCTATTCCTCAAATGATTAAAAGAAAACATAAAGTTTTTCTTCTTCACAATAGTTCTCAATATTCCAAAAATCTCAACCCTTTGGAATGCATAAGCATCCCTTATTTATAATAAAAGGAGTTGAGAGAAAATAGGATAAATCCTAGAAAATAGTCTTTTAAAAGAGAGTCCTATTTTTCTTGACTCTCACGTAGGAGACCAAGTCAAAATTTGCTTCCTATGTGATGAAACAAAAATGAAAAAGACATGTCAATTTCAAGATTGAAATGACATGTTGCATTGTGCTTATTCTGTATCATCATCTTTATCTTCCTCCAACAAAGCCTGCTTGTCCTGAAATTCTTGGAATTTTTGGATTATACCCTGCATCTCATTCTCATCAGGCATGGTGGAATGATCACTCAGAACTTCACATGTTTCCTGAGTATCACTAGCATTGCCAGGAAGCTTTTTCAATCTCTTGTTGAGTTTCCTCAGGGTCTCCAAAGAATGTTCAATTTTCACAAACCTGTCAATGATTTCCATGCCGAATCCATAAGTTGGTTCATGCTGAATTGATTCTTGGATCTGTTTGTAAAGATCATCAACAGGTACAGGATACCCGAGCTTTCACTCAACACTTTAGCACAGATCTTGACTAGCTCTTCTTCTAAGTCATTCTTACCATCGACCAATTGATCTCTTGATTCTCTCAATTTGCTGCAAGCTTCATTGAGAATCTTTATTCTGAATCTGATGGCTTTAGTTAGCTGAAAATGTTTATCCCCATGTGGAATGATGCCCTCTTCAACCAAGATGCGGGATGGAACCTGTTTCAGCATTTGGAGAGCTTCGAAAGTCAACTCTAGGTTCCCAATTTCTGCTGAAAACTCATCATCCATTTTCTCTCCATCTTTCTTTATATCCTCTAAGGATTGGTAGACTTCCACAGTATCTTTGATGACTTCTTTTCCTTGCAGGAGCAGCCTTTGGGTCCATTCATCAACCGTTCTCCCCTTTTCATTAATCTTCTCAATCATGGGTACCGATGAGAAATCGAACCCGATAGGAGTAGAGGATGATGGTGTTGACTCAGGAGGCTTTGAGAGCTTGAGTAGCACTTCTGTTAGCTGTTGTACTTTCTCTTTTAACTCATCTCTATTTGCCTTAGTTTCCCTCAGCTTCTGGCACAACACATTCATGGCATCTTGTGCATCCTGCTGGGCTCCCTCTGTTGTTACTTTCCCTAGAGCCACCCTTGTGATTTGATAATATGTGACCATTATGTCATCCTTAGTTTTATCAGCTGTGGGAGTAGAAATCTCTACAAATTTATGCCCTGAGGCATCCACTGAAATCCTTGAGACTGTTTTGGGTTTCTTGGCTGACTTAGTGGGAGTGACCTTGAGGGAACTGAAATCAAAGGCTGGTAATGGGACAACTACCTTCCTCTTCCTCGGAGTCTGATCTACCAACCATTGAGGCATATTGGAAGAAGTTGCTTCCATTGCAGGCATTATGGTCACATCTTCAGGTGGAGGAGGATTAGCTTGTGGAGTGGTAACCACCATAAGTGTAGCGCCCATGGTAGTGGATTCAGGGAATAAAGGTGCAGTAGGAGGAGGCATGTCCATGGTTAACTGGGGTCTAGTGGGAAGAGGTGAGAGGCCAGAGAAGATACTAGCCATGGCTGAGGAACTTGGTGAAGAAATCTGAGGAAGGTTGAATGGGAGGAGGAAAGGATGGTTGAATGGGAGGAGGCAAGGATTCCAGAATTAGAGCTTGAGAAGTGGGAGGAAGACTTACCTCTGATGAACTATCTACCAAAGGAGGAATGGAAGGTTGAATAATCTCTTCTCTTGAAGGAAGATTCCCTTGTTCTGGTTGTGGAGGTGAATCAAGAACCTCAACTATTTGTGGGAGAGTGGCCACTGGTGTAGTTACTTGGTCTTCTCCCTTTCTTACAAACTTAACCTTCATTGGCCTTTTGGAAGGGTTCTTATCCTTTTCCTTTTTTCCTTTTGAGGGTCCCTCTTCCAAAGCATCTAGCTTTGCAAAACTCCCTTCTTTATAACTCATTCCCCAAGAAATGAGCCACACCTTAGTACGGGCAAGAATTTGAGTAGCTCTTCCCATGATAGAAGCTTTCTCAGCAATGGACCAATCAATGGCTGGGAATACATATTGATCTTCATTTAACCCATCATACGAGGCATCAAGGACACTCTCGTTGTCTTTAGTGCCTTTTGGGATGTCAGATAAATCCAGCATCTGGATTTCTTCAATTGTCAACCTGCTATTATCTTTTCTTCGGATGGCAACTTCATCCCGAAGATCAACCCAAATATCTTCTATGTTGGGAACATGTAGATATAAAGTCCCGTATGACTTAAGGACTCCTCGGAAATCAAATCCATCTCTGTGCTTCATGTGCTTCTTCAATTTGTCCTGAAGCTCATGCACTACATTCTTAGCTTTGACCACCATTGAGCACATGTACCTTCCAATGGAAATGGGGAAGGATACAACAGCCTTGTGTTTGCTTTGTTGGAATTTGTGGAAATCCAACAACTATCTTACCAACTCCATTAGGATCAGCTTATCACCTGGGAATCTGGGCAATCTGAAAGGATCACCTGGATACATGACCACCCGAAGGTATGTGAACTTCTTGAACTGCAAGAAGATACAACCCCATTTTGATACTTCAACCCATGCTTCATCAGAGACTCTTCTTTTCCTTAGATCAGGGTTCATCCTGCAGATATTTTCATAAAAGAAAGCATCATTCAC
This sequence comes from Taxus chinensis, assembly GCA_019776745.2. Classification (NCBI taxonomy): domain Eukaryota; kingdom Viridiplantae; phylum Streptophyta; class Pinopsida; order Cupressales; family Taxaceae; genus Taxus; species Taxus chinensis. The sequence goes on along the minus strand of CM034156.1, from coordinate 4,477,479 downwards.
TCTTCTGAACTGATCTTCGGAACCTTTCATTGTCAGCTGAGGGAGGTACCGATATATGTGTTCTATAGCCCTATCTCCTTTTGCATCCAATCCTGGATAATTTCTCATGCCAGCTGCTGCATAGGTGACATACGATGACATATAGAATTTTCCCATAGTCAAGACTGTCTTCATCTGGGAATCAATCTCATCACTTATGAGACTGCTCCAATCGATCCCTTGTTCATTCTTCTTCATAATCACCATGAATTGATACATCCATCCTTGGAAGTCCCTTGACTCAGGGAGTCCAAATACTCGACTTAGCAAGGTGATGATGTCACTGATTTCAAGGATGAAATCACTCCTGGGGACAAACTTGGGAAACCTTGAGATGGCCGGCTTGGCCTTGATCAAGAAATTTCTATTCACATGCCTGATGCAGTCTTCTTGATCTTTGTCCCAGGATTTCTATGCTGACTTAAGATCTACGTCAACATATTCCTGAAAGTTGGGTAATCTTAAGAGGTCATCAAAATAACCCCCATCCAACTTCACTATGACTTCTCCTGCTTGATTTTTCACTGAGCGAGAGTCTGAGTCATAATGGGAAGCACAGGCCAAAATGAACTCAGGGCATTGAGCAGACATTGGGAATCCTACTGCAAGAGGGAGGCCACTGTTGGTTATTGCCTTCATCCAGGGACTCTGAGAAGAATCCTTGGTTCTGTTCCAGAAATCCTCCATGTCAATGTTACCGAGTTTCATATCTCGGATGTCATAATTGCAATCTATATAGGAGGGGGATTCCATCTTCCAATACTTGTATTTCATCTTCCCTGACCTGTCTGACTTGTCTTTAGATGATCCAGGATCCGACATGAGAAATCCTGAAGAAAGAATGCCTAGACAACTCCTATCTGAGCAATCAGACTTGGAAGCTTGCTGAGCAACCCCACAGACCCACCACACTATCCAGATTTTAGGACTTGTAAAGCACCTGATGAAACCTGACACACTGGAGAGAGTGTCAGAACTTAGGTCTTGTCAGACACTTCACAAAACCTGACACACTGGAGAGAGTGTCAGAACTTAGTAGGTGTTGAACACTCTGCAAGACCCGACACACTGTGGGAATCAGAAGATGTTGAGCACCTCGCAAGACCCGACACACTGGAAATCGGATGTCGGATGATGTTGGATGTCTGGCACTTAGAAAATCCCGAAACAATGGAAATCAGATGTCAGAGGATGTTGGATGTCTGGCACTTAGAAAATCCCAAAACACTGCGGAACTTGGAGATTGTAAAACACCCTGCAAAACCTGAAATAAGGGATCAGGTTTTTGAGATGTCAAGACATGCAATCTTTCCACCATTTCAATAGTTAGGACTTTGTATTCTTCTCCTTTTCTTTAAAACACAAAAAGGTATATTCCAAGGTATAGAATAGGAAAACACCCTAAGGGTGAACTCTTAATCAATAATTTCTATTGGAATACAACCCAAAAAGAAGAAGAAAACCTAAAACCCTAAACCTAGAAGAAAAATAGGAAAGGAAGGAGAAGAGATGTAAAGAACATCACAAAAACATTTTCAACAAAACTCACAAGTAGAGGGCAGAGAAAATACCTTCAGAAAATTTGAAAAATAATCAAAAATGAATCACGCAATCGAGCATGAAATCAAATCAGGTTCGAAGGTTGAGAGAGCATGTACGAGAAAATCCACGCAACCAAAAGTACAATAGATAAAAATGACATGTAAATCCAACTATTTATAAAAACCCCTACATTTATTACACTTCACATGACACGTGTGCCAACTACCTGACAACTCAGAGTTAATGCCATGTCATCATGCTTGGAGTGCCCAAAAACCCGATACAAAGGATTAGCTATCAATTCGGGTTTCAGGTTTCGGGAAACAGATGACATGAAACATGAGATGTTTGGGTGTTCCAAGGTTCCAAAACCCAACACAAAGGGACATATCAGGTTTCGGGTTTCAAAAGTCAATCGACATGTAACATGCTTTTTGCAAGTCATGTTCCGATGCTCATGAATTCCGAAAACCTGAAATACTGGCTAGTTTTGGGTTTCGGGTTTCAGGAAACAATTTTCATATAGCATGTAAAAAACATGTTTTCATGTTGTTGAAACCTGAAAACCCAAAAATCTCTTCAAAAGGGAATTTTAGGAGATTTTTCCAAAAAAAATTCTATGGTTATCTTAATTTTAGCTAGAATCACTAAAATGAGATAAATATCACCTAAAAGGTGTGAGGGAAGAGCATACGCAACACAAAAACCCAACTACACCGAAAATGGAGAAAACTTATGAAATCAAAGTGAAAAACAATTCACTTTAACCGAAGTAATGTTCATTCCCTTAACCATGATTCAATGAAATGTTTAAAAGCATGAAAAAGGCTTAGAGTTGTTTTTGATTCCCAAGATCACCTAGAAGGTACGAGGGAAGAACATATGTAACTCTATCCTGATAAGTGAAAACAAAACATTCATGAAATTCAATCAAACAAGTTAGCAAGAAACATGAATCAATATACCTTGCAAACAATATTTAGTCTTCCAAAAACATGCAAGATGTCAGCAATAACAAAGATCAAAATTCATACAAACTTGAAAAAAGTGCCCAAACTCCAAGAGAGCACACTTGTGCGGACTTGAGAGCACCTGTGCACCACTTACAACACTTGCGCACCCTTAATAATGGTTACATGAACTATATAGTCTATGCTTGGATTTGCTAAAAAACACAGATAACGATTGACACACATGGCTAGAGAGACGAGGACATGGACTTCAGAGCACATACATGGGTTTGACAAGAAAATAGAATGCAAAGATACATAATGATGCATACGTGAACATACAAGCACCTACGCGGACGTACAAGCGTATGCACAGGTCTGACAGAGTAGCACAAAGGGTAAAATAACAATGCAATGTATGCGCAGCTAGAGAATCACTTGCATGGACCTTACAACAGTAGTGCACCCCTAAAGACTTATGTGTGGCCCAGCCTAGCACCTATGTGTGTATCTGGAATGACGTCAAAAATATGGAATTCTGACACAAGTAACTTCAAAAAGGTCAAATTTTTACTATCCTAGCTCAAAATTGACAACAACCCATTACAATTAAACCTATAAAAGAGACTAAACACATGAAAAATTACCAAAATACATCAAATAATTCAAGTTATTTAACATGTGCATGATTAGGGTTAGTCCAAATTGAAATAAAACTAGCAAAACTTGACATCAAATGCTAAGGGACTAGGATTCGTCCCACCGGGCATGCAAAAGGTGAAAAGATAGAAATTTTACATGCTCAAACAAAGCTAACACCTAGTAGCTTCTAATAAATCAATCAAACCTACTATAGAACCATCAAGATAAGATCTTGTGAGAAATAATTTCTTCAATGCATGAAAGATATCAAATTAAAATGTTAAGCTATTTCTTACTCTCTAGATTGTTAATCTAACAAATGAACCTATTTAGATCACTTTAGCAATCAAAAGGAAGTGATTTGATGAAGGTTTGAAGATGGAATCTCAAAACATGGCTACAAGGAAATTTTTGGATCTTCCCATGCTCTTCAATTTGAGAGAATGGATGTAAGATTGAGAAGTTATTTCCTTCAATGGAGAATGGCTCAAGATCAAAATGCCTATAGTTTATCCTAGGGAAAATAAGGTGTAAGAAGAAAGGTAAGGAGGGGGGTTTCTTATATAGCTTGCCTAAACTGGAAAGGCTAGAAAATTGATGAATGTGGGATAAACCCAAAAGAGGAAATACAAAGGCCATGTATATTTGATAAAGTAAGTGCACTTTGTGGGAGTTGAAAGTGGGTTTACTTAATCAAAGGTGATTAATTAATAGAAAGGGGTATACCTATAGAGGCTCAGAAGAAAGTTAGTATGATTCGGGAGATTTTAAGGGAGGAAATGGTTCAATAAATGACAATTTATTGATTTAGATTAGTAGTTGTAATTAATTAAGAATAATTAATTGACCTAGGTATAAGCGAATGCTAATTAACAAAAGGTCGTTAATCGGCATCCTGAATGATATGAGGGCTAATTAATTAGCAAAACATAATTAATTAATGATGATAGAGGGAAAATGGTGGCTTATTGATGAAGTGTCATCAATTTATGGGAAAGAGGATAGTTAGTGCAATTTAGGTATTAAAATTGCTTGACCGAATTCTAGGTGTCTACAATTGGCATGAATCATTATTTTATTACTCAAATTATATTTTCCTTAACACATGTTGCTAGTTTACAATCTCAAAATACTTCGTTTCTCAACAGTTCAAATCCATAGTGGATTCAGATCCAAATTTTGATTATCATTTGGAAAGCTATCGTATATGTTTTCTCATAAGGGTATTCACCATTTAATAGTTGTATCGATTACACAATTTACTTGATCATTGTTCGTAATGTTATCACTTGTTAAGGATTTTAAATTTCAAAATTCCAGTAGGTTGCCCCAAAGTAGTTGACATCACAATGTCACACAAGGTACAAGGCACAATACAAATAACCCATATAATGCATTTTTAGCACATTTTCACGAATAAAACATGTCATAAGACCGTTAACTTCACCATGGAAAGACAAATATTAGTCCACATAACATATAATTCACAATACATGTGACCCAAGCATAGATCCAACACATCCACATGCCTAACATACACTAAGGCATCACACCAATGCATATACAAATGGTATAACATAACTCAAAACCACAACTGTACCCATACAATGTCAAGCTAATATCCAATAGTACTTACTAATAAGGAGGATCATCAAACATCTACATAATAGTGCATAACAATATTCACAAGAGTAGATCATGATTCATACAAACCCACTCCAAATGTCTCCCAAATCTCCATAAGCCTCCTAAGAACTCCATATGCCTCTATAGACACAATATTATGCACTTGGGTACATTTCTAGGTCCATAAACACATACTAGAATTTATATGATTCATAAGCTAGAAAAATAGTAATTGACGACTGTCTTTCGATTTTTGTTTTTATTTCTTTTTTGCTATCTGGTCTTACACACCCTATAGCCCAGTCACTATTTTACATGTTTATCTTTTATGGCCCCAAACACCAGCGCCCATCCAGGACAGGAGCACCTAGGTGCCCCTATCCCCTCTGGGTGCCCCCGACCCTTTTTCACCTTACTCACTTATTTTGTGTCTCTTTTATATTTTGAGGATCTTTTCTACTTATGGGTTGGCCTTCTAGTTGTCAATTAAGAAATTCAAACAAGGGAATAATACAAATACATAGTTATGTGACCAAAATAAAGAACCAAGCTCTAGTCATATACTATCATCACCTAAGCTTGCATCCAAAGGCACCAAAAGCATCCATTCAAGGGAAAATGGTCTACAATTTCTACATACACGACATAGGAATGGGAAGTTCTTTATTCTATGCATGCATTTATCTACATTGTTACAGCTAGCTACAACCTGTTATCAAGTGCACTTGCAAAATGACATCTTAGGGCACGATTCTTACACATACTCACCAAAACTACATGGAGTATGAGATGTAGTGAAACACTCACTTGTAAGCTCACTCTTGGGGTGACCACCAAGGTCAGTTTGAATCCCCATATTGCATCTTTATTTTTTGGATTTGATGTGGTATTGCAGGTTTTGCATGTGATATTTTTTTTTCAGGTTACAGGTACCCCAGGGATCATATTGTGACACACAGGTGATCAACATAGAATGTTTTTGACACATAGTGATTGACACAAAATGTTTGCAACACTTGTGTGACACATTGAAGATCAAGTTCTAACCATTTTCATAGTCATTGGCACCCATTAGAGGTCGTTAGCGCCCAAGTACCCCTATCGATCCATGGACGCTCGTGTTGGCCATATTCCTACAGTCTAGAATTTATCTTGAGAATTTACAACACTCTTCACTTCCTATTCAATAGTTTTCCCAACTCATACTAGTCCCAGACATCATGTAAATCAGCTAAGTCACTCTTCCTATACCTCTTTCTTAGGGTTTTATACTTTACTCACTTATTGCTTGTGTCAAATTTGTATTTTATCAACTAAGGCACTCTTCCTATACCTCTTTCTTAGGGTTTTATACTTTACTCACTTATTGATTGTGTCAAATTTGTATTTTATCATCTATTATCATATGTGACTCTGCAATTAGGGTTTTACAAAAATCTATTTTTGTTAAATAATTTAGTGAGCATGTCATTCAAACACTCTTAGATCCTCAATTTTCCTCTCACCATTGATATCTCCATCTAGGTGTTTTTGTGGGATAATCCTGATTGTGAGGTTAAAATCAAATATTTACTTGCTACTCCTCACATTTCTTCCAATACTCCTCCGAATCATGTATATCAGCATTTTGTAGCCACGTTTTTTGCACAAATTACTTTCCCATCTGATACAACTACCTCTCTTTTTATCCATGACAATGATCCTCCTCTTTATATCCAGGCTCGCATATATAACATAGGCATTAGGTGAGTACTAGTCAATAATGGATTCGAGCTTAATCTTTGTAATCTCACATTTATTCAATAGCTTGGCATTTCATCAGCTAATGTCAGTCCAACATCCATTTCTATCCATAGCTATGATTCTTCTTCATGCTTATGTATGGGCACTATCACCTTACCCATCATAGTTAGGCCTAAAACCGTTCCTATGGTATTATTTTTTATTGACACCAAAGTCTAGTTCAATTGCTTACTTAGTAGGCCATGGCTTCACGTTATATAGGTAATACCTTTTATAGTTCATCAATGTGTTAAATTACTACATGATGGCTATGTATATACTATTGTTACTGATCACAACCCATTCAAATATTTCCACCTAGACCCACTCACTACACTCCCTACTCCACTTCTATATCACAATGTTGGTCATCCCTATACTCCTCCTACATATCTCATTGATGATTATCAACTCACAAAACCTCCTACCCTTACCACTAATATGATTCTTCTCTAAGGATCTATTTGTTTATATGACATCATGTCATCTACTTCGTCTCTCCAGGAACACTCTATGTCTATAAATACTCCTTTGTTATGCACTCTTTTCATACATGAATCTTATTGGCCTCACATCCCATTTGATCCCGCTTTCTCTGACACTGTTTGCACACATGATAGCTTGGCTCGGTTAGGATTCACACTTGTTGGTCTTCTTCCTCTTCCTTATTCTCCTCACCTCTATCATGGATATGTTTGCATCATTGTTTCTTATGGCCTTCTTGTCTTCCATTTATCAGTATTCCTTGCACACACTCCTCATTATTCTCCACTCACACTTAGGAAATCTTAGCTTGACTATATTGGTGGCACTTTAGATCCAAATCATACTGATATCACATTTCTTATGACTTTTGGCCACATTAATATTTTTCATGACTCTTTCTTAGGATATTCACCAAATCTCACTCGATGGTATGCATATGGTTATCCACAACCACCTTTCACTGATGAAGAATATATAATGGGCATGTGCAATCTACGCCACAAGGGATCTCTATATGATAAACCTCACACTATTGCTTACCAAGTCTCTTATCCATGTCCCATTGGCTATGATATTGACAATGTTGATCTTATAAATGATTTTACCTGATTCTTTTCCACATCACACACTTGGGGGGCATCATGCTTCCCCCCTTCAATCATTTCCAATTCTGTCTAGTATATACACATTCACATTACGCTTTGTGCTTCACATATAGTCTTTCTATATCTATTCTCTCTTATATATCTTGATATATACTTTGTACCATTCATTACCTTATGAAACACTTTATTTCCACTATTCATACTTGACAATTGAGGGTCTAAATATAAAATTAACCTCACAACATTCACCTTCTATGCTATACGCTTAATGTTATATTCTATCTAGTACAAATTATCAAACCATTTCCCTATCTATTTACATGGTTCATAATTAACTGCGGAGGGTCTAAATCTGAAATGAACCTCATCACATTCACCTTTTATACTCGGCACTTCATGTTCTATTCTACCTAGTACACATTATCAAACCATTTCCGGGTGACACACTCTTGTTCTATGGTTCATTCTTGATTGTTAAGGGGTATTTTATAAATGAACCTCATCTCATACACATCCACTGGGGGGCATGTTTCCCTATCACATTCACATTGCATACCATTCTATCTCATTTATACACACAACATATTGCATAGCTTGGTTGCATTTATTCTTGCTTTCTTACATGTACATGTACACTTTGTTTCCATGTTATAAAGATACTTAGCATATGATTATCTTTATCATATACACATGTGCATTCACTTGTTCTCGAGTTGTGAATGCATACTTTTTATAGGTCGTTACACGTTGCAATGATGCTTGACATTGTACCTTTTACCATTCCCATCGAGGCTCTTGGGGGCATCTACTTTCTCACACGTTACAAGTGTTATTGTTTCATTATTTACTACTTCCTATTCTTACTAGCACACTAATTCATATCGGTACATACATACTTTGACATACTCTTTATTTTTATAACATGATAATGGGTGCTTCATGTGTAGACACCAACATTTGGTACTGCTACCCTCGAGTGCTCGTGTGCCCATCTTTCACCATGGTCCTATCTAGACCTATTTTAATTTAATTCACTTCATTTATTTAAATGACCATCTATTAGCCCATCACCTTTAATTTTTGTTAATTAACCTTAATTAGCTAATTACCTCTAGTTACTTCCTTTGGGATGCTTTTATCCCTAACCACCTAAATCCACATTCTTATGCTTTTTCTAGCATTTATCCTACCCATACTTATCTCCTATCAACCTCTCACACTTCCCTACCTACATGCTTTAAAGAACTTATCATAATCCCTAAATGCCCCATATCTCAAGTAAATAAGTGATTTTACCATCTAAGGAATGGTTTCCTGTAGTTGGTGGTGACCCAATTGGGTCACTGTCAACCCTTTAAAATTACATTCACCTCCCTCTTCCCAGGGCATGCATGCAGATATCCAAGCTTTCTTGCGACTTGCAAACTTCTTCTTGTGCCTGAACATCCCTGCAATAGTTACAGACCTCTTGGATCTCCTTCCAGCTTGCTTATATCACTCATGAACATCCTTCGTGAGATTAATGTAATTTTGTGTTGTTTTATTCAGTTATTATCATATTATCATTGTCTTGTCTGCATCTAACATTTTTTAGGACTAGATCATCTCCACATACCTCGTTTCGGTCACCTTGTTCGTCCCTCATACTTTCAGGTTTCCTTTTGGTCCATCCACTCTCGGCTTAACTCATTCCATCTCAGGTCGTTGTCGACCTTGGCATGTCATCATTGATCCTGTATCCATACACCTTTTTGCCTCTATTTTATAGAGCCTCATATCCCTGTTACATTGTTCTAGTGATCACCCAGTTGTCAGATCCCCCTGACATCATTATGTTTCTTAGTTTCATCTTTTTAGTCCCCCAATCTTCATCGCCCCTACCCAGTTTCCATCAGCCAAACCCCTATTTGTAGCATCCACCACTTAGATCCATGTTTCCTCACACCCTTTTTCTTCTATGAATCTCAGAACTTCTCTGCAGGTTCCTACCAGTCAGCACAAAAGCCCTAATATTGTCAACTTTTCATTTAGATCTATCCAAATCTGCATTTACAATTGTTGTTTCATTCATCCACCTATGGTCGTCATTGACTTCACCTCTGAAGTCTTGGTCTCCGTCGACCCTGTCAGGTAACTTTATTTTATGTCAATTTAGATCAGATTTGTATGTTTCTTACATTTCTACATTTTCTAGTTTATGTGTGACTCAGATTCTGCATATTATCATGTTTATTATTATTTCTTTTATCATATCTTATCAAACATAGGGGTTGAAATCTACCAAGGAAGTTAACTCTTCTTGGAGCCAACTTCGTCAGGAAATCCCACCATCTGTCATCTAATCCATTTTCCTCTTAGTTGCCTTTGTTTTGCAGATTCATAAGATTTGTAGCAAGTTTGTCCACTTTTTTCCTGTATCCATCACATTGCATTCAAGGTACCTTAAACCCTCACATTTTGAGGTTATTTAATTTTCTTTAGTACTAATTCATTAACTTGAAAAGAAAGAACAAATTGGATCAACATTCTGGCACACCAAGCGGGACACCTTTTTAGGTGATTCCTTGCATTTCTTGTTATTTTTTGTGTTTATCCTTCTAACATTATAGGTAAAATCTTCACTTTTCACTTGCTCGTGTTGCACTTGATTGCTTGGATCGATCTTCACTTGCGTCTTCTTAAAGATCATATAAAAAGGAAAAACATTCTCCAGGTATTCCCCTTTTTGTCTTATTTTCTCCATTTTGCATCATATTTTCCCTTTTTATGTGTTTGTTCTCATCAAACTTCCACATTTTGATTTGGCTCAAAACCAACCCTTTGCATCCTTGTTTGAAAAAATAGTTTAAGTAGGGGTTAATCGGTTGCATCTCACATTCTATCACACATAACCAAAATTCACACATCAATCTACACATCTAGACATCTTCCTACCAGGTGGACTGATTGGGATTTGATCACCCAACAAGAAGTCATTGCAGTGTTTTAGATGAGTTAGAAATCTTGCATAGACTCGGGCCTCACGTACCTTCAACTATATTGAGGAATCCCCAGTCATAACTATCTGAAACTAACCTTAGATGACCTTTTCCTAGGTACCTTCATTATCCATTTTCCCTTTCCTTTCTCACATCTTCTAATTAATCATGTTAATAAAAATGTTGATGCTTGATTTGTTTGTTAATAAAATTCATAAAAAAATATTTTCCCATTTTATGCCTATTAATACCTCTTCTCAAGACAACACATCAATATAATATATCCAATGATACTTCCTCCTCCAATGATCTTGAGATTCTGCATTGGATCTCTCAACCTTGTAAATACCATGTCATTCAAATTAATCCCCTTTTTGAAACCGACTCTCCTATCTCTTATCAGCCCATTTCCCCTCGACCAGTAACACCACCATCTCCTAATCCTTTAGAAACCCTTGTTCCTCCTACTAGCCCCATTTATGACTTCACATTTTGTAGATCTTCCACAATTTCTCAATCTTATCAATCCACTCAATTGGTGGATTCTATTCCATCCCCATCACCTCATATCAACACTATACCTACTTTGTTTGATATTATCACTACACTTCCTTTCCAGCCATCTCAATCTCCCAATAATCAACAATAAAATATCTCTATCTCACAAAGATCTATTCAACGTCAACAATTACATCTCATTCCTATCTCTCAACAATGATCATTATCACAACCTATCCCATCCTGTCACATTCCCATTCAATCTCCACCCTTTAATTATATCCCCTCTTATCAAAAATTACATCCTTATCCATCCACTTCTCATGTTGTGCAGTCACAACCATCTACCTCTTATGTGAAGCCTTCACAAAAAACTTATAAACCATCTTCTAATTATACCCCCTTGGGGGAATCATACAGTTCAATCTTCGATAAGTTGATGGTAGCTCACCTCCTCATACTTCCTCCCATCCAGCCTATTGACAACTCACACCCCAAAATCACTTGGTATCATGAGGGTCACTACTGTAGATATCATCGAGTCATAGGTCACGACATTAAAAAGTGTCATTATTTTAAAGAGTACGTTCAACAACTTATAAATCAGGGGGATCTCTAGATAGAAAATCCTACCTCATCTCGCAACCAACCCCTTGACATCTTCAGACAACCCTTTCCTAATCCACCATCGACAAATCAATTTCTACCTTCCACATCTTACACATCCAATCCCTATGCAATCAATACTATACATCAAACACCTCCATCCTTACCTATCTCATCTACCTCATCATTTATTCATACCTTAGACATTGTGCTACAACTTCTACTGCACCTATCACATTAACTTCCACCACTTGTCCTACATCTACATCTATTCCTACCTTTACCACATCCACATCGACTTTGACTATACCTACCACTTCATCCACATCTATCATACGCCAACCTACCATATCTAACCCCTTACCCACATCAACATCAAACACACATACATTTACATCCCTAAACATTCCAATTGAACCTATCTCTCATCAATTTCCCCTATATCTAACCCATCAACAAACTCATTTACATCTACCATGACATCTTCATCACATATACATACATCTTCTCCCATGGCCACATCACCTATTTTATCTCAATCCTCCAACATCTACCATTTCCACATCTATAGCCACTACCATACCAATCACATCTTATTGATTTGAAAACATATTAATGATACTCCTTAAAGCATTTGTGAAACAAGAATCTTCACCTAAGACAAGCACAAAGGGTGTTTGTGTTTCCTCTACATTAACCAATCCAAAACCTACACAATCCACATCTCGCATAGACCTCATTAATTGCATCATACAAACACCTCTTTCTCTATCCACATCTACACCCACCTTTGATCTTACCTTCATCCTTCATCCCTTATTATATTCACTTCATTGGATTTTATAATACCTACTACTCCACCTGCATCTATTCCACCCTTACCTATTATACCATCCATAGAATCAATCCCAATTCCTCTTTTTTCACTTCTACCAACACCAATCACATCAACTATCGTAACTACATCGACTTCATCTTCTCCTCCTACATCTTTCTCATCATTTGAAGAGTTTTTGAAATCATTCCAACTCGCTTAGACTGTAAATGATCCTCCCATATCATCCTCATAATCAAACACTTCCACATCTTCTTTAGACATTATAAAAATTACTTCTTCCACCAATACCAACCACACAACCTTCAGATCCTCCAGTTGAGATTATTTTCATCCCTGCCAAGGGTAAATCCTCTCAATCAAAATCTAAGACTCTTGGTAAACATCCCCAAAGGTCTCTCATGCATCCTCATAAGAAGTTAGGTCTTCCTTCTTCTCAACAATCCAATGTTACAACATCCATCCTAGGAGCACCCCCATCTATTTTAGGGCCAGGCCCTCATCTAAGACATCTCCCAATGATCAATCCAAATCCAAACAATCTAATCCTCCTCCTAAATTTGATTCATCTTCTAAGACATCTAATTTACCTATCCAATATACATCCACTACTTCCCCTAAATCCAAGTCAAAATCTCCTACCAAGCCTCACAAGAAAAAAATCTCTAGTAATTCTTTCGAATCTTACATAGATATTCTTAGACATTTAATTCAAACATTTTGCCTCACACTTCCACCTATCAAATATTTTGATCCTCATAGTAAGAAATCATCATGGTTTGATCCAAATCACATTTGCGCTTATCATCATACCCTGGGTCATGACACTAAGCATTGTAAGGCCCTCCAAACCATCATCCATGATCTTATTGAGGAAGATGAATCTCTCATCCAAGAGGATCCTCCTTCTCTATCCACCACAACCAATCCAACTACTATTTTTACATCTTCATCCATCAATTTTCATCACCTCCGCAAGAGGGTCCTCCTTTGTTCATCGATATTATTTCCTTTCCAATCATCCCTATGATCCCCAACCATCTATCCAATCCAAATTTAAAATTTATCATTCCTTCTTAATGATCCCATCCAATCTTCTTTGACATCCATCTAGCTCATCCATATCTAAGTTACCATTACATACTCTTTCATCACATGGATTCAGCATCTTCCCCTCATTTTTTATCCTCTTGACATCTGGGGGATTTCTCATCCACACAGTCTGCTTATCCACATTAATTCCTTTTCTTATCTTATCCATTCAAACCAGCTCTTTTGACATTGGGGGACTTTGCTCTAGGAATTCCTCCTTGACATTCTTCATTAATTCCACCTTTTCCTGACCCATTTCTTATCTTTTAAGATTAGCATATCTCTCATTCGGCATTCATCCAAAGTTTATTGCCATATTTTAGTCATATTCTATCCACCCTTTTTTTCATCCTAAGTCCACCTTTGTGGCCATATTTGTGCCTCTTTTGGGGCACCATATTTTTCATCCTAAGTCCACCTTTGTGGCCATATTTGTGCCTCTTTTAGGGCACCATATTTTTCATCAAAGTCCACCTTTGTGGCCATATTTGTGCCTCTTTTAGGGCACCATTTTTCATCAAAGTCCACCTTTGTTGGAAGGAAGAGCATATTTGTCTTAAACTCTCATTGGGGATACCATCTCCTCATCCTCAGTTCCTCACTTTTGAAAAGGTAGCCATATTTGTGCCTCTCTACCTATCTCACCATATTTATATCTCATCTCATTCTAAGTCCACTTTTGTGGCCATCTCTTCATCTCGTTAGGGATGCATATTTTCCTCACTTCCTCAAAGGTAGCACATAGTTTTTATCTTCTCTCATGTTATCTCATCATATCCCATCTTATTAATCTGTTGATCTTATCTTTCAAACTAAAATCATGACATTGTACTACTCTAGAAAGGAGCCAATGTAGAAAATTTTCCCCCAACTAGATTGGACCATACATTATCACACATAAGTATGGGTCAATAGCCTATCATTTGGCCTCCCTTGATGGAAAACCAGAAGTGGAACCACTTAACGCATTGCACTTGCAACTGTTCTATTTTTAGCATGTCTACCAGTGAACACTTAGTCATATCCTTAGATCATTCCTCCATCATTATCCTCTTCCATCTATCATTGTAATGATTTGGAACTATGTGGTCTACCATTACTTTCCTCGGCATGACCTTAAATATGGGCACCATGGCTCTTTCCATAGCATTTTCCTTATGGATAGGTTCTCCCTTCTTGGTGAGGACTCCACGATCATTACATCCATCACCCTATTGTTTACCTCTTGAAATCACACTAAGGGGTCATGGGTGTCTCTTATACATTCATTATCCCCTCATAAGTGGTCTACCTAGCTAGTCCTATCTCTTCCCCATGTTAAAATCAAAATTCATGGATGCTTCTTGATTCAAAAATCCAAGCTATCCAAAACAGGATTCCTCCCTTCTTCTGACAACTGTGTATAAATTCAAAAGGTATAATACCTTATCATTGACATCAATGTAAATAGACTGATCCCTTATTTGATGGCTATCATTAGTATCGGATCTCTTGCCATCTTTTATCCTATGGCATAAAGTAGAGTCATACCCTCAAAGGTTGGAATTCTTTTGTATCATCTACTTTTTATTGGTTCCCATCATTAATCCAATCTGGTAGGGAACCTTTTGTTGCATGGATCCTTTGGAAGAAATTTTCCCATATGATCATTTTATTCTAGCAAACTGTGGCACATTAGAGCACCTACATCTTTTTTTCCCTATGAGTTAGGGTTTAGATTTGAATGGAAGATTCCTAGCTTGCGTAGGAGTAACCCTATTTGTGTGTGGACTGTTACATCAGGAAATGTGGCCCTTCTATGTTATAAATTAGGTTTTGGCATTTCCATCCAGTTTCCTTATCATGACTTTTGAATAACTTTATTGGTTGTGTTATTTAAGGCATTTAATTCATTTGTATTTTATTCATCTATGTGGATTGCCTTAGCCCTGTGTGGATCCTCCTTCTTGATCTTTCCAAACTGGGCATGGATTTTAGAGAGCATATTTTGTTTTGATGTCAATTAAACCTGTCTAACATCATTAGTGCACCCATTATACCATTTCTTAGTACATTGAAACATATGTCCACATGGGGGTCTTGTGTAACACCAACTTTGTCTTTATTGAAAAAGGAGTTATTTTTATAGGAGAGAGACCCTTTGCATGAACCCATCATGAAGTCATATCAACTTATTACCCATTTTAGGTCCCTATCAAGTCATTACAAAGGGTAGATGCTTTTGTTATTGGTTTAAGTTCCACATACTGTGCATCATATACATGCATCCATATTCTTTGCGGCAAAGTATCAAGATGAAAATAATCACCTTGTCATGCCAATATACCCATGTTTTAATGAACCTCAAAGTCCATTTCCACTATATTAAGTAGCATCCACTACTGGAGGGTGGAGGATTCAAATCCTAAGTTCATCTAGGATAATTGCCATCCTCTCATCAGTCACTTACGATCAGGTTGTAACATGGCTTTGGTGACATTTTTTGTTTTTTGTTGAGCTTAATGTGTTTCCTTTTGGTGTATGTCATCTATATCAATAAAGGTGTAACATTCGGTCCATCTTGCTGGTACCTCCTGAATGAAGGATCCAACTGTGAAAGTGAAAAGCACTAAGTACCATACATAAGCATGGTTCTTGTTTAAAGGTTAAACATTTGGAAATATGAGAAACCATCGAAGTGTACAGTTGAGGCATCAGGTCACTCTCCAACCAGCCAACGTGGTGAGTCTACCCTAGGCCATCAGAAAATCTCATATGGTTTCCATCTCCCCTGATCCAGGGAAACCAAAAACCTATCACAGGTGTTCTACAAGGTTGGATCTGCTCTAGGTCTTCATGGTTTGTGGTAATCTTCTGGGAAAAACCCCACCAAATATGGTCACCAAGACCAATGGTAAGCCAGATGTTGGCATGATCACTACAATAGGTTAGCGAGCTATATGGAGAGTGTAACTAAAAATCCTACATCCATGTTTGGATCTCCTCCATTATCTTAAAATATAACTAGTTCATGTACAGATCAATTTAGCATAAGGGGTGCCAATGTTGGATTATTTCATTGTCTTATGCTCAAAGTGGTCTCTTGACCTTACCTCCACACCTGCTCAGTTGAGATTCCAACCTGGATTCTTCTACATTTATCAGAATTGCATAACATGAAATACCTTCATGTAATTGGCATCAAATCAATCAAGCTAAACATTAAGCCTTATCATCTATATGAAACAGTTAAAATAATAGAATCTCATGTGATGCTCATCGCCTCAAATAGTAAAGTTTCAAAACTACAAACTGCTATTGAAGGCTCGAAGGGGACAATTATTCCCCTTGTATAGGAAATCTAAGGATCAAATCTACATCCTCTAAGGGTGATCAATAGATCTCAGTCATCCTAAAGCACAAGCTATCATGTATACCTGTCCCATACTCCCAAAAGATGGCAATACATCTTTTGGGATCATGACATTTAAATGCTCCTCCCCATGATCAGCCTTTAATTGATCTCACTCCTAAGAAAGCTTCCCGTCACATGATCATCTAATTCTTATAACAAACTTCCCACATCGATCTCTAATTTTCTCTTTGACCTTCACAGAGTGGGGCAACTAGATTTAGGGAACACTACATATGGATACCCCTTTCCCATGTACAAGTTACATCAAAAATCCCTTTTAATTGTGTTGAAATTACGTTTATGAGTTCATTTCATTCCATACCTCCCTCATGGTCTTTGGTATGCTAACTATCATTGGTTATATCTACATTTTTTTTGGTCACATGTGCCTTGTGTTACCTGGATCCCCTTCTTGTTTGCGCATCCAATGCCACCTGGAGGCATCGTTCATCCTTTTTGTCCCTTGATATGATGCAGCATCAATTGTACCCTTTGGTCACATATAGTTTGAATCAAGTGTGGGTCTATTATCTCATCTCATATATTGTCTCATCTATCATTTCTGATTACACCTTATCTATCTCATCAAATCTTATCCAATTGACCTCACATATCAAGTCCACCCTTGTGGCCATATTTACTCCCCTTTGGGGTAATTTATATCACTTTTTTTATATTTCTCCTCCTTGGGACACCATTATCAGCCTTATGCACTTTACCCTTAGGGTACTTTTTTGTGTCATTATTTCTCTCCTCCATCCTTTTTTTTATCTCTTTTCTTAGGGCATTCCATCTCATCCATGTCTATCTCAATTCCACCTTTATGGCCATATTTATTCCCCCTTGTGGCATTTTATATCATCACTTTTTCATTTTTTTTCCTTTTTAAGCCATTTTTGTGCCCTTTGCATGGGTACCATTTTTTTCATCCTCGTCCTTTATGGATGCATACCCCTTTTTATCGATTCCTCATCTACGAAGGATTTCACATTATTTTCACATTGATTTGCACATATTTTGATGTCTACCTATCACCCATTTGTGCACATGGATCACATCCATTTGATAGGTTTCTCATTAGATTCCCTCCATTTTGTAGTGATTTTAACCCACTCACTGGTTTGTATAACATTTTCGTTGTCTCCATTGAGACCATCCTTTGTTCTCTACAGATGTGATATCAGAATCATTGCCATAGGTTCTATTATTGTTTAAATCCTTCTTGTTTGGGGCATCTTGCCTCACCTTATCATTTTACCCATCTTTCTTCTCCCACTTGCCCTTCCACATCTACCTCTTTTAAACACATCATCAATTCCCATTTGCATTATCGATCCCTCGTTTGAGGGGGAGCTCATCATCAATCTTCTATTAGTATTCATCCTACTCTTTATCTCTCATCATTTTTTTCTCGTGTCTTGCCCAACACAAACCATGTGACAAAAATGGGTGAATATAGACACCAACATTTGGTATCGCTACTCTCGATTGCTCGCATGCGCATTCTTTCACCATGGTCCTAGTTAGACCCATTTTAATTTAATTCATCTCATTTATTTAAATTTCCATCTATTATCCCATCACCTTTAATTAATTTTTGTTAATTAACCTAAATTAGCTAACTACCCCTAATTAGCTTTCATCTCTTCTAATTAGCTAATTATCTTTAATTAGCTTCCTTTTTAGGATGTTTTTATCCCTAACCACCTAAATCCACATCCCTACGCTTTTTCTAGCTTTTATACTACCCATCTTTACCTCCTATCCACCCATAACACTTCCCTAAACAACCCTTACCCGCCTACATGCTTTAAAACACTTATCCCAATCTCTAAAAGCCCCACATCTCGACTAAATTAGTGATTTTACCATCTAAAGAACAATTGCCCGCAGTCAGTGGCTACCCAGCCAAGTCGTCATCGACCCTTTAAATTATATTCACCCCCCTCTTCTCGGGGCATGTATGCGAATATCTGAGCTTTCTTGCGACTTGCAAACTTTTTCTTGTGCTTGAGCATCCCTGCTACAATTACAGACCTTTTGGATCTTCGTTCAACGTGTTTGCATCACTCGTGGACATCCTTCATGAGATTACTATCATTTTGTGCTATTTTATTCAATTATTATCATATTATCGTTGTCTTGTTTGCATCTAACATTTTGCAAGACCAGATCGTCTCCATAGACCTAGTTTCAGTCACCCTTTTCATCCCTCATACTTGCAGGTTGCTTTTTCAATCCATCCACTCTCATCTTAACTCAGTTCAACTCAAGTCGTCGTCGACCCTGTCAGGTCATCGTTGATCCTGTATCCATCTACCTTTATGCCTCTGTTTTATAGAGCCTCAGATCCCTATTACATTATTCCAATTATCACCTAGTTGTCAGATCCCCTTGACATCATTTTGTTTCTCGGATTTCATCTTGTCAGTTCCCCAATCGTCACCATCGTCCCAACCTAGTCGCCGTCGACCAAACCTCTGTTTGTGGTATCCATCATTTGAATCCATGTTTCCTCACACCCTTCTATTTTTTTCAATCTCAGAGCTTCTTTGCAGGTTCCAATCAGTTAGCACTTAGCTCCAGCATCCTCAAGTCTGCACTCAGAATATCCAGATCTATTATTTATATTTGTTGTTCCATCCAGCTGCCTTTGGTCGCTGTCGATTGGACCTTTGCAGCCTTGGTCGTCGTCGACCCTGCCAGGGAACTTTATTTTATGACAATTTAGATCAGATTTGTATGTGCCTTACATTTATGTATTTTCAGTTTCTGTGTACATTAGATTCTACATACTATCATGTTTATCATCATTTATTTTTATCCTATCTTATCAAACATGGGGGTTGACATCCGCCAAGGAAGTGAATGCTTCTTGGAGCCGACTTCATCAGGCAACCCCCCATCTATCATCTAATCCATTTTCCTCTTAGTTGCCTATTTTGTAGGTTCATTAGATTTGCAGCGAGGTCATCCACTTTGTGCCTGTATCAATCACATCACATTCGAGGTACCTTAAACCCTTGAATTTTGAGGTTATTTAATTTTCTTTAGTACTAATTCTTTATCTTGAAAAGAAAGAAAAAATTGGATCAACATTATGTGTAAAATTTTCTTTGAAATAATATTTGCCACCATGGCTATCTTATCCATTTCGATTGTCATTGTTTTCTATTATATGCCATTATTTGTGGGATATGCCCTATGTCTTGTTAGATCACTGTTTTATTGCTTTTGGCCGCTTCATGCCTGATTGTCTTGTGACATTATGAGTGATGTATAATGTTTGAAAACCACTTTTCACAGTCTATCTTGTATACACACTTGCTTCTTACATCGTTTTACATGGCATGTTTACTACTTTTGTTGCTAACACATGTTTTATATCCATTTTGTTTGCATGTGTTATGATTTCTACCATACAATTTCCCCCTGAAGGGTTATAGTTCAGGTCAACATCAAGTCCTCTAAGCATAATTATGAAATTCAAACAAGGGAATCTTATAAATACATAATTATGTGACAAAAATAAGGTACCAAGCTCTAAGCATATACTATCGTCACCTAAGCTCACATCCAAAGGAACCTAAAGCACTCTAAAGTATCAATCTAGTATCCATTCAAGGGACTGTAAGTTTTGTATACACATCATACAAAGGGGAAGTTCTTTATTACATCCACACATTTACCTACATTGTTACATCTAGCTACATTCTGCTATCAAGTGTACTTTCACAAGGGCATCTTATGGCATGATTCTTACACACACTCACCAAAACTACATAGAGTTTGAGATTTAGTGTAGTGCTTCGTTATAATCTCACTCTCGGGGAGACCGTCGGGGTTAGTTTGACTCCCCATATTGAATCTTTCTTTTTTTGGATTTGATGTGGTATCGTGGGTTTTGCAAGTGATATTTTTTTTGTAAGTTACAGGTACCTCGGTGATCATATTGTGACACATAAGTGATCAATACACAATATTTTTGAAACTTGTGCGACGCAGTGAAGATTAAGTTTTTACCATTTTCATAGTCACAGGCACCCAATAGAGGTCATCAACGCCCAGGGGCCCTTTCTCATCCATGGGCGCCTGTGTCTGGCCATATTCATGTAGTCTATAATTTATCCTAAGCATTTACGACACTCTTCACTTCTTATTTAGTAGTTTTCCTAGCTTAGACTAGTCCTAGACAACATGTAAATCAACTAAGTCACTCTTCATATACCTCTTTCTTATGGTTTTATACTTTACTCACTTATTTCTCGCGTCAAATATGTATTTTAGAATTTATTATCATATGTGACTCTACAGTTAGGGTTTAATAAATTATATTTTTGTTAAATCAACCTACCAATAGAAAAAACATCATAGTTCCAAAACCAAGCCATGTCACTCACCATATATCCTCATTACCTTATTTCTCCAATTTGGGTTACTCATCATAGAGCCTTGTCTCCTTATTTCTCCATATCAAGTCACTAACCAAAGATTCATGTTAGCTTATTTCTCCATTTCATGAGTCTGGGTCACCCTATGGCCCTAGGCAAATAGAGCCCTGTCACCTCCACCCAAGTGACATAGTAACATGTACTTATATACTACATGGCCCCATGACCCCCCGTGGGGCGTACCCCCATATAACGAAGCGGGGTCCATAGGTCTGACCGCTTTATGATTGATCCCATGAACCTATTCCAACACATAACAACATTAGAACTAATATATCAACCAAATTCAAATACCAAATGTTGGAAGCACAATTTACTGAGGGGGGTGAATCATACCTATAAATTTATTACTTCATTTACCATTAGTTCTAGCAATCATTAACATCCATTCAACCATATACATTAAATGAAAGATTATTACATATGTACCATACATTCAAATGAACATAAAACATGAGAGAGAATACATAAACACAAGATGTAAGTGGTAAACCCTCAAGGTGGAGAAAACCCACTAAAAAATTTGTTGATATTACACACAACAAAGAATCAAGTGAATATTACACATCACAAGAGATTTCTTTAGTGAGGCACCAACCCCTAAACCCTTGTTGATATTACTCACAACAAGAGACTCCTATGAATATGACTCATCATAAAAGATTTTATAGAATTATGACCACTGAAAATATCTTGATACCACAACTGGTTGTGATCCCAAAGTTCAACTCCAAATTCCTTGAAACACTCATCACATGCTCTCTCCTTCAACTCATTCTATCTTGATCTTCTTGGACTTTCCTTGGCTCTAAAACCTTACACACATTCTCTCAATTAGTCTGCAACCTATAACACACATCCTCAGCCTTCAAATCATGCATTTATTCATGTTATACCCCTCACATATGGGTCACACTTTTCACCCATGCAAGACTTGTTCACAAATGAACTCAAAACACTATTAAAATATACTTATCTTCTTTCTAACCCAAGAGAGGTCTGTAATTTATGACTAATTCAACCAAATAATAAAATCCCATTAAATTCATTACAATGGTCACATATGACCCATATAGGCCGGCCATTCCCAAAACCACTCAACTTACACAAAATAGGCTCAAAACCCCATCATAGGATGAGTAAAATCCACCAACAACAAAACCATGATTATTAAAGCTATAAAATTCATCACACGTGTAATATATCATAAAAAAATCATCCATGGTAGTTAATTAACTTTAACCAATCAAAAAATTCATAACACAAGCCAAAATGATCATATCCTTCACCAAACAACTGCTTCGAACACCTTGTCTTCACCTTTGGGAATCAATACCACTCAAGAACAACTCAACTATGGAATTTAACCAATATATGGAATCCTCATGACCTTTATAACATATCCATTCATGTTATACCTCATGAAACATACATATTCTCAAACCACAACAACTTTCCTCTTCACCAAATCATGCTTCCTAGAAAGTGGGTTTCCAATCTCAACTAGTTTGCACCCTTTATTCCACTTTCAAGACTTCAAAATTCATGCAATAGAAATAAAATTCATACCTATTCACTCTCTAATATATCAAACATCAAATCATTCATATCATGTCTCATTTAGTTCATTCTTTTAGCTTGAGTAATCTTGTCCTAGAAAACCAACAATATTATCCCTCACAAAATGACCCATAAAATATCAACATCATGAGACAAAAATTATACCACTGGAAATCCCTCTAAATCATATTTCCATAACATATTGTATCTCCTTCCAACTCCAAATGGAAGGCCTTTAACCAAGACCATCTTTGCAAACTTCCTGAAACTGCCCCAAAACTGCCTTATGACTAGTCAACACAAATAGGGAACACTTTTCCATTTATAAGCATCACCATGACCTAAAACCCTCATGTACATCAAGAAAAAATAACATACTAAAAACAATGTACATTAATTTTGTAACTCCTTTGGATAACCTTGTCCCAAACTAAACTTCAGAAACTAACATTTTCAGGCGGGGCTCACACACACTCACATGCACTAATACACATTTTTGGAAAGATAGAGGAGTCCTCTACAACATAAAATAATCACATTTGTAAAATAAATCAAAACATACTTAACATACCTCTTTTTCTCAAAGTCGCTTTGAGCTAGGGTTTAACTAGGGTTTCAAAACAACTTATCTTCTTAAACTTCGTTCATAAAAGTATGACAATGAAATCACATCACTATTTTTGAAAAACACTCTTATCTCAATGAAAAAATTCCCTTAGAAGTCTCTATCTCCCTTGTATAGCACACAATCTACAATGAGCATATGAAAGTCAACATTTGCCTCAAATCTTCACTCTTGCAAACCCAGTTTCACCGAAAACATCATAACTTGACTTTCCTTCAACATTTTGACCTGAAACTTGTCATGAAGCATCATGACATCATCCTCTAACTAAAAATACTTAAAATCTATCCCAAATATCTCTTAAAATCTCCATCCATTAATACTTACCTGTGTCAAATTACTTGTTGCTTCCTAAGGACCTCATAAAAGCATTATATAAATGAATACTAACCTGAAACTCATCAAAAACCTATTATATTATGTCACAACATTGTTCTCATGCTTAGATAAGACTAATAAGCTCTAAAAAACATACCTCCATCTCAATTTGCATGCTCTAGGGCTAGGAGTAGGCCTAGAACGACCCGACTCAACCATGATACCTCATGAACTGACCATGTTAACCATATACAAACTCATACACACCTCTAACATAAATAATGACCATATATGACCTCAGGAAAACCTTCAACTCACTTGGGAGGTCTCAAACCATGACTATGCAAGCCAAACCATGCTCCAGAACAACATAGGACTCCACCAAACTTGACACTATCAATCAACCTCCATGTTTAACCACTAAATAACTCCTCATAGAGACTCATACAACACCATGACACCCTTTTCCTTCAATGGAATTGAAATCAATGACAACACTAACACATAATGGTCAACGCCAAGCGGCAAGCAAATATCAAGCCTTGGGCTTAAATAGAAAAAATTAAGCTCCAAAAGAAAGTTTCAAACTAAGAAAAATAAATGGCTAAAAAGCTGTATAAATGTAAAAGCCTCTTGTTAGCTCAAAATCAAGTTAAATTCCCAAAAATTAGGAATACATCAATCAATAAAATTGATGGTTCTTAACAGAAAATGATCAATTTACAAATAAAATATGAACATAGAAAGATCACATTACAATCACTACGTAGCCATTCTACAACCACCAAAGGGGTACTCATCGAGTTTTTGGTACTCAGATATCAAGCCTCAGCTTGCAAAATACATATAACTAGAATATGTATATCTCCATATATATCCAAATCACACAAACGAGGATCCACAAAGTCAATATCACATAGGATTATTCAATGGACAACCCAAATAGAAGAGAGCATATACACTAGTCCGCATAAGCATGAGCCTAAGATGATGTATATCTACAATATATTGAACAAGCTCGAGGTATACCAAATAGAGAGAAGTGGGTTTTAAGTCTACATGAGACTCCATTTTCAAACTCGAACTAGGATCAAGGTTATGGTCACCTGGTCTATATCTTCTCTTTCCCCACATACACTCCTAGATGTTACCCATAGGGTTCAGTAGCGTAGGGTACACAACATAGCGCAACAATGTTATGATCACATTGATGACTTATGCACAAAAACCATAACATTTTATGCATGGAAAAATTACAGGGATAACACATAGCAATATTCCATGGCTTACAACACGCGATATTTTCTCATATCACACATATAGTGTGAGTACCATACATTAGGGGTCACGAAATCATCATATGTCCCCACCCCAATTCATGATCGAGGTTTATCACATAACGTATGAATACATATATAAAACGACCATAAGGATTTAACATCACGACATACATTCCAATACAATGCAACATGGTGACATAATGCCATAATACAACACAACACGGTGGATATTATCATGATGTAACATATTTTACTACAAAGAAAATTTTCATGTAACATGTTGTCCCACATATACAATATCACTAGAACATGAAACATAACAACACTTTCGTATCTCATAAAACATTTCCTTCACACACAAGGTGGTATTACACATTAATTTCATGTTGGATTCTGAATAGAGAGAGACATTACTCCCATCAAGAAACACATCAAAATCATAACAAGTCCACACCAAATTGTAAGAACAACAGGTGAATTTACATAATCACAAGTACCACATTTGTCACATCATAAAAAATAACATATTACTTCTCCACCATCATGCATAATCCATCATAACACTGAAATTTCCTAGAGGTTCAAGAATATGAACCTTCACTTTGATACCAACTATAGTACCCACCCATGTAGGACCCAAACACAAGTCCAAATATAGCAATATATATTTTTTTACTCTAAATTACAAGATACAATTGTGCGACACCATAAAGACACATAAGAGGTTACATGATACCACATGCAATGTTTACACCAACATGAAGAACATGTAAATATCCAAATGACACAATATGCAACCAATGTCACACCTAGATAAATGAGAAAGTATGAATTGCACGACACAGTCATGACATGTACATCACAAATTGGAACCTTCCATAATATCACATTTTCATGGTTATTACTTATTTATAAACATGTTTCATTATTCGACCTCAAGGGTTTGAAGAGCGCTTAACATGAGCACATACGTATTCCTTTCTTTTCTAGACCACGTTTCTTTAAGTTCGTTTAACACTTAACTTGTAATCCCTACGTCCAAAATTAGTTCATTTAGCTTATTGCAAATAAATTATAAAACTCGATTGACCATTATAGTAATCTCGACATTTACACATCGTAGATTAGATTTCCAAAACATAAATTATGTCCTCTTTTCTAACTATTTTCTTTCACGAAAAACAAAACATATCTACTTTCACATCGCATGAAAGATCTATTAAGTTGCAAATAAGCTCCATGGAACTTATAATTTATAGACCAACATCATAAGGGTATATTAACAATAACAAAAAACAAGTTATAGACTTCTTGTATAAATAGAATCTTAGTGGGGTATCCATGCACAACCTAATCATTCTTGTGATCCCAAACACTTACAATCTCTTCCTTTTTTTTTTATCTATTTAGTTCTAGAAAAACCATATTGATTACACACTATAAATGTTGTCATAAATATCACCAAGTGACATTATGCCTGGCATCAAACGTCCTATATGTAATATACCCACAAGAAAACTCCCCACTAGGTTCCTAGGGAGGAAACACACAAAATATTACATTTCCCTAGGACTTTAGGACTACGAAAGAAACTTTAAATCTAAACATAACTCCAGGATTACTAAAAAAAGACCCTCCTATCATCTTATATAAAATTGTCCTAGCAGAGTTGGTCCATTACACTTCCCATAGGTGGTTTTGCATATCTAGATGTAAGGAAGCATATTCCTATAGTAACAAGGATATGAGATCCTATCTTCTTTTGTGAATTTAAACTACTATAGACCATAATGATAGGATGCATTTTGACGTACCCATAGGTCATATGAATCCCATGTTTGAGAAAGGTCTCATTATCAAATCACGTGTTCCCATAAGGGATAAATCAGCCTATAATTTAGAACAGGAAAACGGTTGCCAATGATTTGAAATGAGGTCGTTTCAATGGTTTTCTTTGTTTCTAAGCTAAACATTCTAGGAAAAGCAATGTTGTAGACAAAACCCAACCTATGTTTCATTCGCCAAGACTCTCTAAAAAGGGTATTGGGATTAATTTTTTCCCTTTATAATTCAAGGGATCTACAACTCGATACAAGTTCACATTAGAGAAAATCATCTTCCCATAGGTCAATTAGATACAAGAGGAGGTTAATGGTGTCAAACAAGAGGTTTAATGCGAAGGAAAAGTGGTAAACAACTCCACTTACGTATCTTAGATCTCTTAATGAGGTCGTTCAATGTGTAAGAAAAGATATGACAAGTTATGGGATTGAGTCTTTTCTAAACAGTGTAGGGGTATTGTAATACTATATAAGACTCATTTAAGAGAGAGATACACAATAAAGGTTAAAAGCATGACTCCTTTGGATAGTTTATAAATAGAAAGTTTTTACCATCAACATAATAATTATTAATGGAGGAAACAATAATTAACATTATAGAAGTTTGTTTCAAAACATCTAAACCATAGAACAACATACAACTCATAATCAAGGTCATACTCAAATAGAATGCATGTTTTCCAATGCACCAATATAACACAAATTTGTTACCCATCACAAATAAGCAATACATAACATTCATGTTCATAAAAATGGTGTTGATACATCTACTTGATATTATAATTATATTTCAATGATATTCCATATTACAAAAAACACCAGCAACACTACCATTTCCTTCTTATCTCGTGTACCTACAATCACCGCATGGTCAGCACAACTACTGACATGGCATTAAACTACAACCACACACGATGTATGATTTTCACAATTTTCTAACAATAATGAAATTATATTTAGCACACTTCAAAGAAGAGTAAAAATTGTAGTGTCATTTCAATTCGTTTCCAGAGCCAAGGAGAGAGATAGAGAGAGGAGAGAGAAAACACCATTTTTCCACATTCAGTTTCTTTTCAAGCTAGTGTCAATACCTATAGTCATGTATTCATGTTTACAAGGTTTTTCTATCTATATTTGCTTGGATATGTTCATATGACAGTTTTTGTTGAGAATAAGTTAATTTCCAAAAATGTCGAATTTAGACAAGTTGCTCAAAAACAACGTTCAAAAACCATCTTTGAGACTCAAACACACAATGGAATGAATTCCTACCTATTCCCCTACATACAGGGAAACACTCAGAGCCGATGAAACCCCAAACTAGCAAATAATATTAAAATGGTTCTCATCTTTCTAGAGCTACCGGTCGTAAATGCACCCAAGCGACCTTGTCACCCAGTGACCAGAGGCCTCCAAAACCTATCAAGAAAACTATATTACATGATGTTTTTCTCCAAACTAAGATTTTTTATTAATTTTATATTATAAATATTAGAGGTATGTGGAAGCTAAAATCCGTTCTGACACCCAGGGCCAAAATGGTGGGTCAAAACCAAACTTCATTTTAAACTTTCAGCAATTGTTTAAAGCTGGGAACTAGCCTGCTTGGCTCTTAAACACGTTACGCAACAAGTTAAAATGGACATCCAAGGGAAAACTCAAGTTTCAGTTGAACACTCCACATGAACCTAAAATTTACTTATCTCATTTCGTGGTTTATACTTATGTTTTGTGCCTCATTAAAAAACAAGTTTTTATTAAGGTTGCACAAGGTCACCAATGAGTGGTTTTCACTAATGTTTGCGTTTAACCCACCAACCGCATGATTTTCAAATCCAAAAATAATATTGTGGTTTATCCGTCCTTCTTACAAGATAAAAAAGAGTATTGTTTTCATTCATGGTCTTTGGTTTAGTTGCATATAGAAAGAGGTGAAATTTATAATTGAATAACATGTTTTCGTTTAATTCACCTAACAATTTATTATTCATTAGTTTTATTTACAACTCTATTAAAATTTAGAAAACTAGAACACTAAATCATGTAGAGTAAGATGGCCATGCTTGGATTAAGCAGGCGAGTAACCGAAGAACAAAGAGTTCACAGTTTGCAGCCGTTCAAAAATTCTATCAAACAATTTACGACCTTGTGAATGTTTCCATTTTTGTACATGTTGCGAATATGCTGACAAAGGTTGTTGAGTTGAGTTTTATACCACTTTCTTGCATTATTTAAAAACCTCCAAGACCTTTCAACAAAACTCTTGTGCATATCCAACGATCAAACATCCCATGAGACTACATTTTATTTGATGTGTTTTATGAAACAGTTTGCATGCATTGATAAAGTTCTCACATTTTGCAAACATGCCGATCTGACACATGGAAAAATATTTAAAAACATTAATCTTTCCATGAATCTTTTATGGATGTCCAAACGTTGATCTTATTTTTCCCATCCTGGTGCAGGTTAGGAGATGGTAGCAAAGCTCTTGTTTCGGCACAATCACAGGCTAGTAGGCGATGGCTAAGGTTGAGGAGCTATCTTTACAACTGTCAATTGAATTTGCTTATAAGTTTCCAAAGCCCTTTTTAACAAATAATTTTGTGCAGCATCCCGAACTCAACACAGTCCAAGTGATCATATTTTCTTAAGGAATTTTTCCAAACAGTTCGTAGCTAATCCTCCCTGTGGCGTCTCAAAAATTATTCAACAACCCACGCGCATTTTGTTTACTTCCATAACATACAGATCTTCCAGTACATGATAAGATAAAGAGTATTTGGGTCGAATGTGTTGGTTTCCACCTAGCCAAACATTTTTCACAATCCATTAAGTGTATTTGTAACATTGCACGCATGTGAGGACGTAATTCTTCCAAGGCTTCTGTCACACAGTCCATGGGCGTTTCGTATTCTTCCCAGCAACATACAGCAAAGAAAAAAAAGCAACAATGTCAAAGTTTCCCACTGCTAACTCAGCTCATACAAAATCAAAATCCATTTGTTTACAGTTTCTAAAGCCTTTTAAAAACTTTTCCATTTGGTGCAAAACACATCCACTGCCATGTGTATACCTCCACACAGAAAATTGACTATTTCTAAAGGATGACCATGCCCTGCACCGAGGCTCCCATTCTCCCTTCCTACTTGGGATAATCTCAGAGCTTTCTTTTTCATTTTGTTGATCATGTTTAATCTATGTTACATATATTTATTTTATTTGCCCAATAACTATTTCTGTGTTCACTTGTGGATTGGCTACTTGAATTTCTTTAAATTTAGTCTTCTATAATTTAGATCTATTCTTATTAGCATATCCTTACAAGAATAAATTAATTAAGGTCTAGTAGGCTTTAAATAATTATTATGGAAACAAAATTGTGAGGAATTATGTTATCACCATATGTATTTAAAAGATAAAATTGCATTTGTATTCGGCTTTTTGATCTTGTAGGACTGAGATGGTTTAAGGGAAAAATGAGAAATGAAGATCAATGTTTTAGATTGAGGCAAAAGTAATAAAGATGTCAATTTAATGATTGAAATTCGAATATGTTTAATTTTTTAATTATCAGTTGTCAGGAAATTTGCAATTTAAATAGGGTTAAATTAAAGTAATAGGGCTTGGTCATAACATCTGACAGATGTATGCTTGAATTGACTGTGTAGAATACTAATTAAAGCTCTAGTATTTTCCTAAAGAACATTAGTAATAGACTAATAGAGATTCACAATAACCTATTTTTCAAGGGCTTGAACTTCAAGTCTTCTTGCCCTCATTGCATTCGCTAATTGAAACTAGCTAAATCGATTTGTAGAGTTAAAATATAATGATCAAATTCATACTTTCTTGGATTTCAACTATCTGACTAAATTTTTGTTATATTGTCATTGGGACCAATGTTTGGTCCAGATTGAGGTTTCAATTCTGGGGAGAACAAATATATGAGCTACATGGGGCCAATGTGTGGTCCAAATTGAGGATTCAATCCTAGAGACAACACACTAACTAGTATGTGAGCTTTATTGCAAGACGATAGTTTGTAAGAGGAAAGCAATTTCTTTGGAAGAGATGAATATCTGCAATCTACTTTACATTACAATAGGGTGATCCCTTCCCCATGGCTAATCAAAACTAAACTAATATTAAATTGCTTTAAAGTTTAGCAAAGCAATATCAATAGCCACTTAGCATGCATATGCATGTTAGTAGGAATCTTATATAAACTTGACTCACAATTCAAACATTCACACAATTGTAGCCCTGAGGCAAGGCCATTCCGATCTTTCTTTGAAGGCCTGGGAAGCTTGTGAGTGAATTTGTATTGAAAATAGGGGATAACTTTAACAATAGTTATTGTGTTTTTGTTATGTGACATAGTAATCTTCAGTCATATTTTAAATTCTTACCTAGTATTTTAGGTCATTTTGTTTCTAAATGATTTCCTATTTTTTTTGCCACGAGCGGGTGGCTTTACAAGGTAATGCTAGCTTATTGTCTATATATTAGTTTCTGGAATATGTTTTGCCCTATTTGAGAAATAGCTGGAATAATAATTGTTTCCTTTTTTTATGCCACAAGGTAATGTTAACTTATTAATTTTATTTCAACTTCAAGAATATGCAATGTTAGCATATTGGTTGTATTTCAGCGTTTAGAATACATTCTACCATGTTACTAGAGTATTAATTA
This sequence comes from Taxus chinensis, assembly GCA_019776745.2. Classification (NCBI taxonomy): domain Eukaryota; kingdom Viridiplantae; phylum Streptophyta; class Pinopsida; order Cupressales; family Taxaceae; genus Taxus; species Taxus chinensis. The sequence continues at coordinate 4,445,634 of CM034156.1, read as the reverse complement.
TTGCTTCTATTTTATGTCATCGGGACTCTAGAGGTCTTTTTTATTGTTTGGAGGTTTTTCTTGGTGTTTTGTCAGTAAAGACTGTCATCCCTTTCTTTTCCTGACACTCAATAAATTCCTCAACATCCTTGTAGCCTTTAGAAAACTCTTTTGCTTGGGGTTTCTTCAATTGACTTATTCAGTTTCTAATTGTTACACTCATAAATCTTAGTACTCTAAAAATGCATTGTATAAACTATAGAGACTTATACAACCAACCAAACAACTAATGCATCACTAACACAATGTCCCCAAAATAATTACAATCCACATCAACTACAAAATTAATTAATTATCCAAAGCGGTATCAAATGTATCAAATCTATTCATGTTTAGTTCAAATAAAATAGTCTGCAAAACGCTACCACTCATGATATAAGATTTGCAAATGTATATGTATGAATTTGTAGCAAATTTGAAACGTAGGGATAAAACCTTTAAATGTAATGTTTTATCTATATTTCTACACTTACAAAATCAATCACACCCCTTATCAACATCAACTACAAAAGTAATAACTATCCCTCTAAATCAAATAACATATACCGTTTGATGTTCACATTGCGTTGTACACATGCGATTGCTAGTTGTACAAGATTCAGATTTTTATGATAGGGTTAGGTGGCAGTAGAGAGAATAATATCAACAAATGGCATCTGAAGGTAAATTTTGAACACAAAAACAAGTTTTCTTATAATATTTAGTTTAAGTTATCCAATGTTTTGCCCTAATCTTGTTTACAATTGATAGTTGTGATTTATTTTTTAGGTCCTAAGAGACATCTTGGATACTTATTGACCTTTAAGTATAAGAAAGTTTACAAGTCCTTGGTCGTTGCAAAACGTAGGGGTAAGGTGAACAGATACATTGGTTGTGTGGGTTTTTTAACACATGTTTGTGTCGGATGGATATTTAATTAATGGAACAACTTATGGCGAAACAGCTTCAGGCAACCGAATAGGGCAAGAGATGGAAACCGAAATTGGAAAAAATTGCAGAGGTTAATTGAAGTTTGAGTAATATTATTTCATGAGCGGTGTTGCAGTGGCGGATCTGCGCTAGCATGAACATTGATATCAAGGAATGAGCGCATTGATATAAAGGTAACCGTATTTAGTTTTTAACAATTATATAATTGTTAAAAATTATACTATATGTTAGGTTGTGGACCCTGTTTTCATGTGTGAAAATGTTGAAGACTGTACATTAAGAGTACTATACACTTTCCACAGTTGTCTTGTTGGGGTTTGGGGCTGGGCCGGGCCCCTATTTTTTTTGCCCTTAAAACGTGCTTGATATACGGGGAAACGTGTTTTTCTCATATGGGCGAGATTTTGACCCATAGGTTTATGGGATGGTTTTGGCCCATGGTTTTAATACCCACAGTTTTGTAAAAACTGCTTTAGCAGTTGTCTACTTATATGGTTTTATGCATATGGTAGGTATTATGTAACATTGCAGATGTGTTTTGAATTCGGGTGTGAATTTTGTAGAGTTTGTTGAGCATAGCTCCAAATAGATCTGTGTATTGTATTGAGAGAGCGATGGTTTGTAATAAAATATGAGCAAGTGATTCTTGGTGGACATAGCCCAAATTGGGTGAACCACGTTAAATACAACGTTTTTGTGTTGTGTTATTTTATTTTACAAATTTATTTGAGATCTGTAATATTTTCTACATATTAGTTTTTACTGTTACGATTCTGAGAGGGATTATTCCGCATATTTTATCCCTTATTTCTTAATACTATAATTATTTTTAAAAAATGCACAGGTAGGTGGGTGGCTGGTCTCAAAGGGTGGATGGTGCGAAGAGAGGAGGGCGTACGCTCCAAGTATTGCCTAGGGCACTTTGAAATCTTAATTCCGCCCCGATCAAATCTGAAAACAAAAAGGCACTGCCCCAAATGCCTAATTATTGTTTCCTTTGTCATTGGGTTATACGATTGGCCAACAAGTCCGGGTCAAAAAAAGGTGATAAGAGTGATGGGACTCGGCAGTCGGATACGGTTAATAATTTGGACAGCTCATAACGAAGTCAGAGATACGGGAAAACTACTTTTTCACGCAATTTACAGACCAATGATGATGATGATTGTCTCTTACGTGGCAGGTTTACTCAAAAGATATTATTGTATATTACTTAATACCCACCCGTACATAAAACTTGGTGCAAACATATCCTAAACTAACGGAAGGGAAATGAATTCCGTTTACGGAAGCGAGGCAGCCTCTAGCGGCGGTCATATTAGGGCCTCAAACCTGTTTTTTGTTTTATTCCTCAGCCTCCTCTGGGGCGGGGCAGGAATAGTTTTCAAGCAGATGAGTCTTCTTCTTCCTCAAGGAGATTAAGGTCACGGTCACATGAGGCCGAGGCCTGGGCCGCACCTGACAATGGATGCGGCGTATGGAATGGACCAGTTGTGGAGGGGGAGGAGCTCGCTACTGCACATGCCGTTATAACTGTGATTCAGGTTTGTATTCTTTTCTAGGCAAATGAAAATCTGTGAAGATTTCAAAGGTTATTGAACTGCACAAAAATATGTACGGCAATTGCTTTTGTGGACTGAAATTTCAGTGTATCTTCAAAATAACAGTAGAATATGAGTGTTTTGTTAAGGATGATAACAACGAATTTCTTGTGAACTTTGAAAACCTGAGAACTACTTTGGATAATTTTTCTGAAAATCTAAAAATATAAAGAAGAAGTTTGCCTCAAATTTTCAAAAAACGTAAGAAGTTTGCCTGAAATTTTAGAAAAGCTAAGAAGACTTTTGCCTGAAAGTTTCGAAAAGCTAGGTTTTGTCTGATTTTTTTCGAAAACCTAAGAAGCTTTTTATTTGAAAAACGTAAGAAGATTTTAGGCTGAAGTTTAATTTGTAGTCGGTTGAGTATTTTGACGTATTCTTCACGGATTTGCGAAACTTCCAGTAAAAAAACAGGTTGAGTGTCATTAAAATATCAATTTAAAGCTTAAATATGCGATTTATTTGTCTGCCGTAAGAGCTTACCTGTTAGTTCTCATGGTGGCGGGTTTAAAATAACATGTTTTATTTAAGCGAGGGTTTTGGTGCCCATTTTTAGCGAAGGATCACTCGCAATCTCTCTGTAAAAGTGCTCGCGACGGGACAGATTATACTATAATATTTCTCTTTTACTTTCGTGAGAACGGATCCGTTAGTTTTCTGCTTTTTCTGCACTGTCAAGGAGCTGGAATGATATATATCAGCCGTTTAGGGTTTAGCTTAATGACAACTTCATCCTCGATATCGTACGTTCGAATCCCCTTACTCAGTGTTTGGCTTCATCTGTGTCAGCATAAAAGGCTCGATTTTTATGAAGTAATAATTTTTTTTACCCTCGTCGAGGTAAGATTTTTTTTTGAAAAAATTGTCAGCACATTTTTTAATCCGAAATGTCCAGAATTAAAGTGCACACAATTTTTTCCCAAAATTACTATGTACTAATCTACGCAACTCAAGGAGCAGCACATCGACGCCTTTATTGTAGAGTTGGATTTAACCAGGTGCAAAAATACTATTATTAGCGGACCCCTTGTGAGGGGTGTGTCAGGGGGAGAAAGAAAGAGGGTCAGCATTGGCCATGAAATGTTAACAAATCCGAGCCTACTGTTGTTTCATGACCCTACCTCTGGGCTGGATTCCACTGCTGCCCAGAGAAAAATTGTCACATTACAAAAAATTGCTAGAGGTGGGAGGACTGTTACTACCACTTTTCATCAGCGTTCGAGCAGAGTTTATTACATGATTCACAAGGCTATTTTGTTGTCCGAGGGAAATGCCATTTACTATGGAGAGGCCTCGACAGCCATGGATTATTTTAGCTCTATTGGGTTGTAGGCTGAGCTCGCTAATGTGGATAACTGCAACAACGGAGAAAAGCATGGAAGTAAGAAAATAAAAAACTTTTTACCCTTATCATTTTTTTTTTCTTTCATTTTTGTTTTTAGCTCAGAAAAATCAAATCTTTCAGAAATATATATGCTACATATGAGGGAAACAAACCCAGATGACACTGTGTGTGGAAGATTGCCTGCTAAACAAGATAAGATGTAGGCAATTAGATTAAAGCATAGTTACCTAAGTCTCGGGGACGGGGAACAGGGAGACGGAGTTTCTGGGACTGGAAAAGATTCTCAAATTTTGGGGACGGCAAGGGGATGGCTATTAAAATAATATATAAAATATTAATACTGGAATATTTTAATTTTATTCAATGAAATTTAGGTATTTAAACCCTATTTAGGTATTTTCAAGATTATAATTTAATGTTCTTTGTAAAAATAACAGTTTTTTAAAAGTAAAAACATCAGAAGTTTTTTGAAAGATTTAAAAAAAATTTTGGGGACGTCCCCTCCAAGTCCCCAAGTCCCCAAGTCCAGAAACGTTTGGGACGTCCCGGACGTCACCAAAATCTAGGGGATGCGTCCCTGGGTAACACTGTATTAAAGGCTGTGTTAGAAAATCAGATTAATAGCACGAAAAGAAAAAGATTCAGAAAAATGTTTGTTCGGCTGCCAGTAAATTGCTTGCTGATTGCTTTAAGCCCGTGATTGGCTGATCGCCTCCTAGAGTCCTGGACAAAACCTAATCGGATCCAATGGCTCAATTGGTTTTCCTATATGATCTGGAGCAATGGCTGAAAAATTGTTAACCTGCATGAACAAAGTATTTTTTTTACAGTTTGGAAAAAGAATTTGTAGGGTAAGTGTCATTAGGGTTTTGAAAACAAAGCATTACCTTCTAGTGATAAAAACAAATATCCTACATACTATCCTATTAGCTTTCAAAGAGCCATCAAATGTATACAAATTCATGTCTGTCAAATACTAATCTGTTTCTTTAACAAAGCGAAGTAAGATATAGGAAATAAAAGAGACACGATTTAATTTCTACTGTAGAAAAACATGGTAATAAAATTTCACAAGAAAGAAAATTACAATGACAAACCACAAACAGAAAACACAATAACATACTTTAGAAGTAGATGAATAAATAAAAAACAAATCAGATTATTAAAAAACCCTAATTATAGGCAGACCTTATTTAAGCTCGAGTTCTCCAAACACAAACGATGCAATCATTCTTTATAAGCCAGCTCTGCTTGACAGACAGATTTAGATTTCTCTAGTGCATGTTTTAGCACACACGAAGATTGGCATTCTCAGCACGAAGATTGGCATTGTCTGCAAGTTCGTTCTGAGCCTGCACAGCAACATATTTAAAACGATTTTCTTTTAACAAAAAGAAGAAATTCAAAATTCATTGACTGTGAAAGCTGTTTCTAAAACAACTTAGGAATAAGGGTAGTGAAACCTGTTCAATTAGAAGCATAATCTCTGCAAACATTTGACAAACAGTCTATTTCAGGATTGCCGAAGCAGGAGAGGTTCCCGCAGCTAAACGGTCGAACCATTTTTTATTAACATCACATATATTATTTTTTATGAACTATTTATCTCCGTTCAGAACTGTTTTTTATTAATATTTTAACTGTTTATTTTTTAATTATTACTGAATAATTGACAGTTGTCAATGTAATATAACAGGTGTTAACCATTGTGTGGAAAAGAGCAGCATGACAGGTGTCGAAAATGATTGTATTGAGTTATATCGGCTTAACTATAGGCTTAACTAACAAGCATTTTAGGTTTTCTCTTACTTGTAGAATGAGGATAAAACACTGAAGGATGATTTTATTTATCATACACTTGTTTATAGTTCTAGGTGACATTACATACTGTGCCTGAATTCTTCTCCCACTAAAATATCTATATGAATTTAAAACTTATAAAAGGTTAAACTTAAGCAATTTGTTAAAACTTTAGTCCAAAAAAATCCATTGAAAAATAACCTTCTCAAACACAGTGGGAAGCCTCCAGACAGAATGGATAATATGAACAGAAATCGTCAATTTTTTTAGTTTGTTTATTTCTGTTACTTGTTAACCCAAGTATAAATTCGATGAAATCAATTGAAATCTTTAAACTTTTTTATTGGTTTGAAAGTGTCAACTATAAAGCAAATTAGATGAACCACTTGATATAATTCGGACATCATTTAAAATTTTTGATTGAAGGATTAAACCAGATGAAATTTGGAGGAATAATTAGTAAACAATATATTAAGTGTAATCGTATAAATGATTGGTTGTTTTTTTTAATTTGAATGCCTAGAGAGGCGTGGATTGTAAAGTCTGCGAGTTGTAAGTAATTAAAGGGCAGATTCTAATATTGATGTTCATTAAAAAATTACTTGCATTATTTAAATCTTGTCATAGAGTAGAGGTTTGAGCCAGTCCTAACATTATTTACTAGCAATCGCATGTGTATAATGTAATGTGAACGTCAAAAGGTATATGTTATCTGATTTAGAGGGATAGTTCTTACTTTTGTAGTTGATGTTGATAAGGGGTGTGATTGATTTTTTAAGTGTATGAATATGGATGAAACATTACATTTAAAGGTTCTATCTCTACATTTCAAATTTGTTATAAATTTGTACATATCTAAGCTAGTATATTAATATCGACAAAAAATTAAATTGACCTATGAGACTACAAAATATACCATGTAAAGAAAGAAATGGAGTGTGGTGGAACATTCAATATATATACAAAAAGAGAGACTAAACAAGAGAAAGATTAAGAGAAAAGTTCCAACAAATACATCATAAAGAGACTCAAAAAAAGAAGGGAGAGTTGTATAGTGAGTTGAATCTTCTTGTTTTGAAGAGACACTTCTAATGCTCAAAGTGTGGAGCAAATGTGTAATAGATATGAGGTCATGTGAACCATTTAGTCTGTGACACTTGGCTACTTTAACATGTAAATTTGGAGAATGGCCATGTGACTTATTCTTATTGATGATGTCAAATAGTTGGAAATAGGATGTAGTTAACATGGTGAAAGTCCCCCTTGAAGACTTGTGTTTACATATATTTTCTTGGTTCTTTCTAAATATTTATGGTTTATGAAAATTAAAAATGAACTATCAAGATAAGGAAGCAAAAGATGAGGTATGAGGAGCCTGAAGTGTAAGAGGTTTAAACCAATTTGTCAGCGGTTACCTAACCTTATTAAACCTTCAAAGAATCAGATAGTGTTGTTTCTATTTCTAACTTAGAAATTGGGAGGCCTTTAATGAAATGGGGGTATATGCCCACCGGTTTTGGTTATCAAGGCTCTTGGTGATTACTTGAGAATTCTTGTGCAATCTCGTGTTAAAGATCCATATTTTTTGGAGAGAAGACACAGTCTCACATTCTTGCTCCAAAAGGTAAATATGCTTCGTAATAAAAGTTGAAAAGTTATTTGGAGTTCATACCTATTTTTGATGTTGCAAATTTGTAATCCTATGTTCTATTTATTAACATAGAATGCCATTGATTCATATTAAGATTGCAGCTCGTGTGGTTGATTTCTTTTTACTTTTTGGATATTTGTTAGATAAGGTCTCAGATCCATTGTCATTTAAAAGTAACTCTAATGCAATCAGATTTCAGTTGTGCGTAATTGCAAGCTTGTGAATAGTTAATCATCAATGTTTGATCAATTGCTAACTTATATATTTCTTTTTCAACAAACAAACAAGTGGTTTTGACATGGCACCTCCTGGTGTTGCAAATATTATGATGGGGGCAACTTTACCAAGTCTGCACAAAAGGGCTTTTCTTCTTTAGACAGCCATATTTTTTGCATATTAGGTTGGCTTAATGCTAGTTACATTGTGGAGATTCTATGATTGTGGATCTGTAGCAAGTAACTACAGCAAGGGAAAAAAATACTTGTACTCTAAATTTATATTATAAGCTTTAAGTTTAAGTTGTTTTTAATCTTTTTGTTTATGTTGTTTGCTAGCTATGCATGGGTTAGTGCTTGTTATGATATTTATGTAGAACTGATCATCTAATTCAAGTGTAGCTTTTGAGAATTGGTTCTTATCCCAATTGATGGTTTGTGCAGAGTATAGAAGAGAAATACTTTATCCAAAATCATTTGACATGATGTAAAGTTTCACAGGGACATGAAGACTGATATTGCACTTATTGTTGGTTTTGAAGTGACACCTTTCAGGGAGCATGTTCAAAAATTTCTATCCATTGTATTGTTGATTTTGCATTGCTCTGAAATCTTTGAAAATATACACCATAGAACTTAGATCATTTGAGAAACTGTTATTCTAAACACTAAAAATCCTAACCAAAATTACATGAAAAATAGACAAGTATTTAATATTTATAATGCACAGAGGCTAATGGTAACAAATTTTAAATGTATAGATAGAAACTTTAAATGTAATGCTTCATCTATATTCCTACACTTACAAAATCAAACACACCCCTTATGAACATCCATTACAAAAGTAATAACTATCCCTTTAAATCAAATAACATAAACCGTTTGGCATTTACATTGCTACAAATTTCAAATTTTGAGAGGCCAAAGTCCAAACTAAAACCCTTAGTACTCGCAAGCACTTATTAAACCTACAAACTCACCTTCAAGCCACAATTTGATGACTACATGTCATATTTATAGAGAAGGAGATGATGCTCCTGCATCAAACATTATTTCTATTACCAAGATGGAAAGACATTGTTTCTTCACACAAATGGAAAAGTTAAGCATATAATCCACTAGGCATTAATACAACATTTTTGTTATGCGTATCTGACTTCAAATTAAATCACAAGTCGACTCCTTCCAATTTCTTCTACATGGTCACTTCTAAATTGCTGTTCATTTATATTAATATTTGATCGTATTATATTATGTATAAATATTGTTGCAATACATCGGAATTGATGGTTTGTGTCCATGTATTTCACAATGATGGTCATATTGATTCCATATGCTGGAAAGAAAAGGAAGGGAAACACCAACTTCATTCCATATGAACAATGAAAATTGGTAGCTCATCCTTCTAATGGTGTTCCAATGCCCTTGACATCCTCCATTTGTGTTTTACCCTGTCTCTTCCATTCATGTTGCATCCCTATTGGTGTTACCATTGCTCGAGAAGATATGCTATAGAAAAATCAATATTTTTTTGGATAATATTGCATATAAGTTTTTTGTTCCCATGTTTTGAATCCTATATTGGATGCATGGACCCATAATCAAAGAGAAACAATGTTAAGATTTGAACTCTCATTGAAAATATTTACCTCTTCAATATTGTTAAAATAGGAGAAAAAGATATGTATACATGATGAAACAAATTGAAATGGCCTTTACTGTAAATCATGATTTCAGGCACCATTGTTGATTGGATGTGATGTGAGATCCATGACTCCAGGGACAGCAGCCATTCTTGGTAATGAATATGCTATGAAGAAAAATGTATATGTACATTGTAGATTCATATTTTGAAATAGAAGAATCCAAATAATCTCGGGCTCTCCTAGTCTACCGATGAGATGATCCTCAAAGACGCTTTCGGGCCCTTTGGCCAAATCTCTGATTCCAAGGTTTGTTCTTATGTTTTTGTTGTCTTCTAGATGCTCTTTTCTAAAGTGTTTATGTAGAGTTTTTTATTTGTTTCCAATATTTTGTAGGTTGTGAATGACTAAGAGACTGGAAGGTCTTGAAGTTTGGGATTTGTAACTTTTACAGACTAGCAATTAATGAGAGATGTCATTGAAGGGATGAATGGAAGGGATTTGTATGGATTGCTGACGGAAACCCTTAAGATGGTGCCAATGAATTTAATAGAGTGGTTTAAAGCTGATTTAATGCAGTTAATGTTTAGATCTAGTTTTCCTCTATCAATAGTCTTGATATTCATATTTCTTGAGGGTATATTTGCTTTCTTGTCTTATTTCTAAAAACCCACTGAAAGGGGATTTTATATTTGGTAGCTTAGATCTAGTAATTTTTTTGCTACAAACACTTTTTATAAACTCAGAACAGTGGCCTTGGGAATCTGGTAGTGGAAAGATGTGATAAATTTCAAGACATCCATTTTGAATAATTGTTGTGAATTGAGGTTTTTGTTTTTAACTATGGCATTATCATAGACATAACAAAGCATTTGAAATTTAATTAACAAGATTTGTACTTATGAAGCTCCAGGGGCTTGTTTAGTTGATAGGGAAATCACCAATTATATAACACAATTCTTCTCTTTCAGGTTGAGAACAAGATTAGTAGTGTATTTTACTTGCATGCTTTGTATATGCATTGATATCATAGCCATCACGTGCTCCCTATAATGAGTTACAAGTATTTTTACCAAGTCCCAAGCAATTCGGGTTGCCATATCAAGATAAGTGCCCTAAATATCTCTTATAATATTTTCCACATGGTTCATCTCAAAGAACTCCTTGTCCTCCTCCCTGATCACAACATTGGATGTCAAAATACTCTCAAAATCTGTCACAAAATATCCATGCCACTAAACAATGTATGATGCACACTCTTTTTTACCATTATTAGGAACTTAATGACAGTTACAGTGAATTCAACTCGAGTAGGAATGATGGAGAGATTCATTAGAAAACCCCAAACAATAGAAGAAAAATCCTTCGAGGATACTTGAAACTCCTCTTCACTCTTTGCCATGGATGGCTACTCTAAGATTGTTGACAACTCTTTCCCTCCTTTTCAACAAACACATTTTGAGCATATCGTACAATCATTGCAGTCCATGAGACCACATTTGTTTCATGTATTTTGTAGAACACTTCACATTCACTTGGTAGATATTTACGGAAAGTGTGGAATCGTGCACTTGGTGTGTGACTTTCTCAACTAAATGCCGCAAATAAATGTGGTTTCATTGTCTACATAACTAAATCCAAAAATTCTTATTACATATAAATAACTTATTATTTAGGATCACAATTCCTATAAATAACTTGTTATTCAACTTCACAATTCCTATAAATAACTTATTATTTAGGATCACAATTCCTATAAACCAAGCTGGTATAAAATATGATCTTTAATAAATTAATCAACTCCAAACTACACAACTAAAACCCAAAAAAATATTGTAAGTCTTTTTCGAGGGCCTTTTGTTGTCTCATATTGGAAAAGTTATTAGTTACAATAAAATTTGTTAATATGATTCCCATCATTTCAGAGACGCCCAGTGTGGAAGTAACCTACTTTCACTTTTGTGTGTGCCTCTGGCATCAAATTGAAGCATTTTCATGTCCCATGCTAGAGAATTGTTCGCTTTATAATCACAGGGATTTAAATATTATTATTACTATGACGCCGAAATAGATCTATCCACTGCATGAAAATTTTGAACAAATAAAAGAATATGTAAAGAGACGTGCAAGAGAGAGGATTTGATATTTATGTAATGTATATATGCAGGTGCCACATTGGGCATTGGCACTGAAATGCGAGAGTATTTGCCAAGCGAGGGGCAATTGTCGTTATCCCTACTAAAAATCTCAAAGCAGCGGAGGATGTAAAATTATGTATTCAGAAGGAGACCCCCACCGTCGAGATCAGAAACTGTTAAAAATAGTTAGAAAACACAAAAATGTCCAGACGGCCGTCAAACCGTCAAATTTAACACAGTGGCAGAAACGTCCGCAAAGGCCTTTCCCATAGGGGGAATGCCTTCGACGTAATAAATAAAAAAGATTAATAAAAAATATTGTGTACTTAAATTGAGATTATTTATCACCAATCACTTAAAAAATTATATTAAAAAAATGGATTCTAAGTCAAAATATATATGCGAGTAAATATATAATTGTTTATTAATATAAATATAAATGTTAGTTTGCCTAAAAAAATCTTTTATATAAGATATTGCAAGAAAAAAAGTGGATAAAACATATATGGAAGATATGCTCGACTATGTCTTTTGGGTATTGAAACTTCATGGTGATATGACAAGGTCTATATTTTGATTGCCCATCTTCAAAAGAATAGTAGAATGTGAGCGTTTTTTTACAGACCATAAGGAATTTTCTTGCGAGGTTCGAAAACCTAAAGATTGTGTAGGTGTCTTTAAAATTGTTGTTGTGGAATATTTTTATGCATTCACCATGAAGAATTCAGAAAGATGCAGGTCTAGATTTCTGTAACCCAAAAAAAAAAAAAAAAAAGCAACTCTAATATCTTTAAAATATAATTTTTTTGAAAACTTCAAAAGGATTTTTCATTATTTTTTGATTGAAAACCTAATTTCCCCCCCTTATGTTTGATTGAAATCCTAAGAGAGATTTGGGGAGTTTTGTCCAATCTCAACTTTAAATTGTTGTATCACTTAGATTTATTGCTCTTATTTTATTTGGAAAATATAAATTAGTCATAGAAGTTCCCAGGGTAATAATGTAATTCCAATTTGTATAAGTGTTAACATATAACATTCATGTTAACATTCCATATGGTTCATATAAATGACCAATTCTATCCACAATGTAGCACATTCGATTCACTTTACTAGAAATGTAACTAAGACTTGTTTTATTTTTTTAATTAAAAAAATATTTATCCATTATTTATATTTGTATAATATTGTAACAAATAAATATAAAGTTTTCTTATGATAATAATAATTAAAAAAATCAATATATGAATTATTGAATTTAGTGTGCAAGATTGTGCTCATAATGCATGGGATGTTTGAAAAGTTATCATTGGATAATATATTACTTGTTTTATTTTTTTAGTATTACTATCCATGTCAATAAAGAAGCACTAACTTCATTATTAACATTTTTATTTGGGGTAAATTTTGATGTCAATAGGGAAAAGGATCTCCAAAGATAAGTAAAATTCTACAAATTTTTGAATGTGTTGTAATTTTAGTCTATATAAGCGCTTCCATATAATATTTATGTTTGATGGGTTGAGAGGATGGATCTATTAATCTCTTCTTTTCCTAAGCTGTTAAGAAATTTTAAAGAAACTAGCTGCATCTCATATGGTTCATATAAATGACCAAGTTTGTCTACAATGTAGCATGTTCAATTCTCTTTGCCTAGTCGTTGGGCTTCATCAGTCACTCAGAAAAGTTCAACAACGAAAAAGCTTCAAATAAACAAACAAAGAAATGCAAGAAAATGAATTGATCAAGGGTTTTAAATTTGATTGTATGTTGTGTTATAGAGTGGTAGGATAGGGATCTATCCTTGTAGATTGATTTGAGATGTTATATACAATTTTTTGTGATTTTTTGCCATTAATAGATTAATTCATTTTATTCTGGAATTTCTCTAGATTTTGTCTTATGAATTTGTCCTTGTCACTCCTTACTCAAAATGCACAAATTTTGTTGTATATGTAAGCATGCCCACAGTCTGCAAACCCGCAAGGGTAGATTATGAGGGAGTTCCCATAGATTTAGAACCTGCAAGGCTAGTCTATTGGAAAGTCCACTTAATTGAAAACTTGAGAAATGACGTCAAGTAGTGCGCAAACAATGAAAATTGGCAAAAGACATCCTATGTGTCGTCTGCAAACAAAGTAAATTACAACGCAACACAACCACCACTCAACACTGGATAGGCGTAAACATTGAGACAAGTCCCTAACAGTTTGAATCAATTTTTGTCTTGGGACAAGTTAACTATCAAGTTCGGAAAAGCTCTGTTTTTTGTGCAACCTTTCATAGCGTTTGTGTCATTCTCACATATCATAACATTATCGAGTGGTACAATTATGCTAGTTAGCATTATCATTTGTTTGTCGACCAAATCGGCTAGATAATTGCTATACCCACAAAAGATTTGGTGAACTGACTCACTGTTTGCCTTTGTTAACACTATAGGTGAAGGAGTTGGGAGATTTTGGTGAGGGATCCTCATGCAAAAAAGATTCGCTCAGCCACAGTTGATCTTACAACATTCGTTGCTCAATAAGTGATGTGGGCAAAACAACTAGGTTTTACATCATCATTTCTTCATCGTTTTCTTCATTCATTCGTGTTTATTATGGATGGAGACCTTATAAATTCAAGATTGAGGAAAACTGTCATTGTTGAGGCTTTCTTTGTTCATTCATAGGTTGTTTTTCTTTGTTTTTGTTAGATATTACATTGTAGGAATACTTTTAGGGTATGAAAAAATATGTGGAGATGTTACATTTGGGCGTGAGGATCACTAAAAGGTTCTAGTCTTTGTCCTCAAATTGTTCAATTGTATTGTTATTCTCTACAATTGATGATACACCATTAATTCCTCTTTCACGATTATGAAAATTTTATGGTTTTCCATTGTCGAAAACGGATATAGAACCAATAACAATTTTACTTGTATATACTTTTCATTTCTATATAATATTATGGATTCAATCGTGTATCGAACTGGAACATTTCTTTGTAGGAAGTGGTGGAGGAGACTACTAATGCCTCCACCTTGACGCTTCCTATTATGAGCTCGCATCTCTTCCCAAGACACCAACACAATTGATGGAATGTTTTGTGTTTTAGAAGGCAAGGGTGTCATATTCGCAAGCAACTTGTGGATGGTTTATGTTCTATGGACAAAACAAGACATATTATTTATTTCTCTCTAATATTTTATTGACATTGTTCTTTCCCGAGAATGAATTCATGCTAGCAAAATTGTTGTGACCATTATAATATGTGTTGAAATTTATTCTTAATATACAATGTTTTTACTTCTGAAGTATTTTCATTTTTCATTGTGTTTATAGTTTTTTTTTTTTGTCAATTCAATATTTGTTATTAAACCATATAATTCCATTAAAACAAGGCATTTTAGGCTGGAAAATATTAAGACATATTTAATACTCTAAAATCATCTATATTAATTATTAATATATGAGGTTTTAACAGTGCAATTACGATTTTATTGAACCATCGAGTGCAATAAGCCTTGTGCAATGCCATGTAAAGTTGAAATATTCCAAATAGTGATGAATTAGAGAAGATGGATAGATTGGTTGAAGAAATTATAGAAAATGAAAGAAAATAACAAGTGATGAAAGAGGAGATCAATGGATGAAGAGTTTAGATATCATACAAAAGAAAAAATTAAATTACAATGTATTAACTGTACGAAGTTATTTTACAATGATAATAAAGGAGAGTAATAGTGAAGATAACAATGAGACAAGAAGTGACGCTTAACCCCACCCCTCAATGAGAAGAGAACATTAGAGGAAATGAACTCCTTGGACCAAACATCATCCCTTATGCCATTTTTAAAAAATTAGAGAAGAAAAAATTGAATAAGTTGATATAGGAGGAGAATTGAAAGCTAGTTAGCAAAATTAACAAGAATAAAGTATAAGAAGAGAAAGAAGTGGTAAGGGATTTTAATAAAGTATTAGGAAAAGTGCTATTTTGAAAAAGAAAGAAGTATAAGGGAGAACTAGATTTTATCAAGGACCATATAAGAAAATGAATAAGGAGAAGAAGTTATTGATAACACAATAGAAGTTACCAAATATTTTCAAACTAGTGCAGACAAAATCTACAATCACAATAATGGTCGAAAAACTAAAGTCGCCACTATTTAGCAAATATATTAAATATATAGATGAACTTTTTCATTACCTAGATGTATTGAAAAATAAATTGTTAGTAAAATGAGGGACTTAATGTGGAAAGAAGGTGAGATAGTAAAATATTTTGATCAACAATTTAAGAGTGTAGTAAGGAAACATATGAGCCACTAATAGAAAAAAAGAGGTAGGTGGTTTATTTAAGGGTTGTCACCATTATTTGAGAGATTCCGCTGATGGAAATTAGTTTTCATTTTTCACAGATGTACTATAAATGACCAAAAGGTTAGAGGCTTTGTCATGGAGAATGGTAGGTGAGACTGTCGTCAAAACATAACCAAATAAAGTACAAAATGAGTTAGCTTATTTAAGATCACATAAAGAAATTCAGATGAAGACATATGTACTGATTGATTCACCATTGAAAGATGTGAAAACACAAACTATGATCTCATATATTTTGATGATGAACATTAATGAACATAGTTCTCATACATAGAAGGATAAAAAAGGGTAGCCGCATTGAGAGGCCAACCAATTAGGATGTCACCCCCTCGATAGAGACCCATCTAAAAGAATGCCTCTTGTGTGGTATTTGTAGATTAAGGGACCTCCATTATCAACATATGTTCCTACTAATGGAAGTAGGCCCTCTTACAAATAAGTTAATGCATTTCATAGCTTGTGGTTCATATTATCATTTTCAACATAACTGTCATAATATTGATGTGATACAAGAAATGAAAGAGCATAGAGCCAAACTATATGTGGTAAATAAATAGGTACACCATAACAATAACAAATTTTCCAACAAGTTCTCACATTACCATCTACTTTGATAATACAAAATAACACACCCCTTCAAGGATTGCCCACCATACCAAAAAACATGTTTCCCCACCTCCACCCATGCAATAATTTCCTAACTATAATGGGTGCTACCAAAAGAACACGGGAAAAAATTATCATCATGGAAAATTTAACAATATGGGAGGTTACCTGACATATAATGGTGGTGGTTACTATGGGGGTTACAACAGATAGAACTATAATATTATTGAATTTAGAGGATGATATAGAGGAGGGTAATAAGGTGTTGAGGCTATCAAGGTTAGCAAGGACAGTACCAAAACAACCAAGGATGCATCTACCTAAACAACAAAGGAGTAACCAATGGACATTAGCAAAATTCATAAAGAAAACCGGTAACATCCTATAAATGTAGGATAGATGACCATGTTGCAAAATAATGTATTTAGTCAGAACCCAACATGTGTGTATTTTTCAATGAATGAATAATGCACGACCCTTTTAGTTTTCCAAAAGTATCATGGTCGAATAAAAATGGTGGGATAAATATTGAAACATTAGGAAACTTAAGGTTTGGTGCATGGATCCATCGCTTGAAAGACATGAAAAGAGTAACTAACTAGAGAAAGTGGAAATATCAAGAGAGAAAGGAATAATGTATAATACATTAAAATAATAAGAAGAGGTTAAAGAAAATATGGAGAAGAAGAAACCAATGAAACAAACCTTACAAGAAGATGTGGATATTAAATTCAGAGTCATGGTTACAACTAGAAGTTTTGTAGAAATAGAGAAAGATAACAAGTGGGATAATATCACAAGTGATGAAGCCTTGAAAAATACATATTCCAACCCAAAAATGTAGGAACATGTAGTAGTTAAAAACTCATATATTTCGACGAAGAAGTCGTAATAAAACTAAAACTACTAGTTAAATTGATAATCGAACAAGGAATGAAAGAACAAATAAAATAGTTTTATAAGTACTCGAACAAACAACGAAGGACATGTGGAGTATAAAGGATAAACACTAGGGAAAATAAGAAAATGAATGCATTACAAACACACAAGAATTGGAAGAAGTCTTCCCTATAACTAGACACAAAAATAAATGGACATGAATTCACAAAAGAACTATTAGAGCTTATGGCGAATGTAAATGTTATGTCCCACATAACACAAGAAGCATTAGGGAAACCCTAACTATAACCGGTTTGGTATAATAAAGCTTTGGTTTATGACACTCTCCATTGGGAATTTTTAAAATGATTGATATAAACTTCGTGTGGATCACAAGAATGGTTGATTTCAAGGTTATGAATTTTTTTTTGTAAAAAACCTACATACTCAATATTGTTGGTGTTAAAATGATTCGTTGATTGTAATGGAATATTTAAATCAAAAGATGATGAGATTTCTGTTGAAAGGAATGACATCTTAACCCAAGTTACTTTAGAAAAAGATTGAGTGCAACTTGAATTGAGTATATTTGACATGACGCCAATGAGGACCTAGGATAGAATGATATGAGGCATTTATGGCATAAAGAATAACTTTTAATTGAGATTTTGTACCAAATGATGAAGGAGAAAAATGTGTTGGAAGTGATGAAATTGAATTTGATACCAATGAAAATGTTGAGGTGTGGTTATTTGAAATTTCTAAAACATGGTTATGAAAATGATTACATATGCAAAGAGTACCAAAGGAATACTAGTATGATGCCACATATGGTACAAATGAGATTTGAGAGGAAAGGTACTTTTCAGTGAAAGAAATATTATGAAACTGCAAGAAAGTATTAGGACTCCACGGAAGAAGAAGGGAAAAAGGAGTGAATTCATAGAAAATAGTGGAAGGGTTGACACCACATAATGAAGGGGTAAATCCATGGGTAACATGAGAACATATGATGTCATGGAACACAAAAAAGTGACCATGGAAGAAATAATAATATTGAATTCTTCATATAACAATTATATGGATGAAGTAATGAAACCAAAAAGGTAAGCTTGGTGGTTATTATGGTTATGACAAGGGGCATCCCACAAAACACTCCAAAAAAATTTCTTGTATTAATGATGTTGAAAACTACATTATTCAGATGGAATTTGGGTATCTCCAAACGAACGAGCAAGAGTGGAAGCTCTCGAAAACACATTGATCATTAACACCAAAATATTATCTGCTACCCATGGCAAAGGAATATTAAGACACGTAATGTATTAATTATCCTATTTGAGACATACAAAATGAAGATAGTTTTCAAGAAATCCCAGAGTACATCGACACTACATACGTACAAGCATAACATTAAATGTAGATTGGTGTGGATGTTATTCGCCAAACATATAAGAAACATCACTCTAGTTATGGCTTTAATACTTATACTTAACGTTAGGCCCCTACCATTTGCATAGTATGTTCACCAAGAAATAAAGCACTGGGAACATATTATAAGAGAGTTCTATACAAAATTTTACTTTTAGGACCGTGATAGGAAAAGTATTTATGGTATGAGGAAAATAAAAGTTTTTCTTTTAATGGTGGGTACTAACATTATTACAAAGTTTTTCCAAGTATGGAATGAAATTAAGACCCATCTCTTGTGTTTGATTCGGAGGTCATAGGACAAATACATAGAAAGAAGGAATGTGATTATTGTTGTAACACTAAGAAAACTCACATGACCCACAAGTTGAAGAAGAGGTGTACTTGGAAAATATCTATTCAAATCCCTAATATGTGTTTCACTTGGTTACTACCATGGATTGTAAGTAATATGGATGATATTTAGTTGAAGTGAATATGGATAAAACTAAACATTTCTACCAACTTATGAAGATAAAGGAAGAAAACATTGGAACGAAAGGTGACTCGATATTTGTAAAGATTCAAAACTAGTAGGAGGAAGAAAAGGTCCTTAAAGATTGTAGAATTGTTAAAATAACTTGTTGGTACCCAATCTTACAACTCCTTAGGGCTAGACAACATCATAAAATGAACTTGGGTGCTTTAAGAATGACAGATTTGAAAATTTATGTCAATTGTTATCGTGGAAAATATTTGAAAAACTTATTGAGACCAGACTTCAGAGGGATTGAGTGGCACATAGAAAGGGGATGGCCTACCCTACTACTTTTGGTCTTGCCTTTGACTAGGGTGAGAGAACCCACTATGTAACCTAAAAATGTAGAGGGGTGAATGGAATCTCGGTTTCTCAATTTCCTAAAACTATGTAGGTTAGTCCTGGATGATCATGACCAATGAATGCAACATTTAACTCTCACAAGTTGTCACACTAAATGGTGCATATGTCAATCCAACTGGACTCATGTTACTCTAGACAACGAGAAATTCTATATGCTTCTGCATATTTTTGGTAGGGGAAATAAAAATAGCAAAGTCCCTTGACAAATGTTTGTAAGTAGAGCAAACAAAAATGGTTTGTAGGATTCAAGTGATAATAGGTCTGTATTTTATGGGGGTGGGAGATTATACCATGATGGAACTGACTATAATAGGGTTCTCAAAACTTCAACAATGTCAAAATGTCATCCTAGATGCAATGATCATTCAATCAATTAGAAACAATTCCTTGAGAATAATAATTGCATTCATGGATACCCAAGAATGCATAATTTCATACAAACTTTAACAAATTGCAAACAAAGGCTCATGTCAATATCTTAACAAAATGTTCACGACTCCTGATCCATTATGCCTAGGATTCACTCGAAGGCTAACAAAAATCTCTACAACAAAATGGATGTATAATGAATTTAAAACTGTGCACAGTGTTGTGAAGAGAATGCTCCCAATAAAACATCAACCCAATTACCAAAATACCGCCACTAAGGACAAACCTAGTGTAATCTAGAGCACACATGAACAAAAGATTGCAACAAGAAACATAATTGCTTAATTAAAACACATAACTCGGGATAAAACATGACAAAGTTCTGAGCATACCCAGTTCATTTTAATTTTCCAAATTCCTTAACAAGGGAGCACAAACCATATTCTCTCAATGTCTGTTAATGGTTGTACACTTGCAACCACCTTGAGACAAGAAAATTTGAAGAACCAAAATAGTTCACATGTATCTCATTAACAGATAATGTTCAAGAAATACATCAATTCTCTATCTTTTCTACAAAACTCAAAGTTAAAAAAAATTAATCCCCCATATGAGGATATGCCCCTCGTATATATATAGTTGTGATTTCTTTCATGGTTTAATTTCCCCCTCTTTTTTACAAACAACGAATCTTTGCAAGGAATATCCTTCACTCAGGTAACAACATTTGATTTGCGGTTATTGCCTTGGGATTACTTTAATTCCTATCCTGCTATGTGGAGAGGCTATTAATAAGCATTGTCAGGTGTGAGTTGTGTTCTTTTCTTTTGTTATGATGATCGGGGCGCCATGTCCTCATTCTCCATTTGCTAACATTGTTTTTGTAATGCCCGCAAAAATGACGCTCTAAGTACTCGCTTCAACTAAACACTTAACCCAAAAATGCGACTAATTTTTTTTAAAAAAGGGAAGTTACGGTGCAAGAATGATGCAAGGGTGCTATAACCTTTATGGTTCGTTAACTTACTTACATTACTTAACCTAGATTGAAGATTGAAAGGCCAAGTCTAGTTATTAGGTAAATATTCACAAAAGATTTAGGGTACATTAATCAAAAATCCTGAGGAAGGTAAAATGGTTTAATTCATTTAAATAGCTCTTCCTACTCTTTCCATTAAGCTTAATTCTAATAAGGTTAACCTTATACTCAACTATTAAATTTATTTCTTTAATATGTTAAAGAAACCTTTTTAATACAATCCTACACAACTAAGGTCCTAAGGACACCACACCACTAGGTAGTTAAATGACCCCACTCACCCATCTACACATACCCTTAAGGTTTGAAAAACAATATTTAAAATTACATTATTCTTAATAAAGGTAGGGTCCATTCTCCACCCTTAGATCCAATCCATCTTAGCCATTAGATCCTACGGTTCCCAACTTAGCCCTAAAATCCTTATGAAAGTCTATTAAAACCTTTTCTTATTCTAACCTTCTCATTTGGTTCAATTTCTTTTGTTAAATTTGCAGGTTGGAGAGAAGGAGGCCATGAGAGCAAAAGAGAAGAAACCATGGAGGATTCTTCAAGAAGATTTAGTTTAGATTAAGCTTAGTTAGCCTTTTATTTTAGTAATTTATTTCTTTCAAGGATTGGGAGGAGTTTCCTCCTCCAATCTACTTTTTTATTTCAAGATTTTAGTGTATTGGTTTTTAAATTTGGGGCAAAACCCTACCCCCTTTGATATACATGAAGAAATGCTTTTAGATTCACCATTAAAGATTTTTGATGTCACACCCCTACGTATTCCTCTTTATTTACTTGCTGGAAGTATTATATTTAATTTTTTTACAGTTAAGAATTAGAGGAAATAGTTACATTTTACGCACAGGCGTGGATCCGTAGAATTCTGTCATATGTGACAGGACCGTTGCCCTGCACAGGGTGACAAACACAGGACCGCCACCTTGGTTGGGTGACAAACACAGGACCGCCGCCCTGGCTAGGTGACAAACACAGGACCGCAGCCCTGGCAGGGCGATGGTCCTGTTTCCGAAAAACAGAACCTTAAAGCTGAGATTTTTACAAAACTTTAAAGTTCCTAAAGGGAGTAAAAATGCATCCCTGCTTTGTTTTATATATTTCAAGTTCCAAATTTGCTATTTATTGCTCATTTATTCATTTCTTAGCTAAATATATTCATTTTAAAGTATTTTCTTTTCTATTAAACTACATCTACTTACAAGAATAATTTCTATTGTTTAACTAAGTCTTTCTTTTCATTACAAGGAAAAAAGGAATATAAATCTATTTTTGATATAAAATCAACTTTCTTAGTGCAATAAAATCTACCTTATTTTCTCTTTCATTTTACTACAATGTTCATTCATTCAAAATAACCATATTAACTTATTTTCTATAAAAGATATTTTGCAACAAAACAATTTATAACTATTTCTACATTTTCTTCTTTCTCATATTTACAAAACAATACCTACTAAATGCAATATACTTTCTTTTCCATTGTAAATTAGATCAACCTTTCAATACATTCAAAATTTCAACAAGGAAAGAATGATTTCCTTCCTACTTGCAACTAAATTTACAATAGCATTTTCTTTCCTTCCTTTTCCCATTTGTTTCTTTCCCATGCAATGCAATAACAATAACAACAATAGGATAGCAACTTTATTTAACAATGCCATTACAAATTTCCTCCACTTGAAGTGGGGAAAACATACTATTACAATTTCTTCCACTCTAAGTGGGTAAAATAAAAAGGTAGTTTTCACATGGTCACCAACAAGACTCCAAGCTCCAAGCACCAAAAAAATAGCTCCTCCAATAGTTTTCTTGATTCACAACAAAATAGGGGGATAAGAAACACTCTCCACCCACCCAAGATACCCAATGGAGAAGAGAAGCCATCCTCTCCATTGGCCCCTGAGCCCCAACCACATCACAA
Organism: Taxus chinensis; assembly: GCA_019776745.2. Taxonomy (NCBI): domain Eukaryota; kingdom Viridiplantae; phylum Streptophyta; class Pinopsida; order Cupressales; family Taxaceae; genus Taxus; species Taxus chinensis. Next base: position 4,422,774 of record CM034156.1, on the reverse strand, counting down.
TGGGAAAAGATCTCAACTCATGGTAACTACTAGCTTCCACACTACTAAATAAATCACTTCACATTCATTCCATTTTCACACAAACACAATAATAACTCAACAAGAAGAAAACAATCAAAACAATAATATAACAAGGCTTATCAAGAAAGCCAAAAGAGTAAGACCTATGGGGAGGCCACTTATGCCTCCCAATGGGAATGAGTGCCACCTAAAAGGCCTCTAATGCAAAACAAAAAACTCCTAACAACTCTTATGCCTCCCTCAAGTACCCCTTATCCCCCCATCCACTCTTATGCCTCCCTCAACTCTTATGGCTCCCTCAAAGTAAGAACAAGAAGAAATTGCAAGAATTTCTCATACTAGGTGGGCACCCAACCCAAACTCCCTCCTCAAAAACATGATCTATTATGCCTCCCTCAAATGAACTCCCCATAGTCTCCTCCCACTTCCATCTTAGGCATTCTACCCATACCCAACAAGCATTTCAAAAAAAGACAACAATATTCAACAAACATATACACACATACATGTAACAATAACATAATATAAACAAAGGTAAAGCTCCTACTTTTCCATGGTAGAGCTTGTTCCAAGTATGAAGTTCCAAACTCCTCCAAAGATCAAGCCAGCATCCAGAAGCTCCAAAAATCAACAAGTATTCACAAGCTCCAAAGAAAATCCACAAACTCCCTAAAAAATCCTCCCACTCTCCAAAAATTCAAGAGACTAAAAATGATCATCCAACCCCAAAACAAACAACAAGAATTCAATAAATAGAGAAAGAAGAGGGAGGGGCAATGTGGCTCCAAGTAGGATGCCACCTCATTTCCTCTCCAATCCACATCACTTGGTCAACCTCATATTCCAATGCACAATTAATGAGTGCTTGGAGGAATGCCAAACACCTTACACACTCCATCTAAGCCCACTCCCCTCAAAGGACAAAATTAAATATTTAAAAGGTAGTGTAATTAACATTTTACCTTTTTATCCCCCCAAAACACCTAAAAGAGCTTAAATTTGACCTCCCAACCCATAGGTAGGGTTGGCATGGACTTTTTAAGAGGTGTGAAACAAGTTTGACTTGTCCCACAAGCTTCCAAATTTGGCCTCTAGGGCCAAATTTGAGTTTCCCATGTGGGGTAGAGTTTGCTACACTCCAAACTCAAACACACATCACTCAACACAAAATCCAAAGTAAATCAAGCCTAATAAATGAACTCCTATTTGGTCACATATTTTAATTAGTTTAACACAATTTTAAATTAACTTAATTAAGACACTACAACCCATGACTAATAAAGGGGTAAACACCAATCCAAGAAATATAATAATAAAACAAGTAAAATTTCACTTACTAAGAGGAAACACATACTAACATAATAGAAAGGGAAAATTTAAAAAAAACAACACATGACCCCTAGGTCACAATTTTCCCCTAACCAAATAATTCTAACACACACACAATTACATGTTGCCACGGTGACCCTAGTTGGATTCTTCTCGAATTCCAATGTGGTTGGTCTTCACTCCCCCAATATTGTTGTGAATATAATACACCTGCAGAACAAAGAATACCTCCTTCAGCCTCGTGACCACATTAAAACATTCATGCCAAATATACTATATAATCTAAAATCAACTATGCATGAATTACTATCATCTATGCAAATACAATATCACTTACAATTTTTAGCACATTTCTATTCCACATTTCATTTATGTCAAAACGATCATCAAATTAATCCAATTATCAAGATCTACCGAATATGACTAAATATATCACATGTCAGAATTAAAGATAAATAACCATGTCAAAAGTATACCAATATCATCATCAAATGTCTCCAGTAGACCATATGCATCATATAAGGATCAAATCAATAACAGTTCAGTGTCTACGATATCTACTAGAATGCTAAATCAAATATGCTATAATAAATCCATAAGTGAAGTAACCAGTAATGAAAACAACAAATCAAAATGGTGTCAAAGGGAAGTGTGCACTACAGTTTTATACATCAATTTGATTCTTTCCATTTTTAGTAAGTTGTGAAGCTTTTGATGATTATTTTGATGTTCCGATGTAGCTTAAATTGAAACGAATCCATTTCGAAATGCACACAATCATTGTTACTTCCTTACGAACTGAATGTCCTTCTGTGTGATCTGTTACGTCAAGCCAAATGACCCTTTTTTGATTAGTGTTAATCCATTTCACCTTTATCATCTTGTGTGAGTATCAAAAGTAATATAGCATTTAACTCGAATATGATTTCCTGCGTAGTTACTCCCAAAATCCATTTCTTCTCTAAATTCTCACCATTTTCTTCATAAGCTCATATCTTTTCTTCCAGCTTCAGTGTGAAGAGCTTAGTACAAATTCCTTTCTGTAAAATGGAAGAGGTAGAGTTGGTAGCTAATTTGAAAGTGCTTTCCTCTGGATTTTTGCATTCAATTTTTGACTTATCTGGTCCGAATGAAGCATTCGTGAGAATGCTTTTTGATATTGTAGACCAGGAAGAATGTGATGGGCCCTTAACAACTCTTGATGTTAGGGTGACATTGATTCAGAGGTTGATTAAGATAAACCCAGTTTTTTTGCCTTCTAAGTCATGTATTTTCATTTGTTTCGATGGGAGGATCAGAAAACAATCGAACAATTGAAAAAATTCTTGCTCCAATGTAGGCCTTCCATAGTTAATATCACCATCGATGCATCTCCTCTCTTTTTCAATGAGGAATTATCTGAAAAAGAAATTCCTGTGAATGCATACGTCTTTCATGAGGAGGCTTCTGTGGTTAACATGTCTTCACTTTCTCGTAGAATGACTGAACTTGAGAAAACTCTTTCTCTTCTGGAGAAAAAATCATCAGAGCCTTTATCTACAAAGGAATCTAGAGCACTACCATATTTTCTAAAAAAGTGCAAGAGAGCTGAATCTAGCTGGAAGCATTCAGGCTAACCAACTCAAGAAATTGCACAACTGCCCCTTCAGCTCCTACAAGTATTTATCTGCCGCCTTCAACCTCAAAAGCAAAGAGGAAAAAAAGTTTATCTCAAGGGTGGCCTAACTATTTTGGAATGGGTTTCTTCTTATGAAAAGAAATTAAAATTGATTCAATTCTTGGGAAGCCCTAGAGCAAGTATTATTGAGCTCATTATTATCTCATTTTTGAGTTTACGCCAAAAATGAGATAACCCTAATAAGTTTTTGAGCTGATTTTCTAAGAGCCACCTTTCAGAGAGATAATCGGGTTTTCGAGTTTCACAAGCAAGACAACATGTGTTTTGGATGCTTCATGTCGTGTGTTCCCCGAAACCCGAAACCCGCATCAAGTAAGGCGAGTCGGGTTTGCAGACCTTCCAAGCATCAGAACATGCCTTTGTCAAAACATGCTTCATGTCGCGTGTCTTCCGATCCCCGAAGCCCGATTTACTCCTCTTTGTTTCAAGTTTCTCGGACCATCAAGCATGATGCTTCATGTCGCTTGTTTCCTGCAACCCAAAACCTGAATTACTCTAAAACCCTTTGTGTCGGGTTTCCAGATATCCCAAGCATGCTGACATGGCATTAATGCCGAGTTGTCGGGTAGTTGGCACGTGTCAACTGAAGTGTATTAAATGTGAAATTTCTTATAAATATTTGAATTTCCACGTCATTTTCACTAGACATACTTTTTACCTCGTGGATTTTCACGCATGCATCTTCAACCCAGAAACTCGACTCGCTTCTGTGCCTGATTTCATTGCTCGTTTTTGATCATTTCTTGTTCTGGTTGAAGGTATTTTTCTTCATTCTTTGTTTGTGGTTTTTGTGGAATAATTGTGTAAAGAATTCTTCCAAGTTTCTGTCTTTTCTTATCAGGGTTTTTGGGGTTTTTATCTTTTCCATTTTGGGTGTTGCTTTCTAAATCAGGTTTGTGTTTTAGGGTTACCCCTTTGGAATAATCACTTTGTTTTATTCCCTAAGATGTCATTATAATTAAAAATATATTGGGGATATCAACAATGATGAAAAACTTGCATGTTTCAACTCAACAATTACCCCATTCTCTTTTCTCGGGTTTTGTAGGGTGCTTTGCAGTGTTCAAAACCCGTAGTATATCAGAAAGTTTAGTGTGTCAGGTTTTCCAAACTCTCCAGCATCCTCCTCAGTGTGTCCCGGTTTTCTGAACTCTCTGGTATCTTCCTAGTGTGGTCGGGTTTTCCAAACTCTCCAGCATCCTCCCTAGTGCATCGGGTTTTCCGAATTCTCTGGCATCCTCCTAGTGTGTCGGGTTTTCCCGAACTCTCCGAATATCCTCCCAGTGTGTGTCGGGTTTTTCCCATATTTCCGGCATCTCCAGGTGTGTCGGGTTTTTCCGAAGTATTCAACAACTTCTAATCTCTGAGACTCTCCTCCTTTGAAATTCCTCATGTCAGACCCTGGTCCATCATAATATAAGACTGAAAAATCAGGGAGGATGAAGTAAAAATTCAGGAAGGTGGAGTCTCCCTCCTACATTGACTGTAATTACGACATCCGGGATACAGAGCTCGGAAACATAGATATGGAGGATTTTTGGAATAGGGTCAAGAGCTCTTCTCAGACTCCATGGATGAAATAAATAGTTGATAGTGGTCTACCTCTTGCAGCAGGTTTCCCTATGTCCGCTCAGTGCCCCGAGTTCATCTTAGCATGTGTTTTAAATTATGACTCTGCTTCTCGTTTTGTGAAAAACCAGGCGGGAGAAGTTGTAATCAAGTTGGACGGAGGTTACTTCGATGACCTTCTCAAGCTACCTAATATTGAGGAATATGGAGATGTGGATCTCAAGTCAGCCCAAAAAGCTTGGGACAATGATTAGGAGGATTGCATCAAGCACGTGAATAGGAAATTCCTAATCAAAGCCAAACTGGCTGTTTCTAAGTTCCCAAGACTTGTTCCTAGAAGCGATTTCATTCAAGAAATCAATGATATCATTACTCTATTGAGTCGGGTTTTTGGTTTCCTTGAGTCAAATATTTTCCAAGGATGGATGTACCAGTTCATAATCATTATTAAGAAGAATCAATAGGGAATTGATTGGGGTACTCTTATCAGTAACGAGATAGATTCTCAAATGACAACAGTTCTGTCTACGGGAAAGTTTTATATGTCCTCGTATGTCACCTATGCAGCGGCCGACATGAGGAACTATCCCGGGTTGGACACCAAGGGGAACAAGACAGTGGAGCATGTTTATCAGTATTTTCCTCAGCTGACACGAAAAGGGTCTGAAGACCAATTCAGAAGGGTAAATGATGCCTTCTTTTACAAGAACATCTGCAGGTTAAGCCCCGAGATGAGGAAAACGAGAGTTTCTGATGAGGCATGGGCTGAAGTTTTAAAATGAGGTTGTGTCTTCTTGCAATTTAAGAAGTTCACATATCTTCGAGTAGTCATGTACCCAGGGGATCCTTTCCGTTTGCCCAGATATCCAGGGGACAAACTAATCTTGATGGAGTTGGTCAGGCAATTGTTGGATTTTCACAAGTTCCAACAGAGTAAACACAAGGCCGCTGTATCTTTCCCAATTTCTATTGGAAGGTATACTTGTTCAACGGTGGTGAAAGCCAAGAACATTGTCCATGAGCTTCAAGATAAGTTTAAGAAGCACATGAAGCCCCAAGACGGGTTTGATTTTCGAGGAGTCCTCGAGGCATATGGAACTCTACACCTGCACGTGCCAAGCGTAGAAGACATCTGGATTGATTTACGTGATGAGGTTGCTGTCTGAAGAAAAGATCATAGCAGGTTAATTGATGCAGGAGCATCAAGGAACAAGACATAATAAGGTCATACAAGACCATGATACATGTTGTCTATAGGTGTGTTAGAGTTAAATATGTTGTAAAAATGAATATATGCTTGTAAGAAGTTGGTAAGGTGACTAGACTTGGCATTTAAGGAGTAATATAGGCTAATTAAGGTCTTTTTAAGCCTTGACATCATGTAATAGCTTACTTGTACGGATTAAAGGAGAGTATCAAGGTGATATACACATGATTTCTATGTTGAGAAGATTGTTGAGTCTTCCTAGGAGTGTGAGTTGGCTAGGATTCAGTTTAGGAGCTTTAGAGAGTCTATTCTTAGCTAATGAATACCTATTTCATAGGTGATTCGATGGAGATGAAGTAGAACAGGGGTTCTCAAGGTTTTAAGAAGATGGGAAAATGAATAACAACAGGTGTATGATGTTTGAAAGAATAAATATACTCTGCTTTACATGAAACAACTTGTTTTCAATGGACTGTGCATAAGAACCCTGGCAGGACAACAGGATAGAAACCCTCCATGACATGCAAATGATGTAAATCTCTTGATTATCAGCATGGAAAGGTTCTACAGATGATGTGCATCACATTGGTAATTTTTGTATGTTTTGAAAATGCATAATTTGGATTTTATAGTAAATTATTGCCTCTCGGGCCTGAACTAGGGCTTCGTATATCTTTTTATTCCATGGACAGAATCACTTGAAAATTTTACAATATCTCTACATTGATATGATATAAACATCATAAAAATTTTGTGAAGAATGATCTTGTGTTGCTCAAGTTATAGGTGACTGTGTATTCGAGATACAACAATGATGTATAGTTACTGTCAAATAAAGAACATACACAGTTTTTACATTATAGCATGACTAATCATGATGATAGATTGATATGATGGAAAAAATAGGGATATATGGGATGTATTTGCATGATCTCAGGTTTGAATGCATGAAGTTATTACCTTATTAGTATATAAAAGATGATTGCACAGGATTAGGACTGTATTTGGCAAGAAAGGAGGACTGCAAAACATGAAGGAGATGGATACAATATGATGAAAACACACTAATGGGAGAGAACCTATCTAGGTGTGTTGGTTGAATATGAATGACATTGGGCATATAGGTACATGGGAAATTCCTTCCCTCTAGTTATAATCAGACTGTACAGTGGTCTAGGACTGTGTTAGTCCACAATAAAATGTTCAAAGGGCTAATGTCAAGGAGAATTAGAGTTAAGTACCTGTGTATGGATGTTGAATGATGACTATCCTAGTACTATTAATGTGTTCCTTGATTCTAGAGAGAAACCTACCAGTGATTTGGAGTAAATGTAGACTGTGTAGGGTTCTAGGGCTGTATAAGTCACTTCAAAAACATACAAGGGAGGTGATAAAGGGAAAACCTAGATCTAGGACAGTATTTGGTACTCATGAATACCTCAACCATGGTGAAGGGAGGTATGTTGAGCTGTTGGTATGCCCTGGGAACCAACTAATTGAGTATTAAGAGTTTGAGTTGGATGCTTTTAGACTAAGTTCAGTCTTGAGGGCAAAGTATTGAGACTACACACTAGTAGAAAGATGCTTGAGTATTCATAAAGGAACTTGAAACATTGGTTTGTTACCTTGGTCATGTTCAATCAATTAAGAAAAGAGCTTGTGACTATACAGAAGAAGAGCTCCATTTGGAGGAAAAGGTGTATAGTAAGAGAACTCAAGAAGGTATGAATGCTAGAAACTTTATGAACGGATTTTGTATCTTGGGACAGTCATAGAAGTTCTATACATCTATTATATATTGTTTCAGTGATCACAAGGTGATCACCTTTTCTCATCAAGTTAACCCTCCTCTAGTTGTTGTCTTCAAGAATTAGCAGGTACTAGGTCTCATTGGATCTCAAGGTGATAAGAAATACAAGAGATGATGTTGCATGAACATCAACTAATGATCCTCTAGAGTAGGGGTGGATGGAGTAATAGAGCAAGTTCAAGCTCTTGAGTATTGTAGAGAAAGATAAATCTAATGACCCCCCGCATCATTTTGGTATCAGAGTGGGATAAGAGATCAAATGACAGCCATAACAGGAAACAAAAGGTAGATCCAATATCAAGGAGTTCAAGGTAACAAACACATGTTTTCAAGCTATTTATTCTATAATTTTCAGAGAACTCCATATTGTAAAGTTTGTGATTGAATCAGTCATGGAGATAGGAGCAGTGTGTGAATTGGTTAAGTTCCTAAGCTATCAAAAGGAACAAGAAAAGAAAGAGAAAAAGAGGAAAGAGGAGAAGATGAGAGGAAGATTGGCACTTCAAAAAGAAATAGATGAAGTGAAGAGAGATTTGGAGAAAGTGACCACCATATGGTTACAGTTGCAGGAAGAAGAGAGCCATCAGAAGAAGAGTGGTCTAGTATTGAGAGGGAAGATGAAATGGCCTGTGAGGTCATTGGTGAAAAGAGATAGAAGGAACAGAAAGGATGCCTTGAGGAAGAAAGAAGAGTTTCCAAATGAGCAACAAGAAGAGGTGAAAGAAGTTCTCATTGTAGAGAACAAGAAAGAAGAAAAAGTGTCAGAACAAGCACCTAAGGAAGGAAAGGAGAATGAGAGGAAGGTGCTAAGGAAAGGAGCACTCATGGAGACACTATGGTCTCTTGTTTTTATATCTAAGCTTGTGTTTATGTTTGCAGGTATGAAGAACTTGTTGATGCGGGTTAAGCTTGAGAGCTTGAGAAATATGAAGGATGGTGTAAGCCAAGCACCCATGAAGAGAAATGAACAAGACAGTTGCAAGGACCATCTTGAAGAGGGATATGAAAAGAGTGAAGACTTCCATGATGACAAGGGAAGCATGACAGAGAACATGGAGTATTATGATGCATTGGATAGCATCCCCAGTGAAGAAGAAGTCCAGGAAGAGAGTAAAGCCAGACAAGAAGCCATTAAGGAGGATATAGGCAAGCTAAAAGCCATTGAACAAGTAAGTATGATGACTGAATATGATGATCAGATTTATGAAAGTGATGTTTCTGACATTAAAGAAGACCTAGAGCAAGATAATGATAAGAGGTTAACACAAGAAGATGTGTGTGATCATGTAATGCCTAGAAGGCTAAAGGAAATAAGGAATGAAGATAAATCAGCAAGTCATCAGAAGTATATGCTACCCAAAGAGATCAAGCATAATTATGTGATGCCTAAATGGCTTGAGAAAACTAAGGAAAAAGAGGAGAAGGCAGAGTCCAAGAAAGAGACCATCAAACTGGAGCTCAGTCATGAAGAACCAAGGCAAGGTATGGAGGAAAATTCATTTTACAAGATAAAATCAGTCCATTATATAGGTGCACAAGAGAGTAGAAATGAGTACAAACATGGCCTAACTCATGAATGGAGAATAAAACATGAAAAAAAATGGTTTATCAACCTAAGGTCATCCAGAACAAGGTGTGGAAAGCTAAGAGCTCCAAGGAGCAGCAGTACAAAGTCATCAAACATGAAGTAATGGAAAGTGGAAGGTCTTCAAAAGATGGTGAAGCAAGAGTTGAGTACAGTCAGGGAAGTCAGAGTTCAGAGAAGGATGAAGAAAAAACAGGTCCTATATATGATGAAGATGAAATAGAAGTTGATGGAGCTGACTTGGAAGAAGAAATGAAGATACTAGAAGAGTTGATGAAGAGAATGACAACAAAAACAGAAAGAAATCAGGAAAATGAGAGAAGAAGGAGAACAGTTGAGAAGAAGGAGAGAGAAGAGGTGTTGCCAAGGATAGAGCAGCATGAAAAGTTGCAAGAAATGAAACAATTAAGGAAAGAGGAACTAGAGGAGGAAGAAGATCAAGAGAGAAAGAATGCAAATGACCAAGTTAAACATGGTCAATAAAAAAAGAAATGGAGAAGAAGAGAACTCTATAGGCATTCAAGAGACTTCATGGCCTCAAACCTTTACTTCTAATGGTGTTGTTAATATTGTGAATGCAGGTTTGGAAAACAAAAAGATGAATCAAGTGTATGATTCAATGAGAAAGTTCATGAGACAAGAGGAACAAGAAGATATAGAAGACACATGTGATGATGAAATTGAGGCATTTAAAGGTAGAGAAGCACCAAAGTATGATTTTGAATACATAAGCATGGAATAGCTGAAAGAAGAACTAAAAGCATTAGAGGAAGTCATATATCAAGACAAGGATACTCATGTAGATAGAGATAAAGACAAGACAAGTGAAGAGGTGGTAGAAGAGAATCAAATTTTAGTTGAGGAGGCATATGAACCTTCAAAATAGGATGAGGAGGTAGATTTTTGCATTGCAGACCTTCACTTCATTCCTAAGGTGAAGCAAGCTTATCAAAACGCCAAAAATGAAAGAGAAAGAGTATTATTGATAGAGCAGGTGGAGAAGACTATCAAGTCTTATGAGAACATTCTTAGCAATGATCAAGGAGCTATAGCTACATGTTGTTATGAACACAAACCAGAGTTAACATACTTAGTGAAGGAGATAGAAGACCAACAAGAGGCAGAATTGAAGACAAAGACCATGAAGAGGAAAATGAAGCAAGGAGCAAGAAAAAAGAGTAGAATTGAGGAGAGGAAATGCAAGAGCGGATGGAGGAGACAAACTATACCAGCAAAGGCAATAAGGAAGAATTGGAAGACAAGAAAGAAGAAGAACCATTTGAGCAGGAGCTCAAATTCTTTCTCTCAAGGGCACTCTGATGTAGGAGCATCAAGGAACAAGACATAATAAAGGTCATACAAGACCATGATACATGTTGTCTAAAAGGTGTGTTAGAGTTAAATATGTTGTAAAAATGAATATATGCTTGTAAGAAGTTGGTAAGGTGACTAGACTTGGCATTTAAGGAGTAATATAGGCTAATTAAGGTATTTTTAAGCCTTGACATCATGTAATATCTTCCTTGTACGGATTAAAGGAGAGTATCAAGGTGATATACACAGGATTTCTATGTTGAGAAGATTGTTGAGTCTTCCTAGGAGTGTGAGTTGGCTTAGGAGTCAGTTTAGGAGCTTTAGAGAGTCTATTCTTAGCTAATGAATACCTATTTCATAGGTGATTCGATGGAGATTAAGTAGAACAGGGGTTCTCAAGGTTTTAAGAAGATGGGACAATGAATAACAACAGGTGTATGATGTTTGAAAGAATAAATATACTCTACTTTGCATGAAACAACTTGTTTTCAATGGACTGCGCACAAGAACCCTGGTAGGACAGCAAGAGAGAAGCCCTCCATGACATACAAATGATATAAATATCTTGATTATCATCATGGAAAGGTTGTATAGATGATGTGCATCACATTGGTAATTTTTGTATGTTTTGAAAATGCATAATTTGGATTTTATAGTAAATTATTGCCTCTCGGCCCTGAACTAGGGCTTCGTATATCTTTTTACTCCATGGATAGAATCACTTGAAACTTTTACAATATCTCTGCATTGATATGATCTAAAGATCATCAAAATTTTGTGAAGAATGATCTTGTGTCGCTCAAGTTATAGGTGACTGTGTATTCGAGATATAACAGTGATGTATAGTTACAGTCAAATAAAGAACATACACAGTTTTTGCATTATAGCATGACTAATCATGATGATAGATTGATATGATGGAAAAAATAGGGATATATGGGATGTATTTGCATGATCTCAGGTTTGAATGCATGAAGTTATGACCTTGTTAGTATATAAAAGATGATTGCACAGGATTAGGACTGTATTTGGCAAGAAAGGAGGACTGCAAAACATGAAGGAGATGGATACAATATGATGAAAACACACTAATGGGAGAGAACCTATCTAGGTGTGTTGGTTGAATATGAATGACATTGGGCATATAGGTACATGGGAAATTCCTTCCCTCTAGTTATAATCAGACTGTACAGTGGTTTAGGACTGTGTTAGTCCACAATAAAATGTTCAAAGGGCTAATGTCAAGGAGAATTAGAGTTAAGTACATGTGTATGGATGTTGAATGATGAGTATCCTAGTACTATTAATGTGTTCCTTGATTCTAGAGAGAAACCTACCAGTGATTTGGAGTAAATGTAGACTGTGTAGGGGTTCTAGGGCTGTATAAGTCACTTCAAAAACATACAAGGGAGGTGATAAAGGGAAAACCTAGATCTAGGACAGTATTTGGTACTCATGAATACCTCAACCATGGTGAAGGGAGGTCTGTTGAGCTGTTGGTATGCCCTGGGAACCAACTAATTGAGTATTAAGAGTTTGAGTTGGATGCTTTTAGACTAAGTTCAGTCTTGAGGGCAGAGTATTGAGACTGCACACTAGTAGAAAGATTCTTGAGTATTCATAAAGGAACTTGAAACATTGGTTTGTTGCCTTGGTCATGTTCAATCAATTAAGAAAAGAGCTTGTGACTATACAGAAGAAGAGCTCCATTTGGAGGAAAAGGTGTATGGTAAGAGAACTCAAGAAGGTATGAATGCTAGAGACTTTATGAACAGATTTTGTAGCTTGGGACAATCATAGAAGTTCTTTACATCTATTATATATTGTTTCAATGATCACAAGGTGATCACCTTTTCTCATCAAGTTAACCCTCCTCCAGTTGTTGTCTTCAAGAATTAGCAGGTACTAGGTCTCATTGGATCTCAAGGTGATAAGAAATACAAGAGATGATGTTGCATGAACATCAACTAATGATCCTCTAGAGCAAGGGTGGATGGAGTAATAGAGCAAGTTCAAGCTCTTGAGTATTGTAGAGAAAGATAAATCTAATGACCCCCTACATCATTGACACTTGCTGAAATTCAGACACTTGAGCTCGCTGACATACCAGAAGGTACTAGCAATAATGAAAGTGTTCTGGATCCTTCCTATGATGGATTCGAACGAAGATCAATATGTTTTCCCACCTGTTGATTAGTCTATCGGTGAAAAATCCTCCGTTACAGATAGATCGGCCCTAATTCTTGCATGTACCAAAGGCATGGCTCACCTCTTGAGGGAATGAATTTCAAAGAAGATAATTTTTCAAAGTTGGTTGCTGCAGAGGTGGGGCCCTCCAAAAAGGCAAAAGGACCAAAAGATCTTCTAAGGGACCTATAAAGGTCAAGTTTTTCAAGAAGAGAAGAGAATGAGAAACCTCTTCAATTGTTACTCTAGTTGAACCGGTGAATGTGCCAGAATCACCAACACCACCATAAATAGGAGAAATTTCTTTCGAAAGAGAAGTAAGCCAGCCCCTAGTTTCACCATTTGTCGATTGCCCAACTGAAGTAACCTTATCTCTTGCATCCCAGGATTTGGAGTCAGGATCTGCGCTTCCTCCTTCACAACCACTTCTACCTCCTCTTTCCCCATCTACTTCATCCGTCATGGCCAACATTTTCTCTGGAATCTCACCCCTCTCTGCTGGGAACAAAGTAATCTACTAACATGCCCCCCTCATGTGCCTCTTTTCACTGAATTTTCTACCACATTGGTAACTATCCAATATCCCCCTGAAAGTATGATACCAACTTCTACATTAATGGCAACTCCCTCTGACATGCCTCAATGGTTACTTTAGAAATCTTCAAGGAAAAGGAAGGTGGTTATACTCATACCAACCTTTGATTTTAGTTCACTCAAGGCTTTTACTTCTAAATCAGCCAAAAAACCCAAAATAGTTTCAAGGGTTTTAGTGGATGCTTCAGGGCATAAGTTTGCAGAGATCGCCACTCCCGCGACTAAAAAAACCAAAGAGGACATAACGGCCTCTGAATATCAGATAACCAGGAAAAATATGACTCTATTTAGAAGACTGTTTTACAGAAGGTTTGTCTTATTTTCTCTCAACTATTTTTATTATGCATGAGGGATGTGTGTACATTCCAACGGGTGGAGATTATTGAAACATTGGGAGCTATTGTGAAGAAGAAAAAACTTTTTGTTTTCTTTTAATCATTTGAGGAATAGAAGCTGATACTATTTTTACAAAATTTGTGTTGTGAGAAGTGTTTTTCTTAAGATATTGTTCTTATGTTTGTGATCTTAAGCTATTCTTTGTTTAGCATCTTGATGATTCTAATAATTTCAAACATTATATTTGTGATCTAAATCTCGTATGATTATTTTGTTCTCTGTGTTTACTCGAAAGAAAATATGTTCCTCTCATTTCCTTTCCATTGTGCTTCTTCCATTGTAATAATTTCCGACCCAATCCATTTATAAAACCAACATCTTCACATAGTGTGGATATGGATTTTGGGATTCTATCCCAATCCCAATGGTTAGATTAGTGTGAATATTTTATGCATTATTTTTATGATGTGTTTTAGATTAATAATAAACAAGCAACCTCACCTGTCTTTGAGGAGGGATTTAATCCCATGTATTGTGGTTGAACCTCATATTTTGGCTTGACAAAATATCCAACCAATAGTTTTTGGTGACTCCGCTGGGGAATACGGATCAATAGTATAAATATTATCCTCTTGGTGTCTGGCGACTCTGTATTTGCCTTATTTTTCAACAAGATCTCTTTCCTAGTTCAAGCTGGCTGGAAAGATCTTCACTCGGTCCCACCGAGCCTTAGGGTAAAATTGATCCACTCTTTGAATTGCTACAATGAGCATAATTTTAGTCTTTCCCCCAACAATGTTATTTCTAATCAAACTAGAAGTTCTTCGCTTGTTTGGAGAAACCGGATCCCCGTAGAACGAGACATGTCTACAACTTGTCACGCGTTATTCTTGTCTAACACTTGGATCCCTATACGCACTCTTGTCAGAAGGATGGCAGCACAACCTGTGCTCTGGGGCGCAACTATTGGTCCTCTTTCTTTAACTCCACCATTACACGAGTTACCACATGGATCACGTAAAAACAATTCCCAAGTTCAATGGGGATGGGAAGTAGCATCCTGATGAACATATTGCATATTTATTTGTAGCATGCGGTGTCCTTGGAGTAGCTCACGAAGATGTCTCTGTTTAACTCTTCATTGAAACGTTGCATGGTGCAGCAGCCAAATGGTTTTACCACCTTCCAAATGCATGCATCACAAACTAGGCTGCCATGAGGACTAGATTTGAAGCACGTTTCAAACTAGCTGAAGATTCTCATGCTTTGTTAGCACAAATTATCCATATGAATAAGGAATCTCACGAATCCATGCGGGACTTCGTGGCAAAGTTTAACAAGCTGATCTAAAAGATTCCAGAAATAGCTATACCAACTCTAGAAAATCAGAAATGCTTCTTCATTAATGTTCAGCCTCCCAATGTGATCTTCTTATTAAGAAGGTCAACTATCCTAGATTTGGCTATCGCTCAGTCAACAACTATTGAAATAGAGGATGATCTCATTTTGGCCAGGAGAATTAGGAAAGATGTACCCAAACCTAAAAATCAAGGTTCTTCTCAAGGTAATACTGACCCTATGATTCAAAAAATGGCTAATGATTTGATTGCTTTAAAAAATCAAATGTCCCAGCAGGTGAGCAATGTTCCGTATCGGGATATCCCTAGACAAAATTTCAATAACACCAATGGTGCGCCTACAAGAGATAGGCCGCAGTTAACTCCTGCTCAACCAAGAATGGCAATCGAAGCTCCTCCCATTAACATGGTAGTAGAAATAGTTGAAGAAGAGGAGGAACCCGAAGAACAAGATTCCCCCGAGGCTTTTGAAGCTTCAGGATACGCTGATGAGTCTTATGACGATTCAGCTGGCGACTCCAGCATTGGGTATTTGGAATATGAAGAAGATGAATGTGCACCGAATGGCCAGTCATTTGTTGTCTTCACTCGATCCCAATCTCAGAATCCAAGAAAACCTCTTGAAATCCCCAAGGAGAAGAACAAGGAACCTTCCATAGCCATAGTTAAGAGAGGTGCTCCTATTTCAGCGCAAACTGAAAGAGAAGTCACTAAAAAGGTAACAACTTCTCCTCATTCTCTTTCTCCTAAGGTCAGTGCCATAGTTCAAGCTCATGTGATTAGAACTGAACCTACCATCACCCCTTCTTATACTACTTTTGACATTATTGATCATGCAAAAAGAACCAAGATCCAAATGTCAGAAGCAGAATACCTTCAGTCAAATCCTGAACAGTTCAAAAACTTGCCAAATTCATTAAAAGTAAAGCCACCATTCCCCCACCTTCAAAAGGTCTTCTTCCAAATCCTACTCAACCCCCACCTCAGAACAATCTGACCTCTGCTTCTTCTTCAGGAAAGATTGAACCATTTTATTTGTCTTTGCTAATAAATGGGTTTAAACTCAGCAATTACATCATCGACTCAGGGGCCTCCGACAATGTTATGCCCGCAAAAGTAGCCCATGCCCTTGGGCTTACTTTGACTAAGTCATATGGATGGTGTTACTCCATGGAAACCAAACAAGTTCCCTTGATTGGTCAAATCAAAGATGCATAGTTTGCATTCGTTGCCTTCCCAGAGAAGAGAGTGAAAATGACCATTCTAGTTGCTGACATTCCTGCAGCTTACGGTATCCTCTTGGGTAGAGGTTTTTGTAAAGACGTCGGAGGAGAGATTAATATGGATTGGACCAAGGAAAGGATTCCAGTCAATGGGGTTTATCATGTTCTCCATCCCGAACCTCAGGCAAAGTATTTGGTAACTAAATCAGATGACCCTAAGGCTCAAATTCTTTTCGAAGATGCTAGTTTTGGAAATTATTTCATGACATCAGAGATACCGGCTGTAGATGTCAAGAAAGAAGATCCTAATGCTATTTGGACCCTCGAATTTGATGGTAGTTGTTCAACCACCGGATCGGGCGCTGGTATAGTTCTTATATCTCCTAACTCCGAGATCTTCCCCTCTGCTTTCAAATTGCAGTTTGATAATACTAATAACACGGCTGAATATGAAGCTCTGTTACTAGGATTAGAAATGGCCAGACAGAAGGGAATTCGAAATCTCAAGGTTCAAGGGGATGCGGAGCTGATTGTCAACCAGGTCAAGGGAATCTATCAAGTAAAAAATGATCGCTTGAGACATTACAGGAATAAAGTTTGGGATAATATAGAATGCTTTGATGCATTCTCCATTAAGGTGGTTTTGAGAGATTATAATGACAAGGCTGATTCTTTGGCCGTGTCTGCATCCCTCCTTCTCCCTCATCCCCAGTTCAAACAAGATACATACACCATTGAGATTGTGTATCATCCCAGTATCCCAGATAACGCGGCTCATTGGCAAGTGTTCAATGATGATCAACAAGTGTTGACTTTTCTAGAAAAAGCTGACAATTTTAGTGAGCTGTACTTTGAAGGTTCGGAATCAGCTTTCCATGAATCTATCTCAGATCCATATCAAGAGGTTGATGGTGAGTTTATTCAGCTTAAAGGCAACAAGATACCCAAAGGTCTGGTTTCTCTGGAGGGTTTGTTTGACAAGCATGATTGTTTTATTCAAAACAAAAGACAAGTTGAAGGAGCTTCTTCCTCGGAAGTAGATCAAGTCAATCTAGGTTCGTCTGATCAACCTCGGATGGTGAATATTGGGAAATGTTGTTCCCCTGAGGAGAAAGTGAAATTCACTTCACTCCTGAAGAGATACATGGATGTCTTAGCCTGGTCCTATGCAGATTTAAAATCCTTCAAGCCCAAAGACGTACAACACAGTATTCCTTTGAAGCCTGATGTAAAACCATACAGGCAGAAGCAAAGACATTACAATCCCAAGATCTCAGGGACTATCCTTGTGGAAATTCAGAAAATGTTAGATGCCATAATTATTTTTCCAATCCATCACTCCACTTGGATTGCTAACATCGTCCCTGTCAGGAAGAAGAATGGTAAAATCCGAATTTGTGTTGATTTCCAGAACCTAAATCAGTCTTCGTTAAAAGACAATTATCCCTTTCCTATCATGGATCAGGTGTTACAGACCATTACTGGATCAGAAATGCTATCCATGCTCGATGGATTTTCAGGATATAATCAAGTTGAGGTAGCTGCGGAGGATCAACACAAGACGACCTTCACAACCCCATGGGGGACCTTTGCTTACAGGAGGATGCCTTTCAGCTTGATCAACGCCGGAGCCACCTTTCAGAGAGCTATGGACTTGGCATTCAGAGACCTGATGGGCAAAGTCATAGTGGTATATTTGGATGACTTGACCATTTTCTCTAAAAAATGGAGTGATCATTATGATCATTTAGAGCAAGTACTCTTGAGATGCAGGCGTCACAGGATTTCATTAAATCCCAAGAAGTCCATGTTTGGAGTGACCGAAGGAAAGTTGCTGGGTCATATCGTGACTAGAGAAGGAACCAAAATCGACCCAGAGAGGGTAAAGGCCATTCAGAGCCTTACCCTACCCACAAGTAAAACTGGAGTTCATTCCTTCTTCGGAAAGGTCAATTTCCTAAGAAGGTTCGTACCTGATTTTGCTGATAAAACCAAGGATATCCTTGGGATGATGAAAGGAAAAATTCCATTTCGATGGAGTACTGAAGGGAAGCTTGCATTCGATGAAGTCAAAAGGGCAGTTTCTTGCGCTCCTATCCTAGTATGTCCAGATTTCAAAAAATATTTCATCATGTACAGCTACGCCTCTACTCACACAGTGTCAGCCATCCTGATGCAGGAGAACGGGGAGGGCATTGAAGCTCCCATCACTTTTATGAGCTGTCCATTAAAGGAACATGAGCTAAAAATGTCACAAATTGAAAAGCATGCTTATGCAGTGGTACGAGCGGTGAAACATTTCAGGTACTATGTGCTGAACTCCCATACCCTCGTTCTCGTTCCCGACACCGCCGTTAAATCCATTTTGACTCAACAAGAGCTTGGGAGTCAACGAGGTACCTGGATAGCTAAAGTTCAGGAGTATGACTTGGACATTAGACCTACCAAGTTGGTACGAGGAAGGGGCCTGTGCCAATTGATCGCGGAAAACCATGCTGAAGCAGAATGCGAAAAGACCGAAGATACCTCTTCAAAGTTGCCCATGGTGCTTTTCGTGAGTACAACTGATGAATGGTACACAGATATTGCTTTCTTTCTGACTTATGGTGAATGCCCCCCGCATTTAAGCCAAAAGGAGAAGAGGACAGTCAAGTTAAGATCTGCAAGATACCTCCTGTGGGATAACGGGATATATAAGAAAGGTATTGATGGTGTTTTCCTGCGCTGTGTTGATAAATCACAACAGTTAAAGTTGTTAGAATCCTTCCATAGCCTAGCATGCGGAGGACATTTCTCATCCTCTGTAACAGCTTATAAGATCCTATGGGCTAGGTACTATTGGCCTACTCTCTTTCGGGATTCAGCAGAGTGGGTGTCCAAGTGTGAAGCTTGTCAACATTTCGTTGGTCGTCCTAAGCTAGCAGCTCTTCCCCTGAAGCCCGTAGTGATTGAAGAACCTTTCCGCCAGTGGGGAATTGACTTCATTGGAACATTGAATCCTGCCTCCAGTGCCAGACACAATTACGTGCTGACTGCTACAGACTATTTTACCAAGTGGGTGGAAGCCGCGCCAATCAAGCAAGCAACCTTAGAAGCCGTGTGTAAGTTCCTTAAAGAAAATATAATTGTCAGATTCGGTGTGCCTCACAAGATTGTGGCTGACAATGCCTCCAATTTCTCGTTGCATAAGTTGACAGAATTTTTCTATGGATTCGGCATCACCCTGGCTCACTCATCTGATTATTATCCCCAAGGCAATGGGCAAGCTGAGTCCAGCAACAAGAACCTGGTTACCATAATTAGAAAGCTAGTAGATGAAAACTAGAGGACATGGCACAAAGCATTGTATGATGCGTTGTGGGCTGATCGGATTACCCCAAAGCGAGCTATAGGAATGTCTCCTTTCCAAGTACTGTATGGGATTGATGCTGAGATACCTATCTCAGTAGAGTTGCCAGCCTTACAGTTGGCCAAAGCAGTCGAAGATGTGACCTTTCAAAATTCTATTGAGAAAAGGGTTATGTACCTAGCTAGGCTAGAAGAGGAACGGAGCAAGGTGGTTGATCGCATTGCAGATCATCAAAGAAAAGTAAAGAAATTTTTTGACAAGAAATCAAGGCAACGTCATTTCCAAATTGGAGACCTGGTGTTGCTGTGGGATAAGAGGAGGGAGCAGAAAGGAATGCACGGAAAGTTTGATTCTTTGTGGAAAGGACCTTTTAAGATCCATCAGCTGAGTGGTGAAAATAGTTTCCATCTATCATATCTTGATGGAGAGTTACTCCCTTTGCCTTTCAGCGGCCAACATCTAAAGTTGTTCCATCATTAATGCAAGATGCTCTTTTGCATTGTACATACTTTACTTTCTGTCGTGTGTTTGCTTTTAGTCTTCTTTCTTTCCTTGTTTTGTTTTTTCGGTTTTCTTCTTTTCTGACTCCGTAGCCCAATGGATAAAGCCAGAGATTCTGAGTTCTCTTCCTTTGATATCACAAAGAAAGTCCCCAACTAGAGCCAGTTGTTATCTCATTTTTGAGTTTACGCCAAAAATGAGATAACCCTAAGAAATTTTTGAGCTGGTTTTCTAAGAATCACCTTTCAGAGAGATAATCGGGTTTTCGGGTTTCACAAGCAAGACAACATGTGTTTTGGATGCTTCATGTCGTGTGTTCCCCGAAACCCAAAACCCGCATCAAGTAAGGTGAGTCGGGTTTGCGGACCTTCCAAGCATCGGAACATGCCTTCGTCAAAACATGCTTCATGTCGCGTGTCTTCCGATCCCCGAAGCCCGATTTACTCCTTTGTTTCGGGTTTCCCGGACCATCAAGCATGATGCTTCATGTCGCTTGTTTCCCGCAACCCGAAACCCGAATTGCTCTAAAACCCTTTGTGTCGGGTTTCCGGATATCCCAAGCATGCTGACATGGCATTAATGCCGAGTTGTCGGGTAGTTGGCACGTGTCAACTGAAGTGTATTAAATGTGAAATTTCTTATAAATATTCAATTTCCACGTCATTTTTACCAGACGTACTTTTTACCTCGTGGATTTTCGTGCATGCATCTTCGACCCAGAAACCTGACTCGCCTCTGTGCCTGATTGCATTGCTCATTTTTTATCATTTCTTGTTCTGGTTGAAGGTATTTTTCTTCATTCTTTGTTTGTGGTTTTTGTGGAATAATTGTGTAAAGAATTCTTCCAGGTTTCTATCTTTTCTTATCAGGGTTGTTGGGGTTTTATCTTTTCCATTTTGGGTGTTGCTTTCTAAATCAGGTTTGTGTTTTAGGGTTACCCCTTTGGAATAATCACTTTGTTTTATTCCCTAAGATGTCATTGTAATTAAAAATATATTGGGGATATCAACAGTGAAGAAAAACTTGCATGTTTCAACTCAACAATTACCCCATTCCCTCTTTCTCGGGTTTCGCAGGGTGCTTTGCAGTGTTCAAAACCCGCAGTATATCAGAAAGTTTAAAGTGTCATCAGAACATCCTCCCAGTTCCTCCAGCATCCTCCCAGTGTGTCAACTCTCCGGCATCCTCCCAGTGTGTCAGGTTTTTCCATCTCTCCGGCATCCTCCCAGTGTGTCAGGTTTTCCATCTTTCTGGCATCTCCAGTGTGTCAGGTTTTCCGAAGTGTTCAACACCTTCTGATCTCCGACACTCTCCTCCTTTGAAATTCCTCATGTCGGACCCTGGTCCATCACAAGATAAGACTGAAAAATTAGGGAGGATGAAGTACAAATTCAGGAAGGTGGAGTCTCCCTCCTACATTGACTGTAATTACGACATCCGGGATACAGAGCTTGGAAACATAGATATGGAGGATTTTTGGAATAGGGTCAAGAGCTCTTCTCAGACTCCATGGATGAAATCAATAGTTGACAGTGGTCTACCTCTTGCAGCAGGTTTCCCTATGTCCGCTCAGTGCCCCGAGTTCATCTTAGCCTGTGCTTCGAATTATGACTCTGCTTCTCGTTCTGTGAAAAACCAGGTGGGAGAAGTTGTAATCAAGTTGGACGGAGGTTACTTCGATGACCTTCTCAAGCTGCCTAATTTTGAGGAATATGGAGATGTGGATCTCAAGTCAGCCCAAAAATCTTGGGACAATGATCAGGAGGATTGCATCAAGCACGTGAATAGGAAATTCCTAATCAAAGCCAAACCGGCTGTTTCTAGGTTCCCAAGACTTGTTCCTAGAAGTGATTTCATTCAAGAAATCAATGATATCATTACTCTGTTGAGTCAGGTTTTTGGTTTCCCCGAGTCAAATGTTTTCCAAGGATGGATGTACCAGTTCATAATCATTATTAAGAAGAATCAATAGGGAATTGATTGGGGTACTCTTATCAGTAACGAGATAGATTCTCAAATGACAACAGTCCTGTCTACGGGAAAGTTTTATATGTCCTCGTATGTCACCTATGCAGCGGCCGGCATGAGGAACTATCCCAGGTTGGACACCAAGGGGAACAAGACAGTGGAGCATGTTTATCAGTATTTTCCTCAGCTGACAAGAAAAGGGTCTGAAGACCAATTCAGAAGGGTAAACGATGCCTTCTTTTACGAGAACATCTGCAGGTTAAGCCCCGAACTGAGGAAAATGAGAGTCTCTGATGAGGCATGGGCTGAAGTTTCAAAATGGGGTTGTGTCTTCTTGCAATTTAAGAAGTTCACATATCTTCGAGTAGTCATGTACCCAGGGGATCCTTTCCGTTTTCCCAGATATCCAGGGGACAAACTAATCTTGATGGAGTTGGTCAGGCAATTGTTGGATTTTCACAAGTTCCAACAGAGTAAACACAAGGCCGCTGTATCTTTCCCAATTTCTATTGGAAGGTATACTTGTTCAATGGTGGTGAAAGCCAAGAACGTTGTCCATGAGCTTCAAGATAAGTTGAAGAAGCACATGAAGCCCTGAGACGGGTTTGATTTTCGAGGAGTCCTCAAGGCATATGGAACTCTGCACCCACACGTGCCAAGCGTAGAAGACATCTGGATTGATTTACGTGATGAGGTTGCTGTCCGAAGAAAAGATCATAGCAGGTTGACACTTGCTGAAATTCAGACACTTGAGCTCGCTGACATACCAGAAGGTACTAGCGATAATGAAAGTGTTCTGGATCCTTCCTATGATGGATTGAATGAAGATCAATATGTTTTCCCACCTATTGATTGGTCTATCAGTGAAAAAGCCTCCGTTACAGATAGATCAGCCCTGATTCTTGCACGCACCAAAGCATGGCTCGCCTCTTGGGGAATGAGTTTTAAAGATGATAATTTTTCAAAGTTGGTTGCTGCAGAGGCGGGGCCCTCCAAAAAGGGAAAAGACAAAAGATCTTCTAAGGGACCTATAAAGGTCAAGTTTGTCAAGAAGAGAAGAGAACGAGAAATCTCTTCAATTGTTACTCCAGTTGAAATGGTGAATGTGCCAGAATCACCAACACCACCAGAAATAGGAGAAGTTTCTTTGGAAGGAGAAGTAAGCCAGCCCCTAGTTTCACCATTTGTTGACTGCCCAACTGAAGTGACCTTATCTCTTGCATCCCAGGCTTTGGAGTCGGGATCTATGCTTCCTCCTTCACAACCACTTCTACCTCCTCTTTCCCCATCTACTTCTTCGGTCATGGCCAGAATTTTCTCTGGACTCTCACCCCTCTCTGCTGGGACCAAAGTAACACCAACATGCCCCCTCCTGTGCCTCTTTTTACTGAATCTGCTACCACATTGGTAACTGTCCCCACTCCACCAGTGGATCCCTCTCCCCCTGAAAGTATGATACCAACTTCTACAATAGTGGCAACTCCCTCTGACACGCCTCAATGGCTACTTGAGCAAACTCCGAGGAAGAGGAAGGTGATTGTACCCATACCAGCCTTTGATTTTAGTTCACTCAAGGCTTCTACTGCTAAATCAGCCAAGAAACCCAAAATAGTTTCAAGGGTTTTGGTGGACGCTTCGGGGCATAAGTTTGCAGAGATCACCACTCCTGCGACTGACAAAACCAAAGAGGACATAACAGCCTCTGACTATCAGATAACCAGGGTGGCTCTAGGAGAAGTGACAACAGAAGGAGCACAACAGGATGCACGGGATGCTATAAACGTGCTATGCCAGAAATTGAAGGAAACAAAAGACAACAGAGATGAGCTTAAAGAAAAGGTGGAGCAGTTAACTGAAGTATTACTTAAGCTCTCAAAACCCCTTGAATCCGTACCATCTTCCTCTGTCCCTGTCGGGTTTGATTTCTCATCAGTGCCTATAATCAAGAAGATTAATGAAAAAGGGAGGGTGGTCGATGAATGGATCCAAAGGCTGCTCCAACAGGGGAAAGAAGTGATTCAAGACACCGTGGAAGTCTATCAATCTTTGGGGAATATTCAGAGTGATGGAGAAAAGATGGACGATGATTTCTCCCAAGAAATTGGACACCTTGATTTGACTTTCGAAGCTCTCCAGGTATTAAAGAAAATACCATCACGCCTCTTGGTAGAAGAAGGCATCATCCCACATGCGGATAAGCATTTCCAGCTGACCAAAGCCATCAGGTTCAGGGTAAAGATTCTCAACGAAGCCTGTGGTAAATTGAGAGAATCAAGAGATCAATTGATTGATGGCAAAAGTGACCTGGAAGAAGAATTGCTGAAAATTTGTGCAAAAGTGTCAGTTGGAAATTCGGGCATCCTATCAGCTGACGATCTTTTCAAACAAGTCCAAGAATCTGTTCAGCATGAACCAACTCACGGATTTGGTATTGAAATCATTGACAAGTTTGTAAAGATTGAACATTCTTTGGAGGCCCTGAGAAAACTCAACAAAAGATTGAGAAAACTTCCCGGTAGTGCCAGCGACACTCACGAAACATGTGAAGTCTTGAGTGATCATTCCACTGCGCCTGATGAAAATGAGATGCAAGGTATAATCTGGAAGTTCCAAGAATTTCAGAACAAACAGGCTCAGTTGGAGGAAGAGAAAGATGAAGAAGCAAAAGATGACGATTCAGACTAAGTCTTGATGCGACGTGTCATTTCAATCTTGAAATTGACATGTCTTTTTCATTTCTGTTTCGTCACATTTTGAATCATATTGTGACTTGGTCTCCTGCGTGAGAGCCAAGCAAAATAGGACTCTTTTTAAAAGACTGTTTTATAGGGTTTGTCCTATTTTCTCTCAACTATTTTTATTATAAATAAGGGATGTGTGTACATTCCAAAGGGTGGAGATTTTTGAAATATTGGGAGCTATTGTGAAGAAGAAAAACTTTGTGTTTTCTTTTAATCATTTGAGGAATAGAAGCTGATGCTGTTTTCGCAAACTTTGTGTTGTGAGAAGTGTTTTTCTTAAGATATTGTTCTTATGTTCGCAATCTTAAGCTATTCCTTGTTTAGTGTCTTGATGATTCTAATCATTTCAAACATTACATTTGTTATCTAAAGATCGTATGATTATTTCGTGCTCTGTGTTTACTCGAAAGAAAATACGTTCCTCTCCTTTCCTTTCCATTGTGCTTCTTACATTGTAATAATTTCCGACCCAGTCCATTTATAAAAACAACATCTTCACATAGTGCGGATATGGATTTCGGGATTCTATCCCAACCCCAATGGTTAGATTAGTGTGAATACTGTATATATTATTTATGTTGTGTTTTAGATTAGTAATAAACAGGCAGCCTCACCTATCTTTGAGGAGGGATTTAATCCCATGTACTGCTAAAGAGTATACAATTTCAAAAATGAAGATAAACATAATGAAGAAAAGAGATTTTTGAGGGAACAAGCCTAAACTTGTTCAGGCACACTAGGACCAACTCAAAGTTCTTTATCATCATCCTCCTGTGCTTCAGATATCCTCTCTAGATATGCATCAAACCGGTGAAATATTAGAACTATGTCTTCTTCATTTGGCCTTGTGTGGAACGTGAATATCAATACTTGCATGTTATACATCCGATCAAATTCATATATGTTACTTTTATTTTCTCTCACTTTCTTGGACAACTTGGTAAGTTTTCCAAAGAAATAAAATATTGAATTGTTTCATAAGTAAAATGTTCTTTAGAGATGTACTAATCAAAATATTGTGTCAAGCTATTTATCCCCAAATCTCCATAAGTAAATTTTTCTTGGTTAAGCATCATCTTTCCCAGCCTACTATCTAAGTAAACAATACATTTCTCTATTTTATCCTTCTTTGTAGTCAATTTCTCATGAACCCGATTTAGAGTTTCCATTCTAAGTTTGATTGAATCTTCATGAGTGTACTGAACTCCTATTTCTTAAGGTGGTATGATTCCTTATTTTTCCACCAGGCCATCATCTAATTGAGTGATTGCGTTAAGCTTGGGATGAATTCTTATCACTCTGTTCTTTTGTATTATTGACCTTTGCAGTTAGTTGGGTGTAATTTTCTACTTCATCTTCAACGACTTTGTTTCCTTTTTCATATAACTCTTCCTTCCATTTATCTACAATATTAACCTTTTCCCTGGATTTCTTAACTTCACTTAAGACCTCCGAGGTTATGACAATAGTTACTTCTTGCCCTTCATCTGCAGGTTGTATCCATTTTTGTACATATGAGGATAATGTTTTGATTTTTTCCTTTAGCTATTTCTTGGTTACCTTGTCCTCATTAATTTTTTGTGGCAGACCCCTAACAACCACTGTAGATCCTACTTCAATATTTCATTTGTAGGCTTTCTTAACGGGATATGTGTGACAATATAATCACTCAATGTAATTTCACCTTTTAATTTATCACTATGTAGGGTGGCTATTTCCAAATTCATGACTACTTATTGATCTACATAAGTTTTAATTAGTATTCTAGCCTTCTTAGGATCTCTTGTAGGCTTTGAGAATACAATACTTCTTATGTCCACTATTTCCTCATGAATTGTCTCCTCCTTCCTTGAAGGAGTGCTCCTAACCACCCAGTTGTGGGATTTTCTTCCACACTTGCTCTTTGTGATGTGGGATGTGGAGTTTCAAAGAAGACTACATATTTCTTGGATGAATCTTGAGGTTCTTGCAATATTGGAACCTCTGCATGTGGTTTTTCAACTTCCATTGCTTGCTTTTTGGGTTCAGTATTCAGTTCCTTTACCTCTAGTTGCTCTTTCTCATGTTTCTCAGTTTGGGATTGAATAAATTTTTCTTGATTCTTATCATGAACTGATATTTCTTCTTTATTTATGCTTTCCACTGGAATGACATTCATCTTTGTAGTTTCTTTTGGAACTTCTTTGACTGGACTTGTTGTCTTGGGTGATTCTTTATCCTTTGTATTGTCTACCTCCTTCTGAGGTTGATACTCCATGGAAACATCTTCTTGGGATTGTGCACTTGTGACTTTCTGTCTTACTAGTTCTTCCTCTTGTTGTTCCATTTTTTGAGACCCAATGATTGATCTTTGAACTTTACCATTGATTGGTACATCCTTCTTATCACTGATCTCAACTGGGTTAACAACTTTTTCCATAGTCTCCGTCATAACCTCCCCAGAAGGGTCTGCATTTTGAGGTAATTCATCTCCCTTTGCAATTTTTGATTCCTTTGAGGTTGATATTTAGTTGAGACAATATCCTCTGTAGTTGATTCACTTACAAGCCTTTGAATCACTGGTTCTTCTTCCCTCAAAGATATTGTACTTTTAGATTGAACACTTTTTGTAGACACCTATAGTTTGATCAAGCAATCTCATTCTTAATATTGCACTAACTATTCTACTTGCAAATTGACGATACCTCATCAATTATGCCTATCTAACTCTCCTTTTACGACATCCTTTTGGTTGTATTCCACTTATAATTGATTAATCATGCTATTAGAGCCTTGTATTAGCTAAATCCTCTTCTAATCTCCTTCTAAACCGCTTCTACTAGCTTCCTAGGTCATCAATCCATTTCATTGGATTGAGTAGTCCTCTCATAACTCTCTTAGACTCCTAATTCCTCACTAATCATGATTAAATATCTTAAACCTATATTAACTAGCCTAAGACATGTTTAACCAATTCTAAGCTTAGTCAAATTTTTCTTCGACTCACTAAAAGTGTTTTTTGGCTTATTCATTTGTCCCAGATGCTCCCAAATCATTTTATTTACGAAATTAGAAACCTTTAAATAGAATTGTTATCACCGAATCACATCACCCTCCAATTTTCACAAGTGTGTGTTCTTGAACTCACGGTGTGACTCAGTAACATGAGTATTATCTCCAAGTTGTGGGACTTGCTACTTGAGATAAACCTCCAGAGAAAACTGACTCTTCTTCCTAATCATAGTGCAAACTAACTGTATAGAAATGAAGATACTATCTTTATTCTATAATTTTCAAGGGACTAGGGAGAGATAAACAACATGCAAGTGAAGGAAAAATACACTACAAAGGTGATGCACCAAAAGAAGGGAATGCGAATAGCTTTCCAATGTGTGAAAAATGGAAGCAAAATACATACTAGAGAGGGTGATAACAGTTCTCAACAGTCTAGCAATTGCATTCACAAAAATATTTCATACATAATGGCAATGAATCCCTACAAGAGCATAAAATAGACACAATATATTTTGAATAAGGTTGAAGAGGCAAGAAGAATGCAAACAAACACAACAAGGGAAGATACATCCACAAACTTGCATCGATTACTTCATTGATATGCACAGTTCAATCTATTACAAAATAAAGGCCTGGATCACTAGGAAAAAAGTCTACTACAAGGGCATGCAGCACATTAGCTTCACAAAACCAAAATGACAGAGTTTTGCTACCTAAACTATCCTCCCTTATAATGATCCCAACATTCCTATTTATAGAGTTTTGGAAGAGAGAAAAGATGTAAATCCCGAAATCCACTTTTCCATTAATTACAGGTCATGACAAATGAGTGTGGTTGGTGATTTTGGACCTGTAGAAGAAATCTCAATGTACTCAATAACTTGCAATAGTGAAAAAGTGATTTCCCATGCCTATTGAATGCTCTCTCAGCTACCTCCCAACTACTAAACATAACTAAGCTCATTTTCCTTGAAATTCTCCAATAAAAATTCATCAATTTCTAGATTTCTTGATTGTTGTGCATCAGCTCAGAGTCATGATTCCAACGACACCAATTTTATAAAAATCCGTTTAGAATTGCAAAAGATACAGTTTTTTGAGTGATTGGTGTTAATTTGAGTTGCACAGGTTTACTTTGCCTCCACAGGACTAACAATTGATATTTTGGTTGAAAAAGACAATTTGATAATTTTCTTTCTTTAATGTTTTGCATATCGTTCTAAATGATTTGGTCAGTTAAATATAGTGGGCCCCCTTTCGTATTTCTCATCACCTAATTTGGAAAGGTGATTTTGTTTTAATATCCTGGCAGTTGATATTACCAGCTTGACCGAGATGGCTCCTTCCTCTCTTCATTGATCGCTTCCATCCACATGCGGAGCTCTTCTTTCCTACATTGGAAGGCCTAATTCTTGGAACGGCGAGCTCCTTATCCCTCCACCTTGGCACTGACCAACATCTCCTCGCTCCGAGTCCATATGTCCACTGTCGGATGATACTAGCTCGGTACTCCCTTTGTTCCGCGGGTCACGTCGACTGTCAAACTCTTACCTTGTATTGCAGGATTGACCCCTCTACATTAAACTTAGTGCCATTCATCCCAAGGGCCACTCGGGCCTCCTCCATCCGCATCATCTGAAACTCAGAATCCCAACCCCCATTGCATCTGTATATCCTTCTCCACTCTGTGTTGATCGAGACGTGAGGGTCGTTGACCTTTGCTCCACCCGCTTTGCTTTTGTGTCGGTGAAATCATGAATTTTGGGCCCTGCTCGTCCTTGGGCTCTACAAGCCAGTTTTTCCACCTTTTCTGCAATGCTTCACATTGCCATTTAAGTTGGTGAATGTGGGTTTTCAGGGCCCGAATGTCCCATGTTGACCGGACCGCGTGGGTCGTTGACCTCCAAGATACTCACACTCCTCCCCGTCGGTGAAATCGGTCTTGTCGAGCCTACACATCCCATTGGCCTACCAAGACCTCCAAATATGACATGCCCGCATGCAACCTTTACCACGAAAAGTTTGAGTTTTTTGCACACAAACGTCCCGAGTTCATTAGGTCTCCCCGGGACACGATTCTCTGTTGCGGCCGCATTCTTTCTCTATGGAACTCGTCATTGGTTTGCCATGTTGGATCGACGAGCCAACATACCTCCTTGTTCTAACATTTAGTTTGAGTCCTTCTACAGACTGATCCATTTGAATCCACCATCGAGCTAAACCTGTACATCACCATATGCTACAAATTTTCCGAGTTCATGTCATTACAACAATCAGGTCTTCGGCTTCCCCATGCTTCTATTTGCATGATTTGATCCCATCACTCAATAGCTCATTGCACGACTTGATTGGATCATTTCAGTGCCTTAATGTATCATGAAGGGACTTGATGTTATTGCTTGAAAACTATTCACCTTACCAGCTTGGTGCAATGTGTTTGTAATGTTAGCTCACCTTGGTGACAGATAGCTCGACTGGTTCCCACTGCAATTCAGAGATCAATCTTTCGTATCTCGGTCTGCATGATCTGAGCTCATCACTATTGAATTCATTTATATGGTCTGGGAAATGCAAAACTTGTCATGAGTCTTCGCGGGGGCTACATAGCTTGTCTCATTGTATGAAATATCTTTCCCTTATAAACTCGATGCTTCCACCATTGAACTCACCGATGAGCTCATTCACCCTAACTCGGCCATCTCACCATTCATCCTATAACTTACCAGCTCGGTGCGGTTGTATGAGGTCAATTTTGGTATGAAGATGGGTTTGGCCTCTCATGGAAACAACTCAGTATGGGTTTTGTAGAGTTTTACGGTGGTGCGTTGGCTTGTTTCATACAAAATAGATCACCTGATCAATGTAGCTAAGTTATGAGCTCGAGGAGCTTAATTTAGAGGTGAGGTTACCTGAAAAGTTCTTTACATCCCATGTATCCCCTTTTAAACCTTTAGTGCTCCCAGACCTACAAGAAGATGCTTGGGATGTTCCTAAAACAATGCATATGGTATTGTGAATTTGGACCCACCCCTTATTGCTTCTTCACTTGAAAAATTTGAACCTTGTCATCATCAAGAAGCGTCGATAAGCCTCATTAGCTAGGTGAGCTTGTTTGGTTACCCAATTTCACCAGGGTAGTGAAACTGGGTAATAATTTGGCTACTCGCGAGGCCATTTTCCTGCAAAATGGAGTGTGATCAGTTGTTTGAAGCTATCCATTGGGCATGGAGTCTGCATTATCATCCTGAACTGATCTTAACCCTTGAACCTGATCCCAGAATGCTTGAGATGATGCCTTCCTGCTTCTGAAATTGCCTTCCGCTGCTTGCACTCTCAACATTCATAAGAAAATCTTGGATTCAAGATTTGTGAGAGTAGAGAATTGTTTAAAACTTGGATTTCACCCATTCCAGCAACTGCAATCCATGAGGCTGAATGATGAGTACCTACGAATGCTGTCTCAACATCCGATTCCCACCAAGTGTGGACAAAAAAAAATGATATTTTGGTTGGGCGGAGTATGTTGGAGAATTGAGGTGGAATCCATTATCTTGGACATCATGGAACTCTATTAAGTTTTGATTTTCCTTCCTCTGAATGTCTTGCGCTAATTCGACTGGAGCTTACTTCAGAATCAGGTCACCAACTAATCCATGTAGGGACTGTCATCAAACCTTGGGAGAGCACTGTGGCTTATATCCGTTGTTTACACACTGACTGAAGGTTGAGTGAAAATTGGGGACTACCACCTACTATAATGTTAACCTAATTTTAGTTTCTCTATATTTGTTTTGATTTGAAATCTGCAACCACCACATGTAACTATGTGTTTCTTACTACAACAACCCTTTCTGGAAGCATGATGAATCATATATAAGTATACACTGGAAGCAATAGAATATGTGCACTAACACTTAGGGGAATGAAATCTACTCTAACCGCAACAGTAATGTGTACAAGCACTTGGAGGAATTGGAAATCCTAGACTAATATGTACAAGGGTGAGAATTCTTCCTTCTAGTAACAATGGTTGAGGTAAAATCCATTGACTGGAATATGTAATTCTTCACTGTCCAAATTAGCCAGTCGGAAGGCATTGCTACTTTTGCATTCTGTGATCATATATGGGCCACTCCATATAGCATCGAACTTGAAATGTTTGTCTGGCTTTGCACGATCAACATCCCACTTCAGTACCAAGTCACCTGCTTGGAAAATCCTAGCTTTAGCTTTCTTGTCAAACCTTCTTTTGATCAATGCTTGATCTTTTTCCATTGTTTGCATTGCATGCTCTTTTGTTTCCTCTAATTTCATCAAATTTGCATACTTTTTTTCCATGGGCTCAAACTCAGATATTTCCAATTGTTTCATGAATTCCAATGCTAACAACTCAAATGATATAGGTAGCATTCCTTCTATTCTGTATACAAGCTTGTATGAAGAGTTACCTATTGGGTGTGATTCTATCATCCCATAGAGCTGATTTGAGCTTCGTATGCCAGGTCTTCTGATTCTCATCAAGGGTTCTTCTAATGATTCTCAACAAGTTTTTGTTTGTAGAATCTGCTTGGCCATTACCCAGAGGGTCTTAGTTTGATGAAGTGTTGAGGTATTTACCATTCTTGACAACCCATTCAATGATTTTTTTACCGATAAAACCAATGCATTGTTTGATATGATGGTGGCATGGACTCCAAACCTCGTGATTATCCCTTCATAGAAATCCAAGATGCTTGATTAATTTGCCTCCTTAAGTGCCACTACTTCAGTCCACTTGGTGAAATAGTTTGTTGTCATAAGTATCCACTTATGGCATTGACTTGAATTTGGGTTGATGACTCCAATGAAGTCTAATCCCCATTGCATGAATGGTTGATCTATTGAAATTAGACGAAGGGGAAATGTTGTTAACCTTTCTTTTCCTATGAAGAACACACACTTTTTGCATTTCTTGATCCATAAGTAGCAATCATTAAACATTGTAGGCCAATAATAACCAACTTTCATGATCCTGAGAGCTATTACTCATGGAGCGAAGTGGCATCCCGCTTCCCTATCATAGAAATCATGCAATATCTTATCAACTTGACTTGTTGGGACACACCTCAATAACACCTCGTTCACATCCTTCTTGAATAGGATACCATCAATGAGCACATACAAAATGGATTGCAATATGAAATATATTCTCTTAGCTTTGTTCCATTATGGAGGGAACAAACCTGTTTGGAGATAATGCACCAAGTATTGAGTCCAACATGGAATGGGTGCATCATTAGCTGACTTATCTTGATCATTCTACAATAGCATGACAATATCTTCTTCACCTTTTGACTCATCATGTCATTTGGAAGCAAGCTACTCACACAAACCTTTGCCCTAGACCAACTTGGTTACTTTGATTTCAATATCATACTCCATTATGCGAGTGATCCAACCTGCACTCTTCTCATTCAAATCCTTGTTTAGGAGAAAGTCCTTGACCCCAACATGGGACACAAGCAGTTGAATCTTATTGTTCGAGACCAAGTGTTTGAATTTATTTAAACTTATAATAAAGGCAAGGACATGCTTTTCAATGAATGAATACTTTACTTTGTAATTTTCCAGTCTTTGACTGAAGAATGCTATGGGTTGTTCTTGATTTTCTCTATTTAGTTATACCAAGATAGTTGAAATTATGTCTGATCCTCTAAAAGCTTACAACATGAAGTACTTTGAAAAGTTTGAGTTGATAAGAGTTGGAGCTTGTGATATTGTATGTTTGATAGCCTCAAAACTCTCTTTTCCTTTTGTTGTCCATTTGAATGCACGACTATTCTTCAACATCATTGTTAAAGGCTTCACAAGGGTGGCAAAATCAGGCACAAATATGTGGAAAAAGTTTACCCTTCCCAAGAATATTTGGAGAGTTTTCTTGTGGTGTGCCAATGGAAGTGTTCAGATGACTTCAACTCTTTCAGGATCAATTATCAACCCTTCTCTTGAAACAATGTGGCCTAACAATTTGCCTTCGTGTGCTAAGAGTACACACTTTTTTGGGTTCAAAGACACTCCGAATTTTCTAGATCTATGAAATACTTTCCCGAGGTTAAAGAGATGGTCTGTTGCATTCCTTGAAAACACAGTGATATCATATAAATATATAAGCATTATCTTGTCGTGAGAGGTTCAATGTGAGGATTCACTGGCCTTTGCTTTTATTTGATAGGCTTGGACTCCGGATCTAGCCCAATAGTATGTTGGGCTAGTTTTGTGTTGAATTAACTTCCTTTGAACGCCATATCCATAGCTCGCTGAAATGTTACTCTGACATTTGAAAATCCAAATGACATCTTCTTATAAGCGTATGTTCCCCATTTCGTAGTGAAGGCTGTCTTGAACAACGTCAAACACTGCCCCAATTGTTTCCAGTCTACCTGCCGTTTCATTCTTCTTTCTTGGGATGGAATTGATTGTCTTCTTTGACCATTATTTGATTATAGCCTGAGTAGATGTCTAGTAATGAAAACCTTCAGAACCAGAAAAAACCTGTAAGATTTACTCCATCGATGGAAATGGGTAATGATCTTTAAGTGATGCTCTATTCACACGTATTTTCCATTCAAAGTGATGCTCTATTTAGATCATAGAAGTATACACACAATCTGATTTCTCCATTTCTCTTTCTCACCGGCACCAATTTTGCAACCCAACTTGAATGTTTGATAGGAAATATGATGCTAACTTCAATTAGCTTGTTCAAATATTTTCTCGTGAGAGGTTCAATGTGAGGATTCACTGGCCTTTGCTTTTATTTGATAGGCTTGGACTCCGGATCTAGCCCAATAGTATGTTGTGCTAGTTTTGTGTTGAAACCTCTTAAATCCTTATAAGTCCAGGGGAAGAAATATGAAAATTCTTGACAAAGTTGAACAAATTTAGATTCCTCTTGACGATTATTTACTTTTCTGATTTGTAATGTCTTGCCTTCATCTACTGAAATGGGCTTTGAATCCTCACCCTTTACCGAAATGTTTTCCTTTTCCTTCCGGAACTAATCATTTGGGTTGAAGATTAACTCCAAAGTTAAAAGACCTTTCAATAATTTGTTAGTCCTTAGCTAGACCACTTGGCTTGTAGGTTTACAATTGTTATTAGTATTAAAGTAATTGCTGCTTTGATAAGGACATGTTACGCCAACCGTTCCCCAAACACTTTTATATCCCAAAATTCAACAAATACAAAAGCTAAGGTGAACCTTGTGATCATGTCAAAGACTTCTACACTATGACCATCCCTCATTGACATGGACAATCCTTTCATCTCAATGGCTTGTCAATAAGTCACATACAACAATAAATTTTTGATACGTCTATTTCCTCGTAGCCTAAGAGCACAAGTGATAGAATATTTTTTCACTATACCTAAGGGATAGTATAGGGCAATCATGAAGAGTTATATCGTTACTGCTTTGATAAGGACTAGCCCACACTAGCTGAAAAGTTTGTGCGACATTTCTCTTTCAATATGGAGAATGATATTACCAAGAACAACATTTGCAACGCTAATCAAAAACCCAATGAGACCTTCGTGGGATTCTTACAACAATGATGTGGATTGGCGAGTTGTTTCCCTTGTGTCCTTCAGAAAAAACAAATGGTAAGCATATTCATCCCCAACTTGAATCCAAAAATAGCCTTCCATCTACAGATGCACTGCAACACTAGCTTCAAAGAAGTTATAGAGAAATGAAGTCAAATTGAGAAGACTCTCATTGTAAAGGGGACACTCAAAACAATTTCGAAGGACAAAAACGAGCCAAAACCCGTTGACAAACCAAAAATATTTAATAAGAATAAACATTTTGTTGCAGACAACATCACAGACTCTAAGAGAGTCCAGGCTATACAAAGTGGTCTGTTATTAAAGGTTTCACAAAGACCTCACCCAAAAGCACCTACAAAATGTACACTTACACCTTTAATTGAATCATTGTCCACTAAACTTAAACAGTTAGATGATGTAAATATGGTACAATATGCAACTGTAATGGTACCATACCCAGATGATGCACCTAAGCTAGGTTGGTTTAAAGAGCATGAATACTGCGATTTTCATCGTGTCAGAGGAAACAAGACTAATACATGCCTAAGATTGTGGCATTTTATATGAGACCTCATCGAAGAAGGTAAAATTGTAGTAGATTCACCATCCGGCTCATGACAAGGTCCTAATGAGAAAATGGGTATATTCAAAGAACCCTTTCCCAATTATGAGGATAAGAATAATTGAAATTCAGATTAGGGGAAAACCTACAGATCAGGGGCAAACCTATAATTATTATAGAACTGCTGCCTATGTCAATCCAACAGATGATAATCCATTTGAATCCCTTATAGGTTGTATCCGTTCATCTAATGAATAGGTGAATACCATTAGGATCTTAGGAAACAACTGTGTTGTAGGCATAAAACGTGATCATTTGGTGATACCTGATCCTCTGTCTGTTCCTTAACAAGGCCAATATAACTTGATTGAACGATTGGAGAAAACCCCAGAATTTCAATCCTAGATATCCTCAACATTTCTACTACTCATAGGAATATACTATACAAAATGCTTCAAAGTTCAGGGGTCTCCACATACATAGATCCTACCCACCTTCAAGCGATGATTGCACACCTTGATTCCAACAATCATATTTCTTTTGATCAAAATGTAATCCCATGTAATAATCTTGAGCACAACTCACCCTTATATAAAGAGGCCATTGTTACTCGTCGCAAAATCAAAAGAGTACTTGTGGATGATGGGTTTTCCTTAAATATTTGCACATTGAAGCTGGTTAAGCAGCTAGGGTATTCAGAAGTAGATCTGGGTGCTAAACTATTACCATCACGACCTATGATAATGAAAAGTGAGAATCTATAGGAACTATAGCAGTCTTGAAGGAAGTAGGGCCGACGTATCATGATACGATGTTCCATGTCTTTGACTTGGATTTATCGTACAATGTGCTCTTAGGACGCCCATAGATGCATGCCATGCAAGCCATTTCCTCTACCTTTCGTTAGTGCATCAAATTATGCCATGGAGGACAAACGATCACCATTATAGGTGATCCAGAACCAATAACACATTGTAGAGCACTGCAAAATTTCTCTCGTGCAACATATGAGTGTCCTTCAATAGATATTGTTATCCCATTGCAAACAAATGCTATAAGAGAACACAGAACCGAATACAGTTACTCCCTGTAATCAGAACTTTTCTTCGTTGGTCAACCCCTTTGGATCATGCAAGGCAACATCTATAAAATATGGCCTAGTTGAACAATTCACTCTTCATTAGACCTTTTTAATATCAGACCTCTCAGTGTCACCCAGGACATGGTAAATCATATTTTCAGTTCAAAAGTACTTGGGATAGATGCCTTGATCCATTTGAGAGATTTATTCCAAGTAGTCTCTTATCTTAGGAGAAGATGATAGATACACCCACCAGCAATACTCGAAGGAACTATGGCATTATGTCATCAAGCTCCACAATATATCAAAAGACACCACATGATGTATGTTATGCGCTATAATGGATTTGGATGCGGTATCAATACACAAGGAAGGCTATAACCCATTCCCATTCCTCGCTTCAAGTCAAACAAGCATGACCTTTGTATCAAGCCTCATGACGATCCACCTTCTGAGATAGACACTACCTCTTCTGAACTTGAGGATGAATCGTCTCATTTAGATAGTGATGTAAATTCCCAGTGTAGCCTATATTGGGATTTTGCCTCCACTAACCTATTCCCAAATTCAGTTATCTTCAACTTATTCGGGTTCGATTCCCAAGCCAATTATAAAATAACCCTATTATATCTCAAACTCATAGATTGGGATCAACAACTTCATGTGCCAATTGATTTCTTTGAGAACGATGAAGCATTTGCAGAATTCATGGGACTCAGGAATTTTATTCCAAATGGGGACCACAAGAAAGGTTTCTCTATCAAATTGGATACATGCACATACTTTGGGGAATAAGCAGAGATGTGTGGTCACTTGAATAAAAAGATTGTAAGCAAGGCGAAAAGTAATTTTGAAAATCCTTGTGGTAAAAACAAGCATAAGTCTCATAGTGAAAACCTCTTTGAGGTGCTCATGGACAAACAAAACGAAGAAATCATGGAAAAAGTGGTGTACCGACCCAAAGATAATGAGACACATGTAGAGGTTGATCTTACTCTTCTTCTTGAATATGGATGGAATATATATTTAAGATTCTCATTGAATAAACAATCAATGTTAATATTGGTTCAAAAGAAGATCCTACAATGATAAAGTTGGGAGCTTCACTCTCGACAGAGGAACAAAGTTTTCGTGGCATTGTTATGGTAATATGCAAACGTATTTGTGTGGTCATACACAAATATGCCCTATTTGGATCCAGAATTGATCTTACACAACCTTGTTGTGCACCTAGATGCCAAGCCCATCAAGTAGAAGTTAAGAAAAATGCATCCAAAGATTGCATTGCTTGTTAAAGAACTTGAAAAACTATTAGTAGTAGATTTTATCAAACCCAAATTCTTCAGATTGGATATCCAATATAGTCCTTGATCAAAATAAGTCGGTCGGTATGAGAATATGCACCGATTTCCATGACATAGACAAAGCATGTCCCAAAGATGAGTTTCGTCTACCAAACATCAACATGATCATCGACTCAACTGTCGGTTATGAAATGTTATCCTTAATGGATGGATTTTTAGGTTATAACCAGATAAACATTGCTGAGGAAGATCAACAAAAGACTGCTTTCATCACCCCTTGGGGGAAATTTTTCTATAAAGTCGTACCTTTCGGGCTCAAGAATG
The DNA here is from genome assembly GCA_019776745.2 of Taxus chinensis. NCBI lineage: Eukaryota > Viridiplantae > Streptophyta > Pinopsida > Cupressales > Taxaceae > Taxus > Taxus chinensis. The sequence goes on along the minus strand of CM034156.1, from coordinate 4,384,152 downwards.
TCGGGGCTACATATCTTAGTAAAATAAAAATCTGTAGAGGCAAGCACCTTGAAGTGTTGAGACGTATCTTCCAACGTCTCCGAGATTATAAGGTTCACCTGAATCCCAAAAAATGTGTTTTCGGTGTATTATATAGAAAACCCCTGGGCTACATTGTTTCATAGAGAGGAATAGAAGTAGATCCAGCTAAGGTGGCAGCTATCACAAAGATGCGTCCACCTACGAACCTTAAAAAACTAATAATTATACAAGGAAAAATTAACGAAATCCATCGATTTATTTCACAGCTTGTGGATAAGTTCCATCCTTTTACGCATCTACTGAAAAAAAATGTTTCCTTCAATTGGGGACCAGATTGTCTGAAGGCATTTGAATTTCTTAAGAAATATCTAATCAATCCACCCGTTCTCATGCTGCCTACCTCGGGAAAAATCTACCCTAGGAAAACCCCTCATGTTGTATATTTTAGCCACTCACTTTGCTATTGGTGCACTCCTTGCCCAATATGACCTTAACCACAAAGAAATGGCGGTTTTCTACCTCGGCTGCACCTTAATCGCCTATGAGTTGATCTATTCACAAAATGAAAAGGTCTGCCCAACAGTAGTCTTTAATTTTTAGAAACTTCACCATTACCTCCTTAAAAATAAAACCAAGTTAATATCCAAAGTTGACCCTCTCAAGCACCTTTTATCCAAACCCACCCTTACAAGATGCATGGGTAATTTGATCATTCTCCTTAGTGAATTTGACATTGAGTTTGTTAACCAGAAGTCTTTGAAAGGAAATCTATTGACATATCAGTTAGCTAAAACTTCTCTAGCAAGAATGGAACTGTTGTGTATGGATATGCCAGATGCATCTATGATGCATATTGAGGAGTCTGTCGTGTGGAAAATCCACTTTGATGGGTCATTCACATTTTATGGATTAGGAGCAGGAGTGGTACTCATCACTCCCACCGAAGAGTTTATTCCACGAGCATTCCGTTTGGGATTTCCTTGTAGAAATAACATTTCAGAGTATGAAACACTCATTGTCAACCTGAAGTTAACTATCACCTGGAATATTCGACAACTATGAGTCATTGGTAACTCCCAACTAATCATTAAAATAGTTAATGATGAATACACGATCAAAGATGAAAAACTTGTTCCATAAAAGAAATTGGTGGAAACTTTGAAATAATACTTTGTACATATTGTCTTTGAACAAAGACCAAGATTGCATAACCGATCAATGGATGCGAGTGCTAAAATAGGATCTCTATTGTGCATTCCACCTCAGGAAGTAAAATTCCATTCTTTGAGGAACACTTACGAGTGCTCGCATATGACATACTAGAATCTTGTTTGGTATGTGAAGTTGTTGGTCCATTCTCACCCTGATACGACTCTATATTTAATTATCTACAAGATGACATGTTTCCCACAAACATTTCCCATACTGAGAAAAAAACCCTTATTCCCCATATAGCCCATTATACCATCCTAGGATGAACTATCTATCATCGTGGCTACGATGGGAATTTGCTACGTTGTATGAATGTTATTGAGTCAATCCACGCTATTAAATAAGTACATGGAGGCATTTGCAGATCACATACTAACGGCATGTTCCTAGCTAAGAAACTCTTGAGAGTAGGCTATTATTGGCCTACCATGGAAGAATATTGTTGCAAATTCGTCAAGAAGTGTGAACTATGTCAAAAATATGGTAATCTAATATCGTCTCTCATACTGTCAGTAATGATGTTTGTGCCACTCTCCTCGTGCCTCCCCTCATCACCTTCTCTCTCATTGACTGACAAAGAAGTTGCAACTCAAGGATTTTTCATCTCCTCCTCTCTCACCTCTCGTGAAGCTATCTCACCGATAAGATCGAGACCACAAGATGATTGAGAAGGGGGTGCGTTATCACAAACATCTACCTAAAACAATCGTGTCATCAAGATAATTTAAATATCAACAACATAAGGCAACATACAAGGTTCGAGTGTGTGTTAAGTGGTTTTTAACTTTCTTCGTTTCACACTACGAATTGAGTCTCTCTTTTGGCGTAGGAGCTCACATAAGGGAATGTTATACTTCTATGCACACCTACAATTAGTATATAAAAAAATAAACAAAAACTAAATTCTATCCTTATAAAAGACCAATAATTTCTTATGTTATTATTTGAAGGGAGGTCAACATGTCTTCTACTTGTTCCACCCACTTCTCTATCTTTTTGTTCATGACAAAATATTAAGTTTTGATTTCCAACCAAACATAAAATATAATGTATTATAGTAATCTTAAATTTACGTCTATTCTGACATTTGAGTTAATTTTTCCTCTCGCTCCCACTGAACACTCTTATTTCTGATTTCACATCTTCTTCGGATCGTACGTGTGCATTCTTTTTTGCAAAATCGATCAACAACCCTTCGTAAATAAAAGTATAATCGTTTCCTCATGACATAGATCACATTCCCTTCTCTCTTTTACATGTATAACATGCATCTATCTTGAGGGGTAGGTGGTCATTTTCTAATATGCTTACAGCCACGCTTACGAGATTCCATAGAGGGAAGATTGTATTCCACTTGACGATGTCGATTAAGTCTATGCAACTTTGAAAACCTAACATCCCCACTAACAACACACGATCCATGCTGAAAGAAATAGTGAATACGACCATTGACATAATCAGTTATGTACTCTATGATTGGCTCATAGATATCTAGCGAATGGGCTTGGAGGGCCCAACTAATGTAGCTCCATTAACTGTTGGAGGAGCATCCCCCTTTGCTTCCTCTGTGACGCTTGCAAAATGTGTACGTGCCACATGATGTGAAGGTGCTTGTATCTAGGGAGTACAAGTGCATAACTATTAGCCCAACATAAAATATTAAGTATTTTGTAAAAGAAGTAATGTTCACATATTCGGATATTACCATCATGGAATGTTAAGAAACCTGTGTGAAAAGAAAACAATTTTATAATTGTTATCCCAATAAATGACGTTAGGTACATTGCTATGACAAAAAATTAATGTTCACAAAGTTATATATATTACCGTCTCATTATTTATGTCTTCCCCGAAAACATAAGAACAAATTGTGAACATGGATCGACCCATGTCACCGAGTTTTTGCATGTTTCGTTTAAGTGCGTTGTGATAATCATTATTGAAGCGATGCATTGTAAAAAAAGTGAAACTGAAAAAAATGGTGCACAAACTTATTTATTTGTATTTTTCATTCATATTGAGAAAATCGTGCACAAACAATTTGTGACAAAAGTTAGCCGCACACATTATTTTTTAAAATTGGATACTCGACTCTAGATGTTTCTGAAATAAACATGAAATGTGAATTGCAAGTGTATTACAAAAAAGATAAGATTAAAACATGATGTATCTACAATGCCTGGTTTATCAACCAACACTATATGATGTATCATCATATTATCCACAAAATATATAATATATACGTTGGAGACAATTCACATAATATTATTTATTCCCAATCTAATAAATAATGTATGTCTACTATTACACAAAAAGGAAATACGATGTTTACATATATCATATTGAAATGTCTTACATGGCAAGTGCTAGCAAAACGACCACTTCTTGGTTTATAGTGTCCCTAAACACTTGACATACATCTAACCTACCTCTATTAACTTTTACATGCACATACAAACATTTCACAAGGCGAGATACACTCTCTAGCACTTGAACTCGAAGAATTGAAATATTTGCATTGTTACATTGATATACACCAGTCATTTATTTCATAGCAATCATATCGTGAGAAAACACACAAATTTTCCGAACATCGTGGCATCTTGCTTCCTCAAGACCCAATATCAAGGCCCTATACTCAGCCTAGTGGAAGGTCATAGTGGTATTTACGACAATTGTACCTCTTTCTACTATCTTGCTTCCATCAGGGTCGCATAACATAAACGATGAACATGCAAGATTTTAGGAAGTATTCGACACTCCATTAATTTCCAATCTCTAAATGGCAACCATGTTTACCTTTACAATGGACAAAAATATATCTTAAGAACACAACAAAAAGTAGAATAAACACTTCAAATTTGACTTTCTCAATACAATCTTCTATAATTTAACATATGACAAGGCCCTAGAACATTTACTATTGAGTTTGTTCATTAATAACAATTTATTATTGGAGATTCAATGGAGTTAGTAATTTTTATAAGGACATACACACTAAATGAGTTAACGCCATGTTTTTGTGAGTGACTTCTCTTTGGGAAACATTGTATTCCTTACAATACTAAAACTTCGTATTCCGTAGGTTAGACTAAAGTGCGAATATATTTTGGAATATATTGGAATCGTAATTATGGGTTTGGTTTCATTCTACTCTTTTTATGAATAGATAACTTTATATTGCTAACAGATAATTGATACAAGCACAATTTACAATAATGTTTTAAAAATATGTTTTCCTATGATTATGAGTTTATAAATGCAATGGGTAAATATTAAATTTGAATAAATCACTTAACAAATTGATCAGTCTACTATGAATACATAGATTTCAATATATTTCCAATATCAATATCTATAAACATTTGATTAGGGTTAAAATGGGTGTAGATCTGTAAATAACATTTGATTAGTTTTCAAAACCAAATCAATAAATAAATATCTAGTACATAGGGTTTAGATTTATCATGTTCATAGGAGTGAAAAGAAGATGATATTCCAAGATAGAGTCTAGATTTATCATGTTCTTGGGAAGTGACAAGAAAAAGATCATCCAAATCTTGTAGTACAATTGATTTTTATGAGGCACAGGAAAACTAGAAAAATTACATTTATCAGAACCAACAAGTGTATATCGTACACTTGACATTCCAAGTAATATTGTGCATTTTAATTCAAAATATGTTATAATATTGTGAACGACATTCCAATAATTTTTATAGTTTATTCACTTAAAAACCTTTTAATGTATATCTAGTATTAAAAAATACATGCTTCAGTGAGTACTCGAATTCTTAAGAATTAACTCCTTTTCGAACAATGCCAATTTTCTATATTATGTAGACTAAGTAGGGTACATGTGAATCTCTATATGAGTTGACATTATATTCTAACACTATTGACACACAAATAAACATTCTGGTATATGACTATAAAAAAATATGAATAAGGTAGACCAAGGGTCACATGGATAAATTTCGAAGAGAATGAGGACTCTTTTCTCATAAACATGTAGTCTACCAAAACCTTTTGGACTAAAGTTCCTTGTCAAGTGCACTGACCTAGCAAAAGTCGTAGAACTACACAACATAATTAAACAAATAAATAAATAATCAAAGGGGGACCATATGAATACCATAAACGATTGGAAATGATAATTGCACCAATGTAATACTAAATTGGACAAATGATCATAACCCGTACTTAGTGATTTTGACATGAATATTTAAAAAAAAATTTATCTGAATTTTTCCTTTTTTAACTAGAAGTCACTGATTGGTTTCAAATAACCCTGAAGACATTTCATTTGAGGGGTTGTGAATATTTTAGAAAATCGTTACAATTATGCATTTGGTACCTAAATAGACTTTTAATATAAATGAATTTTAATAATCTAAACTTGCTATAAAATATATAAACATTAGTAATTTTAAAATTATAATCCATAGAAACACAATTTAATACCATGGAAAACACATTTAATCCAATGCAAAACATATTTAATATTTAAGCCCGTGTGAATCAAGAATATATTCGAACAACAAAATGAAATATATTTAAGTTGATGTTAATCAACATTTGACAAAAAATAAATATTTATATAGGTTTTTTTCAAACATATCATATGTTTTTAGTACAAAACATATAAAAACAGTAATTTTTTATTTATTTTTTAGCAGCAAACTTGGAGTTGCTTCTATGTGCAATTTTTTGCACATTTTTTTTTGGATCTATCACCAGTTTTATGACCGGAACTCCCATCTTCCTCAAATTATGGGGAGAATCGTAATTTTGGGCTTCTTCCATCATGTCATAAGCTAGACCGTATCCACGTGAATGGAAACCTATAGTGCAGAACTTAGACAAATAAATAACTGGAGTTTTCAGCAAATAGAATTAGACTTTAACCATGTTTGCAATTTCTGGTTTTGGCAGCTTATTTTGTTGATGGTGGTCTATGTAGACCACAAATGTGGACCTCTTGAAAGTTTACTCCCTTTGAAATTTGGGAGTTTTCAAAGTTATCCCTATAAGATTCAGATGAATAAAGGTTCGTGTATTCATTTTCACCACGAAAAAGAGAAAGTAATACAACACACAAATTAATTGTTAGTACGATACATGACAAAGCTAATATACGTCATCTAATATGATAAAATAATCACAACATGAGAAAGCTAATATCAATGAAAAATTCAAGTATCAATAAATGCCAATGACTATCCTTCACTCAAAATGCACCCTCCCATAATATCACAATTGTAAATTGCAAAAGGGATAGTTGCGATATTATGAGAGGGTGCATTTCTGAGTGGAGGGTTGGCAGACGACTTTAAAAACCTCTACTCAGCACAATATACCACCCACCTATCAATGCAGAATCCTGAGATAGTATACCAACAGCCAACGGTTCTATTCTTCCTAAACTTGAAGCCATCACTCGGCTAGATGAAGACTTGGTGGAAACGGAAGGAATTATACCATATGAGGAGAGAGGAATTCAATAGATGCATGAAACTTTAATCAAACTCAGAATGAAAAATTTAAATCAGGTCAAGGAGAAATTGAATTGGATAAAATATTGAATTGTATTGACCGTAACTTGGAGAAGATGATTCCTGATGAAGACAAATTTATTTATGGAGATGATAACTGATTGGCATTAAACCGTTGGTGGGTGGTTGGATGCCTCAGGACTCCACATCGATAGGTGGGTGGTATATTGTGCTGAGCAGAGGTTTTTAAAGTTGCTTGTTGATCCTCCACTCAAAAATGCACCCTCCCATAATATCACAACCGTCCCTTTTGCAATGGGCATCTGTGATATTATAGGAGGGTGCATTTTGAGTGAAGGATAACCATTGGCATTTATTGATACTTGGATTTGTCATGGATATTAATTTTCTGATGTTGTGAATATTTTATCATATTGGATGATGTATATTAGCTTTGTCATGTATCATACTAACATTAATTTTTGTGTTGTATTAAGTTTCTCTTTAGCATTGTGAAAATGAATACACGAAGCTTTATTCATCCGAATCCGATAGGGATAACATTAACAACTCCCAAATTTCAAAGGGAGTAAAATTTCAAGAGGTCCACATTTGTGGTCTAAATAGACCACCATCAACAAAATAAGCCACCAAAACCGGAAATTGCAAACATGGTTAAAGCCTGATTCCATTTGCTAGAAACTTCAGTTATTTGTTTGTCTAAGTTCTGCACTATAGGTTCTCAGTCACGCAAATACAATCTAGCTTATGACACGATGGAGGAAGCCCTGAAGTATGAGCCTCTCCATAAATTGGGGAAGATGAGAGTTCTGGTCATAAAACATACGATAGATCTAAAAAATTGTGCAAAAAATATTGCACATGGAAGCAACTCCAAGTTTGCTGCTAAAATAAAAAAAATAGTTACTACTTTTATATGTTTTATACTAAAAACTTATGACATGTTTGAAAAAAATCTATATAAATATTTAATTTTTGTCGAATGTTTATTAACATAAGCTTAAATATATTTCATTTTGTTTTTTGAATATATTTTTGATTGACATGAGCTTAAATATTAAATATGTTTCGCATTGGATTAAGTATGTTTTCCATAGTATTAAATTGTGTTTCTATGGATTATATTTTTAAAATTATTAATTTTTATATATTTTATAGCAAGTTTAGATTATTAAAATTCATTTATGTTAAAAGTCTATTTAAGTACCAAATGCGTAAAGGTAGCAATTTTCTAAAATTTTCCCAACACCTCAAATGAAATGTCTTTAGAGTTATTTGAAACCAATCAGTGAAGTCTAGTTAAAAAAAATTTAACAAGGTCAAAAAATATTTAAATATTCATGTCAAATTCACTAAGTATGGGCTATGATGATTTGTCCAAATTAGGATTGTATTGGTGTAATTATCATTTCCAATCGTTTATGATATTCATATGGTCCCCCTTTGATTATTTATTTATTTGTTTAATTATGTTGTGTATCTCTATAAGACTTTTGTTAGGTCAGTGCACTTGAGAAGGAACTTAAGTCCAAAAAGTTTCGATAGACTACATGTTTAAGAGAAAACAATTCTCATTCTCTTCGAAATTTATCCATGTGACCCTTGGTCTATCTTATACATATTTTTTGATAGTCATATATCAGTTTGTTTATTTGTGTGTCAATAGTGTTTTAATATGAGTTCAACCCATATAGATATGCATATGTACCCTACTTAATCTACATAATATAGAAAATCGGTATTGTTCGAAATTGAGTTAATTCTAGAGAATTCGAGTACTCATTGAAACATGTAATTTTAATACTATATATACATTACAATGATTTTTTAGTGAATAAAGTATAACAATTATTGAAATGTCATTCGCAATACTATAACATATTTTGAATTAAAGTGCATAATATTACTTGGAATGTCAAGTGTACAATATACACTTGTTGGTTATGATAAATGTAAGTTTTCTAGTTTTCTTGTGTCTCATAAAAATCAATTGTACTACAAGATTTGGATGATCTTTTTCTTGTCACTTCCCAAGAACATGATAAATCTAAACTCTATTTTGGATGATCATCTTCTTGTCACTTCTACAAACATGATAAATCTAAACCCTATGTACTACATATTTATTTATTGATTTGGTTTTGAAAACTAATCAAATGTTATTTATAGTTCTACACCCATTTTAACCCTACTCAAATGTTTATAGATATTGATATTGGAAATAGATTGAAATCTATTTATTCAGAGTAGACTAATCAATTTGTTAAGCGATTTATTCAAATTTCATATTTACCCATTGCATTTATAAACTCATAATTATAGGAAAACATATATTAAAAAGATTATTATAAATTGTGCTTGTATCAATTATATGTTAGCAATATAAAGTTATCTATTCATAAAATGAGTGGAATGAAACCAAACCCGTGATTACGATTCCAATATATTCCAAAATATATTCACACTTTAGTCTAACCTACGGAATACGAAGTTTTAGTATTGTAAGGAATACAATGTTTCCCAAAGAGAAGTCACTCACAAACACATGACGTTAACTCATTTAGTGTGTATGTCCTTATACAAAGTACTAACTCCATTGAATCTCCAATAAGAAATCATTATTAATGAACGAACTCAATAGTAAATGTTTTAGGGCCTTGTCATATGTTAAATTACAGATGATTGTATTGAAAAAGTCAAATTTGAAGTGTTCATTCTACTTTTTGTTGTGTTCTTAAGATATATTTTTGTCCATTGTAAAGGTAAACATGGTTTCCATTTGGAGATTAGAAATTCATGGAGTGTCGAATACTTCCTAAAATCTTACATGTTCATCGTTTATATTATGCGACCCTGATGGATGCAAGATAGTAGAAAGAGGTACAATTGTCGAAAATGCCACTAGGACCTTCCACCAGGCTAAGTATAGGGCCTTAATATTGGGTCTTCAGGAAGCGATACGGCACAATGTTCGGAAAATTTGTGTGTTTTCTCATGATATGATTGTTGTGAAATAAACGACTGGTGTATATTAATGTAACAATGCAGATCTTTCAATTCTTCAAGTTCAAATGCTAGAGAGTGTATCTCACCTTGTGAAATGTTTGTATGTGCATGTAAAAGTTAATAGAGGTAGGTTAGATGTATGTCAAGTGTTTATGGACACTATAAACCAAGAAGTGGTCATTTTTCTAGCATTTTCCATGTAAGACATTTCAATATAATATATGTACACATTGTATTTCCTTTTTTTGTAATAGTAGAAATACATTATTTATTAGATTATGAATAAATAATATTATGTGAATTGTCTCCAACGTATATATTATATATTTTATGGATAATATGATGATACATCATATAGTGTTGGTTGATAAATTGGACATTGTCGATACATCATGTTTTAATCTTATCTTTTTTTGTAATACACTTGCAATTCACATTTCATGTTTATTTCAGAAACATCTAGATTCGAGTATCCAATTTTGAAAAATAATGTGTGTGGCTAAATTTTGTCACAAATCAGTTATTGTGCACGATTTTCTCAATATGAATGAAAAATACAAATAAATAAGTTCATGCACCATTTGTTTCAGTTTCACTTGTTTTATAATGCGTCTCTTTAATGATGATTATGACAATGCACTTAAACGAAACATGCAAAACTCGGTGACATGGGTCGATCCATGTTCATAATTAGTTCTTATGTTTTCAAGGAAGACATAAATAATGAGACAGTAATATATATAACTTTGTGAACATTAATTATTTGTCGTAGCAATATACCTAATATCATTTGTTGGTATAACAATTATGAAATTGTTGTCTTTTCACACAGGTTTCTTCACATTCCATGATGGTAATATTCGAATATGTGAACATTACTTCTTTTGCAAAATACTTAATATTTTATGTTGGGCTAATAGTTATGCACTTGTACTCCCTAGATACACGCACCTTCACATCATGTGGCACGTACGTGTTTTGCAAGCGTAATAGAGGAAGTAAAAGGGGATGCTCCTCCAACAGTTAATGGAGCTACATTAGTTGGGCCCTCCAAGCCCATTTGCTAAGATATCCATGAGCCAATCATAGAGTACAGAACTGATTATGTTAATGGTCGTATTTGTTATTTCTGTTAGCATGGATCATGTGTTGCTAGTGGGGATGTTAGGTTTTCGGAGTTGCATAGAATTAATCGACATCATCAAGTAGAACACAATCTTCCCTCCGTAGAACCTCGTAAGCGTGGCTGTAAGCATATGAGAAAATGACCACCTATCCTTCAAGATAGATGCATGACATACGTGTAAAAGAGAGAGGGGTATGTGAACTATGTCATGAGGCAACGATTCTACTTGTAGTTGAGGAGGGTTGTCGATAGAGTTTGCAGAAAAGAATGTAAAACTCAAATTGAGGAGTTGAGCCAAAAAGGAAAGAGGAAGGTGGATGCTGCAATGCACATGTGCGATTCGAAGAAGATGTGAAAGGAGAGATAAGAGCGTTGGGTGAGAGCGAGAGGAAAAATTAACTCAAATATCAGGATAGACGTAAATTTAAGATTAGTATAATATATTATATTTTATGTTTGGTTGGAAATCAAAACATAATATTTTGTCATGAACAAGAAGATAAAGAAGATGGTGGAACAAGTAGAAGACATGTTTACCCCCCTTCGAATAATAACGTAAGAAATTATTGGTTAATTTGTAAGTAAGAATAGAATGTAGTTTTTGCTTGTTTTTTATATACTAACTGTAGGTGTGCGTAGAATTATGACATTCCCTTGTGTGAGCTCCTACGCCGATAGAGAGACTCGATTCGTAGTGTGAAATGGAGAAAGGTAAAAACCACTTAACATGCACTTGAACTGTGTATGTTGCCTTATCTTATTGATATTTAAATTGTTTTGATGACTCGATTGTTGTAGGTGGATGTTTGCGATAACACGCCCCCTTCTCAATCAGCCTGTGGTCTCGATCTTATTGGCAAGATTGTTTCATGAGAGGCGAGAGAGATAGAGATGAAAAATCTAATAGTTGCAGCTTCTTGGCCAGTTGAGGAGAGAGAGGGTGACGAGGGGAGGCACAAGGAGAGTGGCACAAACATCGTTGCTGATAGTATGAGAGACAGTGGAGTTGGACTCGTCCCTCATCCTTCTTTTTCTTCTTCGACGAACGTGTTGCTAAGCATTTAATGTTGTTGTGCTCCTGCTGATCCTTTTCAATGTGATTAATAAGTAGTATTAAGTCGTAATAATAATAGTAATACAAATAGTAATAATATTATTATTTTAATTATCGATCGACGACAACTTCTTTATCTGATTATCGATTTGTTATCAACTTTATCTTTAATTATCGATAAGTGATTTTATTGTTTGGATTGGTCACTTCATGGATCGAGCCTCGATTCACGCAAGAGGAGGGTATCCTATTGCGACGTTGTGGTTGGTCCTTGTCTTGCATTTGTTTTCGAAACTCCTCTCTAGTTCCTCCTTGGTCGGCTAGGCTTGCTTGCGTACTTGTTTTAATTGTCGTTTTAAAGGTGAAATAAGATTACTACCACCTGAAGCCGACCAAGATTCCTCTCGTATTTTTTTTTTAGGTATACCTATTTTGATGAGAATAATGGATTTAAAATAAAATTAAAATGAGAAATAGAAGCATAATTAATTTAAAAAAAAGAAAAAGAAAGAGGCCCATGTTTGTGGGGCGGATTTAGGGCAAAAGGGGGTGGGGGTTCCTTTGTGTTTTTGTTTTCTGGCTTTTTCTAAGTGTGAGGGAGCACCGCCGCCATGGGGAGAAGCTCCACACCTGTTTGGCGCACCACCAGGCAGGAGGGAGGTCATGTTTTTTTCCTTGTGGAGACACCCACGCCTGGCATAATGCCCCTACACCGCTTCACCTCCTTCCACGGGGTCATAGCTTAGCATGTGGCAGATTTGTATGGTTGGGCAGCCTGTACCAGCTTCTTTCCAGCCTGCATCCAAACAAAAAAATGAGCCCCCCATAACCTGCGTGGACACCTGTCAAGCAATGGAAAAGGGACAGAGGAATAGTTTGCAAATGCTGAAGGGGGCACTGGTTGCAGTGTTTGACCAAATGAAAGAACGAGACAGCTCTCATGGAATGTGATTTTTGCAGCATACAGATGGCGTGGGTTTCCTCAAGAGACAGTCACACTATGTCACCATGCAAAAAACAAGTCTCCAACCTGTTGAGATTTCATTGGCCAACATGCTCCCAACCTATGCAAAAAATGGATTTGTTGAAAAGGCATGTGGACTGTTTGATAGAATGCCTTAAAGAAATGTGGTCTCATGGAATGCCATGATGGTAGCCTATGCACAAAATAGATTTGTTGAAAAGGATGTTTGGACTGTTTCATACAATGCCTCAAAGAAATGTGCTTTACGGAATGCAATGATGGTAGGATGTGTAAAAAATGAGTTTGTTGAAAAGGCCTTGGAAACTTTCAAGCAAATGCAATTGGTACATGTTAAGCCAGACTCCACAACCTTTTTCCAGCATCCTCCCAGCCTCTGTCAAAATGGGAGCTTTAGAGTAGGCCTCGGACAACCATCAAAGCATAATGGTAGAGGGTTTTCAGTTGCAAATCATGCTCAAATTGGATTCTGAAAAGGCCTTGGAAACCGTCGGTATTTGGAACTCATCTGTGTATCGCCAATCCTACTATAAATGCTCGCTAGTTCATTCCTAGGCATGGTTCACCTTCCCTCATCTTTCATAACTCTCATATTTTAGTTTTCGTTTACAACTTAAAATAATTTTAAAATATCAAAATCTTAATGCAGTTAATTGTTTATTTCAACTCGTGCAAAACAATGAAATGTCTTGTCGTCACTCACGATGTCAAAATAACTCATTACATTAAAACATGAACTTCCGCCCTCATTCTGAGGTGATTTAGAAAGCTTCCTACCTATTTAGATTCCTATGATATTGGTATATCGACAAGACAAGTTTGACTTCCCAGTAATATTACTGACCTTCTTCCTGTTAAATAGTTAATTTTTGCATTTTTTGGAGACTCATTAAGTACCCTTCGGAACTCTAAAAATGAGATGTTGGGTTTCATTTGTGTACCTTGTTATGTGAGGAGTCACCATGACATCTAGATTTACCCCGAACAAACTTATGTGACCTTTTTGACGCTCTTATAGGAGCCCTGTTACACTGGTTTATAGTAGTAGAAAACTGTTAAATCTAGAAAGTTGGCTTTCATTTTGAACCGCCATTTGAAACCTGGATAGAGAAATTATTTCTCATCTTCGCAAACCTCTAGTGTTTATACTAGAAAATTGCATGGAACATTCAGTTTAGGGAAAATAACTTTTCTGGATGGTTTGGAAAAGCCATTTTGTAGGCCTCCGGTCGCAGTTTGATGAGGTCAAACTGGACCAATTTTGACTTGTCGCTCTAGAAAACTTGTCGCCATTTGAAAATGGTTTTCTAGCTCTCAGTCCCGTCGACTCTGATGAATTTTCCTTATATAGGGGAACTAGTAGGAGGTGTCTCATTGCGTGCTTATCCATCGAACATCAGTTATGGATGCGGTTTTCTGGGCCCTCAAACTAACTTTTGTTCTTTTTGCATTGGGTCAACTACAACCAGTGACCCCGGAAAACTAGCCGCCAAACGCAAACCATTCACTTTTTCCCAATTCCGTCAGTTGCTATGAACTCTTGGTATATCTGGGGACACGTAGAAAGTTAATCATGGTGTGCATTATCTTCGAAAGATAACCTTTGGAAGCATTTTCTTAGCCTCTGAGCCCGTTTTGAACGTTTTTGTAGCTAGTAAGAAAAGTTAAAAATAGAAAGCTGTGGGACCCTCGTCGGGTTGCCAAACCACCATGGAAACATTTGACACATGCAAATAACTGTTTAAAACCCTTTAGTGTATCTGTTGTGTGAAATAGAACTTTTGACAAGATGGTGTTTTCTCTCTCTTCCCTTCTCTTTCTCTCTCCTAGGTTACAAAATGAAGAAAAATGAAATGCAATGAATACATGTTTCTAGACCTTTTTATTTCGATTGCAAATTGTAATTATTGTCATATGTAAATGGGAAACTAAAAAATGATACTTATGTTAGGTTAGGGTGGATGCCATGCCAACAAATTATCGTTGATATCATGCTCACGTGGGTTTTACAGGATGGAAGAATGACGACGAAAAAGGTGATGTGTAATTTAATTATTATCATTGTAATTTTTATAGTTCATTGTTAAATGAATAAATGTATAATGTAGTCTCACGTTACAGAGGGTTATAATTGATAATTTGTTGATATGTATGAAATGCTAGTTTCTAGGACATCTAGGAAATGTGCATTTAATCTTAGGTTCAATTTTGATTCATAGTACACATGGTAAAAAAAAAAAAGGGTGTGATATTTATATAAAGTAAATGAATTTGGAGTAATATCTTGTAGTGCATATTCAATATTCAATAAATGATCAATGAGTCATCTTGTGCTTTCATACTTGGTAAATGTAATAAAGAGATTTAATTGAAACACACTACCCTTGTTCAACATCGGGACATAACTTGTTTTCATGTGTGATACTCCTTACCATAGAAGACATTGAAAACCGTAGGATGAACTTAATCTTTGCTCTCGATGGAACATCCTAATTTAGGCAAATCAGAGCTCAAGATTGGACTTATCATCTTAGTCAGTAGGTTTAGTGACATTGTCATAAACCTGGTAGACAAGAGTGACACAGTCAAACTTTTCTTGGAGTGTGTAGAGCTAACTCCGCCTTCGTAGCCTAGCAGACTACCTTGTCATCCGAAGGTAGATTTACAAATTTAAGTTCTTCATCGAATGAAATCCCTGTTGGATCCAGACGACATAGATGGAGTTTGTGACATAGTTGTTCTATGTCTTACATTCTTGTTAGTGAACTCTTTAGTCCCTCGCAGCTAAATGTCTTACCTTTGGCTTGTGACAATATAGTGCCTTGAACTCTCACGAAGGGTTTATAGAGTAAATACATTTTAACCTTAATCAAATCTATAATAGGGATTAAAGCCCTGGGTGAAAATTGGAATTAAGCTTAACCTTAGTTGTTTTGGTGGTTAACATGTGGATAGAAAATTATAAGTAACTCTTTGCAAAACAAATTTGTTTTGAAAGATGTTGACTTTAGAGAACCCAAGAAACCAAAATCTTGTTCCGTAATACCTTGTTAGATCCATTTATGACATTAAAAATTTAAATAATCTTTCGCATGTGGAATCATGAAAGGTAGAAAGATGGGACCCTACCTTGAACACAAATCACTTGTGGTTCAGGTGTAGTTTATAATGCTTCTAACCATGTACTTCTTTAAGATGTCAGGCAAGTACTTTCGTAACTCTTCTGTTTTAAAGCGATGGTAAAAATAATCAGACCATAATGCGATGTAAAAGTAAAGTATAGAAGAGTAAAGATGAGTTTTGAGGTTAGGGATAATGCCACTCTTGGAGTCTTTATAACTCAATTAATTATATTCATGTGTCACAAGGAATATGAGTTTTCCCTTGGTGAGATCAAACTTGGAGAAAAACAAAAGATATTTATATAAAATCTAAATACAATTTCTTGTTGTGAGAATGTTGAATCGGGAAATAAAGATACCGTGATAGAAGAATGTTCATGGGAAAAATGTATCTTGAAATCTAAACCCCCCCACCCCTTCCTTAATCAACTAATATTTCCTGTTGGTCATCAAGTTAGATTCTCTTGAGTTGAAGAGTAATAAGGTAGTCATTGAATATATGATTCGAGAAGAATATTCTTCACATAAGAACAAGATAATTAAGCATTTTGTATGCATTTGAACTAAGCCATGTAAGTATGCAAGTTATGGAAACTTTTGTAAAGAATAAGAAACCAACTTAAAAGGGGTGAACGATAATTTAATCACGTATGAACTTAAGAATATGTAGGTGGACAAACAAGAAGTTTATACTTGCACAATAATGTTCTTGGAATGTAAATCGTAACTAAAATACATTTAAAGAAATGATGTGTTGTGGGTTCGCCATTCCTGAAGTCATGTTTCTTGTGGTTGGGTCATTGCTAGTATTCGTTCATTGGGAAAGTGTGGCATCGACATGCCTATGTCATTTTCATGGGTCTATGTGAGTCGATGACTTATGTGGTTGTCGTATGTGAGTCGATGAATTATGTGGTTGTCGTATGTGATTCGAGTTTCTGTACTTGGAGCCCTTGCTGTGTTGTGTGTAGTGAGAAATGTAAGTAAAAAATAAAATTATCCTGGTATTTTTCTGTTGTATTTGGGTGTGTAAAATTTGGGCACTACATATGGTATCAGAGCAAGGTTCATGCTCTCAAACCTCTTGGATGGATTGGATTTGTGATGATTCTGCATGATGGTGGTGGATAATGGAAGAGTAATGTGATATATGTTGTTATGTGAACTATGTCGTGATTGTGACCTTATGGAAGCACATGTGGTGCATGTCACTTAGTGCATATTTGTTGTCATGTTGATGTGCTTGTGATGAGAGTATCGACTCTCCTTTTCATGGATTCAATGAGGAATCCGTGTGTGATGTACCGCCTTGTTGTTGTGAATAGAATGATATTTTAAATTACCGAGTGTTGAAACATTTTGGCTTTATGTGATATGAAGGTGTATTGATGTATTGCATGACAAAATTGATGTAAAGTGAATCACATTTTATCGTGATGTCGTCACCATATTGTGATTTGTTGTGTGCATCATCGTGTTGTATTACAATTGACTATATGTCGTAATGTTAGACATTGTGTTCCTCATACGTATAATTCATGTAATATGTGATGGTTCATGTCGTGATTTAGGGGCATATGGTGAGTATGATCCCTAGTGTACAGTGATTGCACTTTGGGTGCAGGATGTGGTAATGTGATGTATCATAACCCATGAAAGTAATGATTGTGTTATACCTGTATATTTATACCATGCGTAAGACATTATGGTTATTGTGTGTGAATCACCATTGTGTTAGTGATGTAGTTATGTGTATGTTGTGGACCTTACACTAGACGACCCTAAGGGGATAAACTGTCAAGAGTGTATGTGTGGAGAGAGGAGGTGTGGACTAGGTTTTCATAATCTTGAGCCGAGTACGAGTGAGGAAGTGGAGTCTTATATAGACTGAAAACCCACTTCTATCTGTTTAGTATACTTCGAGCTTGCTCAGTATATTGTGGGTGCACACCACCTTAGGCTCAACTTATGAAACTAGTGTCCCCTGCTCTTTCCTATTGGATTGTTCATTGAATAATCCTATGTGATTTTGACTATGTTGATCCTTGTGGGAGTATGGAGGAATGATTCAGGAAGAGATGATGACAGTTACATTATTTGATATACTCATTTCTGGTTACATGTATATTTTTATGAGCTGAGGCTTGATGTCTGAGTGCCAGCAACTCGATGAGTACCCCTTTGGTGGTGGTATGAGGCCACATAGTGATTGTAATGTGCTATTTTCTCATTACGTATTTTATTCGTAAATTGATCATTATCTCTTTTAGCTAGAACTAGCCATTTTCTTGATTGACATGTTCTTATATTTTGGGCATTTATTTGATTGTTGCATTAACATTTGGATTTTGCACTAACCATGGCTAATTAGCCATTTGTTTTTCTTAGTTTTAAAACTTTCTTTTCATATTTAAAAGTTTTGTAGCCTAGCCCAAGGCTTTTAATTTTTCCACTTGGCATTTGAATGGATTGTTATGCTGGTTCTAATGTCGTAATGTGTTGGAATAGGGTCATGGGATTAACCATGGAGTGGTTGAACCTATGGACCCGCTTCATTGTATGGGGGTACGCCCCAAGGAGTTACAGATAACTAGCGGGTTGTTGAACCACGAGTTATTATGTCACTTGGGTTAGGGGGTGATAGGGCTTTGTGTGCCTAGGGCCATAGGGTGAGCCGACCTCATTTAAAAGGAGAAAGGAGATGGGCCTCTATGGTTTAGTGACCTGTTATTCTTATGGCACTCTATGGTTGAGTGACCTGTTATTCTTGATGGGACTCTATGGTTGAGTGACCTATTATTCTTGATGGGGCTCTATGGTTGAGTGACCCAACTTGGTTTTGACACTATGTTTCTTTCTCTTGGGAGGTATATGGAGATTATTTGGTGATGCCTTGGAGAGGTATATGGAGTTACCTTTTTGTGCTTTTGGAGATATCTGGAGATTTTTTTTGTGATGCCTTGTGATGTGTGGAGTTGGTATAGTAAGTTATGTGTACTCTTGTGAGTCTGTTAGACTTTGTTATGCTTGAGGATTGACATTTCCATTTGTATTGACTACTGGATATTGGATTGGAACTATGTTGTTACAGTCATGGATTGTTTTGGGTCATGTGATACCCATTGTATATGTATCAGCGTGTTGACCCAGTTTGTCAGTCATATGTGTGTACTAGATCTATGTCTAGGACGTAATTGTTGGAAATTATTTGCTATGTGGTCTACTAGTTGTCATTCCATGGTTTGGTGAAACCCTTGTGATGTGATACGGTCGTGAAAGTATGTAAAAGTATGCTTGTGAAATTTTAGTGTTGTGTATGACCCTGGTAGGGTGTTGTGACTGTAGTTTATGATGGGAACCCACAGGAATGAAATAACTTAAGTTATACAACAATGAAATTCTAAAGGACTTGAATTAAGAATAATGTTAATGGAAAGAGATTAATGAAATAACGAATAAGAGAGAACTGTCAATCTTCACAGAACCTTGAAAGTTAAAATTTCTACCTAATGTTCCTAGGGCCACCCCGTGGCCATGATTTTGTGTCTGAAATCTTAACCTTAGAGCATACCTTTACCCATATTCATTCCTTGTTGCTTACCATTTCTCCTTCTTCATTGTATGTCGCATCGAGGACGATGCTTTCTTAAGGGGAGGAGAATGTAATGCCCCGTCCCTCATCCTTCTTTTTCTTCTTTGATGACCATGTTGCTAAGCATTTAATGTTGTTGTGCTCCTGCTGATCCTTTTCAATGTGATTAATAAGTAGTATTAAGTCGTAATAATAATAGTAATACAAATAGTAATAATATTATTATTTTAATTATCGATTGATGACAACTTCTTTATCTGATTATCGATTTGTTATCAACTTTATCTTTAATTATCGATAAGTGATTTTATTGTTTGGATTGGTCACTTCGCAGATCGAGCTTCGATTCACGCAAGAGGAGGGTATCATGTTATGACATTGTGGTTGGTCCTTGTCTTGCGTTCGTTTTCGAAACTCCTCTTTAGTTCCTCCTTGGTTGGCCAGGCTTGCTTGCGTACTCATTTTAATTGTCGTTTTAAAGGTGAAATAAGATTACTACCACCTGAAGCTGACCGAGTCTCCTCTCGTATTGTTTTTTTTAGGTATACCTATTTTGATGAGAATAATGGATTTAAAATAAAATTAAAATGAGAAATAGAAGCATAATTAATTTTAAAAAAAAAGAAAAAAAAGAGGCCCATGTTTGTGGGGCGGATTTAGGGCAAAAGGGGGTGGGGGTTCCTTTGTGTTTTTTTTTCTGGGTTTTTCTGAGTGTGAGGGAGCGCCGCCATCATGGGGAGAAGCTCCACACCTGTTTGGTGCACCACCAGGCAGGAGGGAGGCCATGTTTTTTTTTTATGGAGACACCCATGCCTGGCATAATGCCCCTACACTGCTTCACCTCCTTCCATGGGGTCATAGCTTAGCATGTGGTGGATTTGTATGGTTGGGCAGCCTGTACCAGCTTCTTTCTAGCCTGCATCCAAACAAAAAAATGAGCCCCCCCATAACCTGCGTGGACACCTGTCAAGCAATGGAAAAGGGACAGAGGAATAGTTTGCAAATGCTGAAGGGGGTGCTGGTTGCAGTGTTTGACCAAATGAAAGAACGAGACAGCTCTCATGGAATGCAATTTTTGCAGCATACAGATGGCGTGGGTTTTCTCAAGAGACAGTCACACTGTTTCACCATGCAACAAACAAGTCTCCAACCTGTTGAGATTTCATTGGCCAGCGTGCTCCCAACCTATGCAAAAAATGGATTTGTTGAAAAGGCATGTGGACTATTTGATAGAATGCCTCAAAGAAATGTGGTCTCATGGAATGCCATGATGGCAACCTATGCACAAAATGGATTTTTTGAAAAGGCGTTTGGACTGTTTGATAGAATGCCTCAAAGAAATGTGCTTTACGGAATGCAATGATGGTAGGATGTGCAAAAAATGAGTTTGTTGAAAAGGCCTTGGAAACTTTCAAGCAAATGCAATTGGTACATGTTAAGCCAGACCCACAACCTTTTTCCAGCATCCTCCCAGCCTCTGTCAAAATGGGAGCTTTAGAGCAGGCCTCGAACAACCGTCAAAGCATAATGGTAGAGGGTTTTCAGTTACAAATCATGCTCAAATTGGATTTTGAAAAGGCCTTGGAAACCGTCGGTATTTGGAACTCATCCGCGTATCGCCAATCCTACTGTAAATGCTCGCCAGTTCATTCCCAGGCATGGTTCACCTTCCCTCATCTTTCATAACTCTCGTATTTTAGTTTTCGTTTACAACTTAAAATAATTTTAAAATATCAAGATCTTAATACAGTTAATTGTTTATTTCAACTCGTGCAAAAACAATGAAATGTCTTGTCATTACTCACGATGTCAAAATAACTCGTTACATTAAAACATGAACTTCCACCCTCATTCTGAGGTGATTTAGAAAGCTTCCTACCTAGTTAGATCGCTACACTATTTGTATATCGACAAGACGAGTTTGACTTCCCAGTAATATTGTTGACCTTCTTCTTGTTTAAATAGTTAATTTTTACATTTTTCGGAGACTCATTAAGTACCCTTCATAACTCTGAAAATGAGGTGTGAAGCTTCATTATTGTTCCTTGATATGCGAAGAGTCACCTTGACCTTTGGTTTGACCCCGAACGAACATATGAGATCTTTTTGATGCTCTTATAGGAGCCCTGTTACACTCGTTTAAAGTAGTAGAAAAGTTGTTAAATCTAGAAAGTTGGCTTTCATTTTGAACCGCCATTTGAAACCTGGATAGAGAAATTATTTCCCGTCTTCGCAAACCTCTAGTGTTTATACTAGACAATTGCATGGAACATTCAGTTTAGGGAAAATCACTTTTTTGGATAGTTTGGAAAAGCCATTTTGTAGGCCTCCGGTTGCAGTTTGACGAGGTCAAACTGGACCAATTTCAACTTGTCGCTCCAGAAAACTTGTCGCCGTTTGAAAATGGTTTTCTAGTTCTCAATCCCATTGACTCTGATGAATTCTCCTTATATAGGGGAAATTAGTAGGAGGTGTCTTGTTGCATGCTCATCCATCGAACGTCAGTTATGGACGTAGTTTTCTGGGCCCTCGAACTAACTTTTGTTCTTTTTGCATTGGCTCAACTACGACCAGTGACCTCAGAAAACTAGCCGCCAAACGCAAACCATTCACTTTTTCCCAATTCCGTCAGTTGCTATGAACTCTTGGTATATATAGGGATACATAGAAAGTTAATCATGGTGTGCATTCTCTTCAAAAGATAACCTTTGGAAGCAGTTTCTTAGCCTCCAAGCCCATTTTGAACGTTTTTGTAGCTAGTAAGAAAAGTTAAAAATAGAAAGTTGTGGGACCCTCGTCGGGTTGCCAAACCACCGTGGAAACATTCGACACATGCAAATAACTGTTTAAAACCCTTTAGTGTATCTTATTGTGTGAAATAGAACTTTTGACAAGATGGTGTTTTCTCTCTCTTCCCTTCTCTTTCTCTCTCCTGGGATACAAAATGAAGAAAAATGAAATGCAATGAATACATGTTTCTAGACCTTTTTATTTCGATTGCAAATTGTAATTATTGTCATATGTAAATGGGAAACTGAAAAATGATACTTATGTTAGGTTAGGGTGGATGCCATGCCAGCGAATTATCACTGATATCATGCTCACGTGGGTTTTGCAGGATGGAAGAATGACGATGAAAAAGGCGATGTGTAATTTAATTATTATCATTATAATTTTTATAGTTCATTGTTAAATGAATAAATGTATAATGTAGTCTCTTGCTACCGCAAAGTTATAATTGAGATTTGTTTTTCTTTTTTATTATTGGCAAATAGTTTTTTTGAAAGGGACATTTGAGAAAAAAAGAAGGCCTAAGAGATGGAATAAGAGTGAGAATCAAAGAGAATGGATCAAGATCCGAATGTTACAATGAAGCTCGAAGTAGGAAACAGCTACTCAAACGAGACAAAACAACAAAATTACTGAAAAAAGCAGTGAGACCGCACAAACAGAAGCAGCAAAGCAACCAATACTACTTCTTGTAGCTTTGTCGATGTTGGTAATTTCTCTTCCAATTTGTCATGTGTGCAACATCTGTTTTATTAAGCTCCTCATGGTTCTAATTGCTCTATAGTTCATTGCCCCAAAGTGTAGCCGGGACACCGCTGAGGTTGGAAACACTCTTGGCATGACCCTCAATGACTCCTCAATTGCCCTAAGGGCGGAAATGATGTAATCACGTATAGTATCCCTAAGAGGGAGTCAAAGGAGGTATATAAATGTCCTCAATCTGACTGCTATAATGTTATCCTCCCCCTCCATGTTTTCTTGCCTTTCTGTGTTCTTGACCTGTTATCTCAGCCTCTGAAAAGAGCTATCCAACTGCACTTCCCGGACTGGCACTGCATATTCAGAAGATCATGTGTAATCTCTAGTTCAAAAGGCTCCTTCTCCATAGCAAGAGCCTCATTTTCCTAGAACCGGTATTTTAGAGGTAGAGGCGAGGTGGGGTGGTGGGAGCAGCAGCAGGGGGAATGATTCAGAAGTAGAACAGCCGGCTGGGGGATGACAACATCTGTAAAGCAGGAGAAACAGGGCTGACAGCAGCAGAGCCCAGCAAAGGGGTAGCCGTAGGAGAGGAAGGAAGTCCAGGGTATTTTAGAAGGCAACATTTATGAATCAACAAAATAAGTCCTTGATGCAAGGGAACCGCCTGGGTGTGCTTTTGAAACTCCAAAATGGAGCGTTCAAGGGAGTTCAGCATGGGGAAAGCAAACCAATCGATTCCTGGAAGTGGTTTAGTAAAGATAAGATGTTTAGCAGGGACAGTGACAAACCTTTAGTGCATATCATCATGCGAGTAACCTCATCATAGGGTGGCGGAATAGACAAGCAGGCCCGCTGTACCAAATGTGAGCTTCTCAGATCAAAATCTTCTTTCTTCAGCATGTTGAAGAAGCGGTATCCCTCCAAAAAAAGTCACTTCAGCAATAAGATCTTCTTGACCAATATCTTCATACTCCCGTAGTCGATAGTCCACTCCTTCCATTCCTTAGCAAAATGCATAGAAATGCTTTAGTCATGCCCTGCACCTTTTCCATGAAGTTGGTGAAGCCACCTTTTCTGAGAATGTTCCAAAGCTATATATTTTCCTTCTTCTGCGCATGGCTCAATTTGGCAGGGAGGTCCTCCCATCTTCTTTGTGAAAGACTGATTACTACAATTTCCTAGATGCCTGTGTGCGTAGAGACTACATTGTAAACCGACAAAACTAGAAACTATAGCCGTTGCTCTTCCCATGAACGGCTGCATGACTGCTGAATGAGCAAGTTGCATGAAGCTCTCTCTCTGTCACAATCATAACAACTTCCATCGGTTTCTGAGGAGCTATGAATCTTTTAATCTTAGTACGATCCCGCATGCGCGATTTTCAAATTGGAATAATTCTTACTATCATGAATATTTGATATTATTTGCATTGTCATATTCATTAAAGAAACACGTGTGAGAGTGTTATTGATGTTGATCTTCATCCAAATGATACTTATGTCTCAGGTCTAGGGATTGGCGTATAGAAGTATGCATGAATGCTGTTGTGGAGCAAGATTGTTATTATCCCAAATGGTGAAATTAACATTAATGCCGATAATTGGCCAGCGCATCCGCCAATTTATTGCCCTCAGTATGCTCATGATTTGAGTTATTGAAAGTATGACTGATTTATGGACTCAGAGATAAAATCCTTAATACTCCAACTAGGAGATGAGGAATTAAGAAGTGACCCCTTCACAACTAGGTTCTTAAATTCTTAGCCTGGGAAACTCTCAAGCCCCAAAGAGCAGATAATGCTTCAGCAAAATGATTATTTTGTCCCATTTTTCCAGCATATGCAGTATTAGATTACCATTATGATCCCGTATTGCTCCTCCTCCTGCCGCTGTCCCAGGGTTTCCCTTAGAGGCCCCATCAAAGTTCAACTTGTACCAATTAGAATCAGGAGGATGCCATTTGATCAAAGATCTATCAATACTATTCCCGGGATTGCTCCAATTTCCAATCTGCCAATCGGATAAGATGACTCTTCATAGGATAACTCTTGTTCTTGGGAGGTTTAAATCTGGCAATATCCTCTTTAATCCATTAGAAATTTTTCCAATACTGAGTTTATAGTTTTGCAGAGGGTTAGAATTGATACAGTTGTTGATATGTATGAAATGCTAGTCTCTAGGACATCTAGGAAATGTGCATTTAATCTTAGGTTCAATGTTGATTCATAGTACACATGGTAAAAAAAAAGGTGTGACATTTATATAAAGTAAATGAATTTTGAGTAATATCTTGTAGTGCATATTCAATATTCAATAAATGATCAATGAGTCATCTTGTGCTTTCATACTCAGTAAATGTAATAAAGATATTTAATTGAAACACACTACCCTTGTTCAACATCGAGACATAACTTGTTTTCATGTGAGATATTCCTTACTGTAGAATACATTGAAAACTATAGGATGAACTTAATCTTTACTCTCCCTGGAACGTCCTAATTTAGGCAAATCAGAGCTCAAGATTGGACTTATCGTCTTAGTCAGTAGGTTTAGTGACATTGTCATAAACCTGGTAGACAAGAGTGACACAGTCAAAATTTTCTTGGAGTGTGTAGGGCTAACTCCACCTTCATAGCCTAGTGGACTACTTTGTCATCCGAAGGTAGATTTACAAATTTAAGTTCTTCATCGAATGAAATCCCTGTTGGATCCAGACGACATAGATGGAGTTTGTGACATAGTTGTTCTATGTCTTACATTCTATTTAGTGAACTCTTTAGTCCCTCGCAGCTAAATGTATTACCTTTGGCTTGTGACAATATAGTGCCTTGAACTCTCACAAAGGGTTTATAGAGTAAATACATTTTAACCTTAATCAAATCTATAATAGGGATTAAAGCCTTGGGTGAAAATTGGAATTAAGCTTAACCTTAGTTGTTTTGGTGGTTAACATGTGGATAGAAAATTATAAGTAACTCTTTGTAAAACAAAGTTTTTTTTGAAAGATGTTGACTTTAGAGAACCTAAGAAAGCAAAATCTTGTTCCGTAATACCTTGTTAGATCCGTTTATGACATTAAGAATTTGAATAATCTTTCTCTTGTTGAATCATGAAAGGTAGAAAGATGAGACCCTACCTTGAACACAAATCACTTGTGGTTCAGGTGTAGTTTATAACGCTTCTAACCATGTACTTCTTTAAGATGTCAGGCAAGTACTTTCGTAACTCTTCTGTTTTAAAGTGAAAAAAAAAATTAGACCATAATGCGATGTAAAAGTAAAGTATAGAAGAGTAAAGATGAGTTTTGAGGTTAGGGATAATGCTACTCTTGGAGTCTTTATAACTCAATTAATTATATTCATGTGTCACAAGGAATATGAGTTTTCCCTTGGTGAGATCAAACTTGGAGAAAAACAAAAGATATTTATATAAAATCTAAATACAATTTCTTGTTGTGAGAATGTTGAATCGGGAAATAAATATACCGTGATAGAAGAATGTTCATGGGGAAAATGTATCTTGAAATCTAAACCCCCCACCCCTTCCTTAATCAACTAATATTTCCTGCTGGTCATCAAGTTAGATTCTCTTGAGTTGAAGAGTAATAAGGTAGTCATTGAATATATGATTTGAGAAGAATATTCTTCACATAAGAATAAGATAATTGAGCATTTTGTAGGCATTTTAACTAAGCCATGTAAGTTGCAAGTTATGGATACTTTTGTAAAGAATAAGAAACCAACTTAAAATGGGTGAATGATAATTTAATCACGATATGAACTTAAGAATATGTAGGTGGACAAATGAGAAGTTTATACTTGCACAATAATGTTCTTGGAATTTAAATCATAACTAAAATACATTTAAATAAATGATGTGTTGTGGGTTTTCCATTCTTGAAGTCATGTTTCTTGTGGTTGGGTCATTGTTAGTATTCGTTCATTGGGAAAGTGTGGCATCGACATGCCTATGTCATTTTCATGGGTCTATGTGAGTCGATGACTTATGTGGTTGTCGTATGTGAGTCGATGAATTATGTGGTTGTCGTATGTGATTCGAGTTTCTGTACTTGGAGGCCTTGCTGTGTTGTGTGTAGTGAGAAATGTAAGTCAAAAAAAATTATCCTGGTATTTTGCTGTTGTATTTGGGTGTGTAAAATGTGGGCACTACATATGGAATATCAAGGATATCAGACTTGACACTTGTTAAGAGGGAAGTAGATGTAATGGATGATTTAATTTAATTATTTGTTTAACTGAGAGATTCATCTATGTTGACTTTTTTACTATATGGTTAGCTTTTTTAATTTTTTACTATTTAGATGGCAAGACAAAAGAAGGCTAGAAAGCGCAAAGCTTCGCTAGTGCAAGAACTAAATGATTATGAAACATTTGATAGAGATAATTATGCATTTGGAAAGAATGCAAAGATCTCTGCAAACAAAGATGTCGGTGCTAGACCAAAAGATGAGTCTTCCCTGTCATTTCGTATGGAATCAAAAATGAACTTGTAAGAAATAAGACAAAGATGTATCAAAACAAGTATGAAAGTTTTGCACTGGAAAATTTCTAGTTTATTAAAAAAAGGAAATATTGGACAAAATAGGAGAAATTGCCTCAAGGTAGATGGAGTTGGAACTCGGGGTTCAGAAGTTAGATCTAGAAATTAAAAATTGGGAGACAATGCGAGAAGCGGACAAAAAAATGTGTGAAAATCAAGTAACAAACTTTAATACCATTCTTAAAATACATGAAGATCAGAAGGAAATATGGAATAAGATGTACAAGTAGGCCAATGTGGCTATTGAGGGAAAAAACACCACGCACTCCCACCGAAGACAATGATAAAAAATGAATATACCAGTTATACAACCTTTGAGATGAAAATATGTTTGTTAAACACATTGAACTTACATATATATTTGATATATGTGTGTTATTGTCATTTTATATTTCACTTACATATTTAATATATATTTATGGAATTTTACCTTTAATGAATTTTACCTTTGTAGCATAATAGATGATATGGATAGACATATGCGGTTATATTATGATTATTAGATGTATGTGATTTTACTCTAATATGGTTGTTTTTCGTTTCATGTTATGATGTGCACATTAATTAGTATTTAAATCATGTATATGAATTGCTATATATGTATAAGATATGATGAATAAGGAAGAGTAGTACAAGTGTGATTAGAAGACAAGTGTATATATGTGTGATGAAGTTACTTTAATTTGTTTTACATTTATGATTAAATACTACATTCTTGATAAATTGAATATGGTTTATGGTTCTGTTTCTAGCACATTAGATGGTTTTTATTCTTGTTATGTCGTATCCATTTATTGTATAAATGATAATGTTGTCACTGTGTATCTGGTTAATGTATTAATATGAATATGAAAAGTGGATTACCATATATTGTAATCTAATCTCCATAGTAGCATTAATACGATAACCATATACATAGTGACAACATCATCATTTATACAATAAATGGAATGTGACATAACAAGAATAAAAACCATCTAATGTGTGCTATAAACAGAACCACGAACCATATTCAATTTTATCAAGAATGAAATACTAAATCGTAAACATCAAACACATTAAAGTAACAACCTCATCGTACATATATACAATTGTCTTCTAATCACACTTATATTACTCTTCCTTATTCATCACATCACATACCAGATGTAAGTGAATTCATGGCAGCCATTGATGCCAACCAATTTTCCTTAGCCGCAGCCTTCCCTCCTTTTGTGCATTGTCTTGAACTAGTAAGGATCTGTGCTGAAAAATCATGATTTGGGAAAGAGTGAAGTTGTAGATGGATGCGGTGAGAGAGTTTTAACCCTAACACCAAAATCATTTGAACTAATGTCATAGCTACCATAAGTTAAGAAACCCATAGCCAGTGATGTAGACGAATCCCAAAGTGATTATGAAGCCAAATAGAGTAATTGTGCTAGGCTTATGAATACTAAATGGTTGCTGACAGACAGTAGATCTACCAAAAGAATCCCTAGGAAGCTGCTCAAGTCACAATTTGTGGAAGAAGTTGAAGATATAATTGTGTCAAGTAGAATTTTTGGTATGGATATGACCTATGTGTTCAAAGAGTGGATATGTCCATATAAGGGTCATTTTTGAAGGTAAAGGAAGAATTTGATGGGCAACCTTTTTCACCAAATCAATCCACACCCAACTTCTTGAGATGGCCACAAAAATTAGTATGGGAATCACTTACAATATAAAGTTTTACATGATTTCATACTTAATTTACAATATTGCAAGCCACAAAATTTTTCCCGGTCTCCCACAAATGACAAACTTCAAAGATCACAGGGTACATGATGTTTATCTCTAGTTAAACCTAGACAATTGGAAAGGAAATGTTAATTAGGTCAAAGGCCCATTCTTTGCACCTGTAATATGTCTCTTCAAGCCAGAATGAGAGCAATATAGGATCTCTACTGAAGCTAAGAGAGTGATACAAGAGTATGGTTTATATGTTATTCAATATAGGGTTTTCACTTATATTAGAGCAAGTGGTTTTGAAGGAAATCCATGCAAACTGCCTAGATACTTGGATGATAAATGAGCCCTTTGTGAACTTTCAAGGCAATTGACACTAGTGCATAGACTGATTGTGGGAAAACACAAGACCAATATAAAATTCCCTATCAAGATTGGAATTTAATCCTGCCCTTCAATTACAAAATCTAGGATATTAGAAGAAGAGGTGGAAAGATTTAAGATGGAAAAATTTGATCCCAGATCAAAATATGATATCAGATGGGTTGTAGGTTCAATATTGGGGAGCTCAAATGAGCCTGAGCCTCATGTTGAAGATTATTGGATAAATTGCAGAGATGATGAGGAGGTCAAACTTAGAGATTTCTCTAGAATGACCCTTACACAAGTTATTGATTTCAAGATTGCAATTGTACCTCAGGGATTAAAAAAGGATAAACAAATAGTAAGTCAATATTATATTGACAACAAGATTGAATCACAACCGATTACACCCATAATTTGGGATAAGGTGGAATCAGATAGCCCACATTATAGAATAACTGATGTGATGAAAACGACATTGACTTGACTACCAAGAAAGAGAATGGAAATGTCCCTCAAAAGTACAAAAGTATTGAATGAATTCAGAGATTTGAAAATATTGGAGGGATATCTCCCTCCTTTGAAGGAAGGAGGTGATAAGATGGATCCATTGAATGGAAAGACTCCCCAATTTCCTACCAAAATACCAACTTCAGGGATTTTTGATGAGTGGAATGTTGCCATTGGTAGGACTGGCTCTTCCATTTTAGCTTTGACACAAAAGGCTGAAGGGATACTTCTAAAATCAATTAAGGATGCCCCTATCACTCAAACAATCCCCATACAGGCTAAAGGGGCAGGTGTATCTAAACCTAGGACTCCTTCAGTAACTCTACCTGGATCATCTAGCATTGGAAAAATGATGAGAGGGTTTTTAGCAAACATTGATCCATAGCTCAAAGTTCAGAGTGCCAAGAAAAAAGGACTTGATTTCAAGTATTTTGATAGAGCTATTAAAAGGTGCAAAGTGATACCACCCTTGGTGAGAGACACTGGTGTTTCAGGTATGGAAGGTTTTCCTACCCCAAAGAAACATAAAAGTAAGGAACCAAAAGTAATTGATCCAACTCTATTGACTGAGGCCCTAAAAAACCTTGTTGCAACATTGGTAGAGCATGTAGTTAAACCACAGTTCCAAACAAGTACTCCTATTACATCATCATTACAATTTGAAGCTGCAGTTTCAACTTTATTTCCCACAGTGATAGTAGTGGACTTGGTTAGGGAAGAAATGATTCTAAGTGTCACCATGAATACTCAACCCATTTGCACCATAGAAGATCAAGGACAGAAGGGGTTGTTGTTATTCAATTGAAAGGTCAAGATGTGGCCAAAGCCACTCAACCACAAGAGAAATTAAAAGAACCAATTGAAGTGGTAGATGTAGAATTATTTGAGGAGAACCCTACATTTGAAATTACTGATCTAACACTTGAAATGTCTATAATAGGGGACAAGAATGTTCCTCAGGAAGAAGTGCAGATGGAATAAAATCCCTAGTAATCAAATGTTGAGTCAAAGGTTTATGTTCAAAGTGTGAACAATGAAGAGTTACAAAAGCTATAAAAATGGGGTAAGAACACTTAAGAAACCCCAAAGATTTAAACAAACAAATCAATGGACCATCGTGATAAGAAATAAGAAAGGATTCATTACTTTGCATGCATTAATTTTGAAGTAGACAAGAAAACATAACATATCTAGTTATCCTCTATTCTTGAAAGATTTGTAAATGAACTTAATAAATATTCGAAGCAATCCGTTTGTGATTATTAGAATGGGAGCTCACCATTAATGGTTAGAAACCCATATGATTCTTCCTATTTACTCAAAGTTTGAGTGTTTAGTGTAATAAAAAAGCAAATAACTCAATAAAGAAATGAAAAGAAACTCTAAATCCTAAAAAAAGTACTATATTTTATGTTAGAAAGGAGGAAATGTTCTTAGAAAAGTTAGGGGGGTCTAGTTCTATTTATAGGTTTCTAATTTTATAAATGAAATGATTTGGGTGCATTCGGGACAAATGAATAAGCTAAAAAGAACTTTTAGTAAGTTGAAGTAAGATTTGACTAGGCTTAGAAGAGTTTAAACATGTCTTAGGCTAGTTAATCTAGGTTTAGGCTAATTAATCTTGATTAGTGAGGAATTAGGAGTCAGAGAGAGTTGTGAGAGGACTACTCAATCTAATGAAATGGATTGATGACCAAGGAAGTTAGTAGAAGCGGTGTATAAGGAGATTAGAATAGGGTTTAGCTGATAAGAGGCTATTTTAGCCTGATTAGTCAGTTATAAGAGGAATACTACCAAAAGGATGTCACAAAAGGAGAGTTAGCTAAGCCTAATTAACGAGGTATAATCAATTTGCGAGGAGTAGAATAGTTAGTGCAATATTAAGAATAAGATTACTTTGATCAAAGTATATATGTTTACATTTGCCCCTATTTGGGGTGGCGTATGTTGCGCCACTTTAAAAAAAGTATACAAACAAAAGCAACTAATTTTTTTTGGAGTGAGAAAAATTTGTAGGATGAAGGATTTCCCCTTGAGTGTTGAGAGGGCGATGAAAGAGGTCGATCGATGATCAAAAAGAGATAGAAGAGAAATGAATGGGTAGGGTTAGAAATTCCTACGTAGAAGAGAATAATATGGAAGAAAGGGGAAGAGAAATGGGCAGGTTTGTTGAGCACAAGTGTTGCCTTTGTTTAACAAATCTTGCTAGAAATGTTTTAAGAGAAGGGGTGAAGATTAAGATGTACAATGATATAGCTGGTGTTTACGTTGCTCAATATCCACGTCATACTAAATAAATAAGTCGATGGGGGGGGGGGGGGGGGCTGCTCTCTTTGAATTGCGAGGCACCAACATTTGATGTATATATGATGAAGCTGAGTGTGATGGAGAGAGAATAAACATTAATAAAAGGAAGGGGGGTATTGAGGTATATGGAATCCAATATTGTGTAAGGTAATATTCGTTTCATCATATTGCTAAGAATCTTCATCATTAGTTGTTATTAAAAATATAAACATACGACATAAGCCTAAAATGACATGAAAAGCCAAGATATAAACAAATTTCCATTGCTAAAATGCCAACTCCATGCAACAAACAAATTGTAATGCAATACAAGAAGGCAACAAGCTGATCTAATAGGGAAATAAGTACAAGCTCACACACTCAAACCAACAACCTTTAAGATAATTGCACAAATATTTTGTTATCGAGTTGTAGTCCCAAATGTTTGTGATAAACAAAAAGGGTTAAAAATGATGCCCCAAGAAAATTGTACATGCAATGTTGGAGGACGATTTGATCCTATGAAAAGGCAATGTGCACTATAAAATAATACCAGGTAACTCATTGTGCCCCAGAGTATAGATGAAAGAAGCAAGTGAGATTTATAAATGATTGTAGATTCAAATGAGCTGTGAGTCATTGTTCCAAAACATGTGAAAATGCCAACAAGATATGAGATGAGCACCGTGTGAGAGACACAAATTTCAGCTGCGTATTAGCTATTTACCATTTTTTTGTTAATTTTTTTAGAATTTGTACAATTTTTTGGTTTTTTTTAATGATTTTATGATTTTTGGATTTTTTTGACATTTTTGGTCGGTTAGAAGAATTTAGAACATGGAAGATCACCAAAAGCATGTGGAATACCCCATGGCAAAGAAATGGGCATCGAGTAGCAAAAACATGCCCCAACGAGAAGAAAAATGGGTCAAAAATGATTATTTAATAAAACTAATTGTCGTGATAGTGAATAAAAGAAAAAATAATGAAAACATCACCTAGAAACATTAAAAAAAATCCCATGGAGAAGAAAAAAGCTCTAGGTGCCAAAAAATTCCATAGCATAGCAAAAAAATTAGTTAAAAATAATTATTTAAAGAAAAATAATTATCACGACGGGTATAAGAGGGGGTTATAATGACCGCGATGGTTAAATTAAGTATTTTGGCCATCAAGGTAGGCTAGAGGGTACAACGACAGGCTAAAAAAACCCTATATACTCCTCACAAGGGGGGTATATCATCACGGTTAGTTCATTTGTTATGAAGCTCTTGCGAATTTTTACCATGAGTGATTTGTGAGCTGCAAGAGAGATGGTGAGAGTTCAAGGGTGGATCAGATGTGCAGACCGAATCTGGGAGTACTTTTGGGATGATGATGATGGACCCTATGTGAGTGTCATATCCCTTCTTGTCAAATTTTACATTTAATGTGAAAATTTTAGCATTTTTTGAATGTTTATGGTAGATTTAGGGTAGGTTTAACGCGTACGCGTGCCTAAGTGGTGTGCAAGCGTCATTAGGCATGTGTATGTGTCGTTAAAATGGATATGCGCATGTGTATGCATTAAAAAATGGGTACGTGCATGAGTATGCATTGGAGGGGAAGCGTATGCATCAGAGGGGAATATGTTGATGCGCACATGCGTGCAAGCCAAAAGGCACCCATCAGCATCATACTTGATGTGTATGCGCTGGGGGAGGGGTTAGATTAGATGGGAAATTGGTTAGGGGCGTACACGTCAATATGGATGTGTAGGCATTGGCAGGGGCGCGTACATGCCTTAGGCATGTATGCATTATGATAGGTGCGTAGGAGTTTATAGGGGTAGGTGGGCATGAGCAAAAAGACTTGGCCAATTTTTTATGAAAAATAGGATAAGTATATAAGGTTGTGGCCTAGAATTTCGTAGAAGGAAGTTGAAAGTAGCACTTAGAAGAATAAAATAGAAGAATGTAGATAGAATTATATCAAAACAAGTGTATTGTTATTTTGCACAGATGAGTGTCAATCCTTCATGCTAGACAATAGTATGGGTGCTTGGTTGTCATAGCAGTGGATTTCGAGGACAACAAGTTTTTGGGAATCCTCTTATACGTCACCAGATTAGACCATATGGGTAGTACGTTGCAAATTACTCTAGACCATGGCCTCAAAACCTTAGCTAAGAAGTGGCACAGTGAGAGCCAGTGTTTTCAGCTCCCGACCAACAAAATTACTATTATGTTGGAGGATGTATGGAGGATTCTGCGGGTGCCCATCCAAGGTTACTATACGCCGGAAAAGTGACAGGCGAGCGTGAGAATCTACGAGTGACTCTTCCGCGTACCCGACCTCTCGAGGTCGTGCCGAGACAGCCGGTGGGGGGTAGAATATGCAGACAAACTAGTTAGGCAATCTAATGTCTTCGACACACACTAGTGGAATTTGCGAATCTAAGGCAAAGAAGGCCCTTCTAACTTGGACTGGTGTGATAGATCGATCAGCAAGGATGACTGCTCGAAGGCTCCAATCAATATCGAGCTCTGGCGTGATTCGATCTATGGGTTGCGGAATACGTGGAAAATGACCTGGGATTGTTTCGTGTATATCTCCTGATAAGGTCATATGGTGGATGATGAATATAATTGGCTCTACGGATGATTTTCTGGCCTAGTCCAGAATTCCCTAGCTTCGTTAGCCACTATATCTAGTAAGGACAGTTGTTCGATGATGATAGGTGGAAGTGGAGTGGACCTGAATACCAAGGTATGTAGGTCTAGCGTCTATATCTGGATTGACCTGTGGACTCGTTGGGCTGTGGGATCTGTGGATCACAACCGTAGACTCTTGGTTGTTGCGGTCCTGTTATGGTCATACGCGAGATCAAGTTCTAATCCCTAGTATCCAGTAATCGTAAGCTTTCTCAGCTTCTACGTTTAGAACCAACAGTTGTGCAATCTTCTCAGAATACCTCACAGGCGTTCTTGCGACTTGGATTCTTAAGCTGGTATCTATATCTACGAGGGTGTCTCCAGCGTCTGGCTGTGGAACTAAAGGATCACACCCGAATGTTTGTTCTCTTTCGAGCCCTTCTACAGTCATGTGGATATTTTCTAGGGTAATCTGTAGTTTGGCTGACTTGACCAAAACGCATGTGCTTGGTCGTCTTCTATGTTTAATCCTCTTAACTGTGAACTGATCAGTTGTAAATCTGTGGTTGTTTGGAATACTTGTATCCTGAGATTTTGGTCTATGTCAACTATCGCTGTGACGAGGTTTGGTTGAGGCACGATTGGCTCAAATATATATTCCCTGGGCTCTTGAGGTCCCGTAATTGTCATAAAAAGCAAAACTAACTGTAATGAAGCAAATTCTAACTATGTGAAATAAATCTAACATATATAACTTTTATGTCTTTCTAAGAAATATTTAACAATTTTAAGAAAAGCAAACTATTTTAAGCATATTTAGAAATAATAACTAAACAATAATTTAAAAACAGACAAGATATCCGAGTGTGGTTATTTTCCTGTGCGATTTGTAGAATAATTTTAAATAAATAAAATAGCTTGTCTAATCTACCTGCAAGATTCTTGATCCTACCTCAGAAGTGAGGAGTGAATCATAGTTTCTCAGAAACTATCAATCCCCACAGCTTCCCTGGCAATATCGAGAATAGAATGAAATGAAATAAAGCGATTAACTACTCTATTTGATATGATTCTGACTAGAACTTTGAAATTTAAAACCTGGATTCCGCAGAACAGTGGCGAATCCGATGGTGTGTGTATGATCTCGTCCCCTCAGTATGATCTTCTCATTCTTTCGTGTTCACTTGGATCCAGAAAAGCGTGTAATGCTAGCACCGATAGGAGTAGATTTTGGGACAAGGACAGCTCAGAATGCAGACCGAGAATGCGAGTAGGAGAGGGATAGCGCAAGAGTACAGAGCTTGGCTTATGCGATTCCTAGCGGGATTTTACTGCGAGTCATGCAACATGAAGTGACCAGACCCTGCAACTATCCTATATCGAAGAGCAAAACCTGCAAATTTAATGGCTTCCTAAGCTATTCTGTTCCAAAATAAATACACTGCTTGCACAAGTTGGATATGTGGCTTACCAACAGCTGAATAAAGCTAACCAGGCATGAAATAAATTGAACTAAGAACTCCAAGACACAGTAAAAACAAATCTTACAGCAAAGAGGAATTCAGAGGCAAGCTTCTAACTGGATTGGATGAAAACAACAGCACTGCGTGCACAAGATGGGTCTGTGGCCTACCAACAACTAAACAATACTAACCAAGTATGAAATAAACTATGCTACCAATCCTAAGCAAGCTAACCAAAACACTAAAAATCAGAAGACTCTAACAAGGAAAAATGGTGACCAAAACTCCAGACCAAATTCTTCACCAAATTCAGGCCATTTGCATGTACACAAACCATGCATTTATAGGAATTCCAACACTCAAAAACCAAAACCAAATTGAACTCCTAAACAATAAACAAAGAAAAAACACTATTCCAGGGGACCAAAAACATTAATGCATGCTCAAGTCGGCAAGGAAAAGCTGGTGAGTCGTGATATTTCACGCAGGTCACGTCAAAAGAGCATTCTGGAAAATGCGCACAGGACCGCCGCTCTGAGCAGGGTGGCGATTACGAGACCGCCGCCCTGCAGGGCGGCGATCACGGTTTCGTCACTGAAGGCCAAGAGGCCAAGGAAAGAGGGAAAAAGGGGAAAACAAAGGGTGACGGGGGCTAAGCGGGGCATGCGGGATGTTAACGCATACTCCGAGGGCTTTTCTGGATCCCGAACACCTTGCGAGGAGACCTGTATCATCATCGGGGCACTTGTTACACTGTTCTGGCAGTACAGTACCTTACAATTTTGGGTACGTACATATTGCCCCCTCGGAGAAGCGTTTTAGCCATGAAGAGGCATAAAATGGTGGGTCCGAGTATGGCAGTCCCGAAATGGGGAGTTAGAAGCTATACCTTACTCGTCCGTGTGTTGAGATGACGCCATCGAAATTCCCGCTACCTGCAAAATGAAAAGAGAACTCAAGTGCAGATAGATGCAATAACTTGGAAGATAAACGCTAAAATAATAGGGAAGGAGAACGTACCATTCGTGCGGGGATAGAAACTTACCTCCAACAGCGCTCCAAACCTGCGAAAAAGTCATTTTAAAACGAAACAGAACGATATATATATGAAAGTGGGCCCATTTTCCTATTCATTTGCGCGAGTCGATTTGATTGATTTTGAGCTCTGGGACCCACGGTGATGGTTTCTCACGGCGAGTAGAGTCGAAACGTTCGCAGCGAGATCGTGATCATGCCTCCACGAGCGGAACACCGACCTCAGCGATCACAGGTTGGTTTTCTTCCATTTTGTGTTTTTCCCTCTTCAAATTTGAAATGCTAAATTCGTCATAATGGGGGGATTATTTTTGAAAATGTTAGGTTCAAAAGGTCCATCTAGGGGGGGTGCCTACTGGGTAGGCTTTGTTTTTAGTTAAAATGGTCTATTTTTGCTCGCTTTTGGGCTTTTTGGGGTTAACAACCCGCGCGGGTTTTCGGACCGCCGACCGCCGCCCTGTTCAGGGCGGTGGTTACACGACCGCCGCCCTTAAGGCGGCGGTTACAAAACCGCCCCCTGCTCAGGGCGGCGGTTTTGCACAGAATGCAAAAGAACTTAATTTTTGAGATTGCACTTGTATTTTTATCATTTCTATATGCTTTTATGACTCTCTCGATATTGATTAGATACTAACTTGCTCTGTTTTGTGTGTTTTGGTTGTATGCAGGCGAGAGCAGAGTATATCAGATGGAGCCGAGAGAGAGAGTGTGATTGGCTTTCAGGGGTATTGGATGCCCTTTCTCAGGATGAGGAGGATACATTACAGAGGGCCGGCATATTGCGTATATCACGCGTGCCCCATGTCACACCCTCTAGTCACATTCTTTGTGACTTGTTCTCATATTGGGATGCAGATCGGAACACTTTCCGACTGCCAGGGGTCCGTGGTGAGTGGACCATCACTTTGGAGGATGTCTACCGTATCCTGGGGGTCCCGATCATCGGGAGGAGACTCACACTGGAGACGGTAGGGTCTCGAGCACAGATTGCACAGTGGGCAGGCTACATGGGGGATGCAGCCATCTCTACGGGGTCGAAGAAGGGAGTGAGAGTTCGATCCATTCCTTCTTTGCCCATCCCCGTATTTCGACAGGCTATCATGGGGATCCTTGCCTCAAGGCTGATCAGGGACAAGGGAGGAGATACTTTACTATACTGCTGGGCCCCCATCATTACACAGATAGAGGGGCATGGCCGGATATATGCCTGGGGTGCAGATATTCTGGGGACCACCTACCATGACTTATACAGGGTGGTCCGTTTGCAGGGACAGTCATTGAGCCACCTCGACTTTAGTCATGAGTTGGGTGTACGAGCATTTTATTCCTTATGGAAGAGGGGTAGAGGTGGCAGACCCAGGGGCTATGAGGGAAGCTAGATGGTCAGATATGTCAGTGCTTAGAGCACCTCACCAGCCAGTTGCCTCCCTTACCACAGCAGATATGGAGGCGACACCGTACCGGCTTATGGCCGGCATATGGGGCGAGGAGACCCTTACATTGATCTCCTGCTCCACCACAGGGCAGCTTATCGACCGCGTGGGACGGGTGGAGGTACACCCTTTTGGTAGAGTTCCTCAGCAGTTCGGCCTTCCATATGCGGGCATGCTTCCCCCAGTGGCACCAGTTTACAGATCAATCCGCGAGGCTAGAGGGGGGCCTAGAGGCCGTGGTTGGATAGTGATCACTCCTGGCACTCCCATTGCAGCCAGGAGGGTAGTTCCGACCAGAGGGAGAGCCGGTGCGCCTCGGGCACCTTTGCTTTAGATTGCCACGAGTCCTGCTCACAGCAGCGATGACCCCATAGATATTGACTCCGATTCTGAGGAGTTTCATAGAGGGAGGGTCAGAGGAGCAGACAGATGACAGTGATCCTGAGTGGCATGACACTCAGGATATTTTGCAGGCAGAGAGGGCCGAGCAGAGTGCAGAGAGAGAGACTCTAGCTTCAGAGGAGCCACTCTCCCAGGGCCATGGTGGAGAGGATGAGTCAGTTGCGGGGCGGTGACATGTTGCTCCTGCTACAGGAGCAGCCCCTCAGTCGGCAGCGGCATCTGCTGCGGGTGCTGGCCCCAGCGACCCATCTTGGAGGCCCGGTGATCCGAGTAAGTTATCCTCTCATCTTTTCAATGTTTGTTTAATTTAGGATTTTTTTTTTAATTGCTATCTCTCCTTGTGTTTTGTATATTGTATCTTTTAGTCTCTTGCCTAGTTTCTAATTCGTTTTTCTTCTTTGTTTTGCAGAGACTGTTGACGAGTGGCGGGATCTAATCCGTAGGGTATGCACTGATTCTCTGATGATCCCTATGGATAAGACCCGTGCGGAGCTATCTGTAGATGTCGGGGAGCCTTCAGCAGCCGGTAGGCATACTGACGTCTTCGCTCCCGTTTGGCATGTGGCCAGGATGGTGTCGACTCTCCATACAGAGTTGGCAGGCTATAGGACAGCCGAGCGTCTTATGAGGAGTCATTTCTCGTGGTGAGACTGCGGCTGCTCCTCGAGACCCTGAGCCCTCCGTGCATTCAGAGCGCCGGTGTAGCCGGAGTCCTAGGCGAGGGCGCGCACCATCGGAGGGGTCGCGTAGGGGTTGAGAGGTGACTTGGCCCTATGTATACTTTGTACTATAGATTCTTTTGTATATCATGGGCTTTTTGAGTGTTTTGACCATGCCTAGAGCATGATGGCATTGTATATAAACATTGATTATTTACATATATGCATTCGTTTTTGGATCAAAATTTTATCACTCGTGTTTTCCCTTTCTGTTTCCAGCTCCCTCGTGTATACTACGATGTATGTTTTATATGATTTCTAGAATGTATGCAATGGAGAACAGATGATGCAAATGCTTGCTTTCTTTTTGTGTTTCATGATGCTGATACATGATATTCATATATAGATTTTGATCTTAAATCTTAGCTTCTATGAGCAATTTGGATACCTCATGTTTGTTTTGGCAAAGTGATGAAAATAACCAGTATGATGAACATATTAACTTGCCCCACTCCTAACTCCACGCAACTAGTAAGATGCGAGGGTTTATCACCAAGAGCTAAGAAGGGCGCGATTTATGAAATATGGTGAAATGACAGTGATGAAAGATAGATGAAGCTTTGGTGGAGCCAAAATGAAAACTACAAACTTACTCCACCTGAATGACTTCATAGTTTTGGGTGCAACTTGCTTTGCGGTTTATCCAGACTTAGACCCGTAGATGGCCACATAGTAGACAAAATCTGGATTTTTAGGATTTTAACTCTCTTGGAATTTTGAACATCTGATTCATTCATTTTTGACTCAAAGTTTGAATAGTTTGTTTATGACCTTTTAACATTTGCATTGTCTAGAGGACCCCCCCCTACACCTTGCCCCATGCTACCTGTAAGAAGCATGGGTTTATCGCCTGTGGGCAAGGCATAGGTGAGTAAGGGCATTTCCATCCTTTCCCAACCCTACGTCACTAGTAAGAAGACGCAAGCTCATCACCGAAGGTTGGTGGGGCAAGGAAATGTGTAAAAATAAAATTTTCTGTTTAATCACTTTTTGACTTGTCTTTTTTGAGTAAAATGTCAGTATATGCTTGTTTCCAAAGAGATGTGTATATGGGATAGATGTGACACCATGAAGCTTCTAGAACAGATCATAGGCAAGACACCAATGCTAAGAAGAAATCAAAGAAAGAACAAACTTGCAGATCTTGGTATGGTTACCGTTAAGACTTTGTCATGTTTGATTTTATTTGATAAAAGATTCTGAAGTGATTGATGATATCGCGAAAATGGAGAGATATGATTAGAAAATTTTGTGTCAACAACATCATGAGTTTGTAATGAATTGCTTTGAGAATAGATTCCTTGATCACAATTTGCATAAGAACAAGTGGACAAAATGATCCTAAATCTATATGAAGATGCAAAGTAGATAGTTATATAGGTAGCGTTAGCTGCTTATGTGTAGAAGAACGTTTGAGGTGTAGGGAATTGACTGTTTCACCAAATTCCTCACCTTCTAGCGTGCATAAGAGGTATGCACCATTTCTGTAATCCTTCATGACTTGGTATGGGCCCAACCATTTGGGCTTGAACTTCCTTCCTTCGCCGGTCTTCTTGTTGATCCGACAGTCTAGTCTTAGAACTAGATCACCTTCGTATATGTCGCGTTCATAGCCCTTCTTGTTATACTTCTGGCACATTCGGTCAGCATAAGCTCTATGCCGCTGTTCAGCATCTAACCTAGTTTCATCTAGGCTTTCTAGTTGGGAAAGACGTGCTTCTCTATAAGCGTCTTCATCCAGAATCCCTTGTAGTGAAATGCCGGAGGACTGGGTATTTCGACCTCAAGCAGGAGAACTGCTTCTGCCCCAAATACTAGTGAGAAAGGAGTTTCTCCTGTTGGTGTTCTTATAGAGGTTCGGTGGGCCCACAAGGCCGGATATAACTTCAAATTCCAATCTCGCTTGTTTTTCTTTCACCGTTTTAAGGAGAATGGCTTTCAGCATTTTGTTTGTTGCTTCAGCCTGCCCATTGGCTTGGGGATAATACAAGGAAGCCGTATGATGGCTTATTTTAAATTTGTTGCATAGTTCACGAAGCTTCTTCATTCTTGAAAGAAGTTCCATTATCTGAGATAATGATTTGCGGGATACCATACCTGTAAATGATTTGATTTAAAATGAACTTAGCGATTACAGAACCAGGTACAGTAGTAAGAGGCATGGTCTCCACCGATTTGGTAAAATATTCAGTGGCTGTGATTATAAAATTATGGCCATCTGTGGATGAGGGAGAGAACTTCCCTATCAAGTCCAGGCCCCATGTAAGAAAAGGGCCATGGAGTTGCGATTGGTTATAGAGCTTGTGCTGGCATGTGGATCTCGTGGGAGAATTCTTGGCACTTATGACACCTGCGTGCAAACTCTATCGCGTCATGTTCTAGAGTGGGCCAGAAATAGCCCATTCGATTTATTTTTCGAGCAGTGGCATGGCCACCGAAGTGGCCTCCACATATACCACTGT
The DNA here is from genome assembly GCA_019776745.2 of Taxus chinensis. Lineage (NCBI taxonomy): Eukaryota > Viridiplantae > Streptophyta > Pinopsida > Cupressales > Taxaceae > Taxus > Taxus chinensis. Next base: position 4,341,457 of record CM034156.1, on the reverse strand, counting down.
CGGATTCATGGAGAATCCTCTTGGACTCTTCTGTGTTGACACACCTTAAGAGCATTCCATCGAATGCTTTTCGATAGAGCACCTGCTCTATAATGACATATTTGGCTACGATTATGCGTAATCGCCTTCTTTGTTGCGGTGTGACTGCATCCGGGTACGTATGGTCCATGATATAATTAATGATATCAGTGTACCAAGGGCACTCAGAGATAGCAGGTCGAGTTTCGATGTAGTATACACATTCATCCGGAAAATCCAAATCTACTAGATTGCCTCCGTCTAATGGGTTGTCAGCTAACCAATCCACGATGATTTGTCCTTTAACTGAATTCTGATTTACAAATGTTAATTTGAACTCTCCCATTAAGGTTATAAAACGTCCAGCCTTTTTCGATAAGGAACCTTATGTGAGAAAAGTCCGTAAATGGTCCGTCTTTACCATGACCTTTGTTTCTTGATTCAGCATGTAATGTCTTAGACGTTTAGTAGCAAAGACTATGGCAAGACATTCTCGCTCTACTTGTGTATAGCTTGTTTCATAGTCGAGCAGTGTTCGGCTAATGAAATAAATCACACGTTCTCTCTTGTTATCGTCTTCTTGGGCCAACATACAGGCCAGCGAGACATTGGTAGCTTGCGAATATAGGATCAACGGGCGATCCAACTTAGGTGGCATTAGCGTAGGTGGTGACAACAAGAAATGTTTAACTGCGTTGAAATCTTTGTTGCAGTCTTTGGTCCAATCAATGCTATAGTCTTTCTTGAGTAAATTGTTGATTGGATGAATAGCGAAGCTTAAGTCCGGGATGAATCTCCGGATTGCACCCAGCTTTCCGAGAAAGGATCTGATTCCAGATTCACTCGAAGGTGGGACCATTTCGAGGACAGCCCGAATTTTGGTTGGATCAACATCGATCCCTCGTGATGATATGATGTAACCTAGGAGCTTTCCTCCTGTTACACCAAAGACGCATTTCTCTGGATTTAGCGTGACTCCGTATTCTATTAAACGTGAAAGAATGACGCAGAGTACTTCGGATGGTCACAACGCTTCTTGGCCTTAGCCAACAAGTCATCTACGTAGGATTCCACAATTTTATGAATTAAATCGTGAAATATATAAGTCATAGCCCGCTGGTATGTAGCACCAGCGTTTTTGAGACCGAAAGGCATGACAGTATAGCAATAGGTTCCCCAAGGAGTTATGAACCTGGTTTTAGCTTGATCTTGCTCAGATATTCTGATTTGGTTGTATCCCGAGAATCCATCCATGAGAGACAAGAGTTCAAAACCAGCTATTGCATCAACAATAACGTCTATGGATGGTAATGGGAAATCGTCTTTAGGACACGCTTTGTTGATGTCTCAGAAATATATGCAAATGCGTATCTTTCTGTTCTTCTTGAGAACGGGAATGATATTAGATACCCATTAGGAGTAGTCAACTGGCTTGATGAATCCTACTTGAAGGAGTTTTATTACTTCCTCTTTTACCATGAGAGCTACTTTGGGCTTCATGGGTCTTGATTTTTGTTTAATCGGCTTTGCATCTGATCTAGTGACGAGGTTGTGCACTGCAATGTGGGGTGCAACTCCTGTCATCTCTTTATAATTAAATGCAAACGCCTTTTGATGTTCTTTAAGAACCTGAGTATGTATTTCCACTTCTTCTGGGGTTAACGAAGAACCTAGTTTCAGTATTCTTGGTTCATCTTCTATCCCGATGTTGACATCGATTGTTTCTTTGATTAAAGAGGCGTTACCCTCTTTCGAACTCAGGTGGTGGTGGAGGTAATCTATATCATCCCCCGTTTCCTATTGTGTATATGTTAGGTTCCATTGTGAGGGAAGATCCGCTACGGGATTTCCGAAGTAGGAAGACGAATGTGGAATCAGGGATAAATCTAGCATATGATAGGAGAGATGTAATGCTGCATAGGCATTTAAGTAATCCAAAGTAGCCACATCATTTCCAACATGGTCTAGGATGGTAGATTCACTTCCGCTTGAAAGAGGATTTGTCATTGTTTTTATCAATGGTTCATCACGAATGGATACTGTGAAGTGAGTATCTTCTAGCTCATTGCTTGGAGTAAAACATGATGCTGAGGTTGCTATCTGAATCGGCGAAAGATTTTTCTCCTCGTGAATCGCGTCAATGGATATGAAGTTAATGCCTTTCTTAAAGCTAATACTCTTTTGTAGATTGTCCTTTCGCTTAGTTTGCTATACTTAGGAAACTTGGTTTTGTTACTAATTGCGAGTCTCCCATACTCTGATTTCTTAATACCAATTCTTCTCGCTAAGGTTAGGCCAAGAAGGAAGGCTGCCGTACTCAGCGCCGTTGTTTGTCATTCAATTTTAACATTACAGAGAATGGGAGGCCTTCTCCTCGGGAAGTAAGAATTCTACCTAGCCCCGCTCATAACCATTTAGCTTCATCGAAATGATGGTCCACCAATACGTCACTTGAGTATAGATTTGGGGCACTCGTTTCGTTTGCGCACTCTAGACCTTCTACCAGATAGAGATCTTCGTGCTGTCAAGGAACCAACACCTAGAGAACTTCCCATGCCTACGGGGTGGTTAGTTCGAATGGTAGACTTGGTGAAACAGTGTTCATCGACTCAACGATTTTCGCAATACTCCCTAATGATAAACTGTTTCTTAGTTTTACTTAGGGTTGAATGTTTTGGCTATGCTGGTAGTTTTCAAGATCGTCTTAGGTATCCACACTCACGTTTCTCTGTGTGGGTCGAGGGTTTAAGTTGGTTTTGTTGGAAGATTCAATTCGAGTGCCAACCCCTGGTCTTTTCGTAAATCAGCTAGGTGCAATCGAAAGGTTGTTGGATCGCCTTTGGCTACAAATACCTGCGCCAGATGTACGAATCTTACTTCTTGAAATAGCATGGAAGGGAATTTGCCTTCATTCGATGTATCCAAGGTCGGGCCGGATCATTTATAGTTAGTTCCCGAATCTATAATAAAAATTAGTCAGATGGTTTTGGGCCCTAAGGTGACCGGCATATTATAGTTCCTATCGAAGTGCTTTCGGCGATCATAGCCCTCTCAAGGTATTTCTTTATGGAACGTTTTTTTTTTCCTCGCATATCCATATCCAAGTTTTTGGAAGAAAGAGAAAGGGACTATGTTAACGTGCAAAAAAGGCCCAGCATCACCATTTTGCCCGTTTTACATAGTTATTATAACCCTACTTGCAAGTGTAAGAATGTCACTCTCAGCTGCGATTCTCACATCTGGGGCCTTAACTTATTTCGAATGATGAATCGACATCCTTGTCCTACTGCCCCTGAGGGTGGATTCAAAATCTATGGGATTTACTTGTGTTTTCGGAGGTGGGAGTGATTTACTAGATGGCCTCGCCCTGGTGCATCTAAAAGAGCAGCTCTATGAGGGGAGAGTTCTTTTATAAGTCAAAAAATGAAATGTGTTAAAGGTCTTTTGTTAGGAGTCCTAATTAAAATCATAGGCCCCGATGGTTTTGTTTTTTCAACTATGTGATACTCTTATCTGTCTCTCGCCCTGCAGATGACTTGGGCTTGGTTGAAAGAGAACTACTCTCGTGTTCTTGTTATAAGCTTCCGCTATATGTTCAGCGTCTAATTCAAAACCAAACTAACTACTTAGGTCTCCGGTTGAGCTCCCAACTGTGGCGCGACTAACTGATTTAATGAAGTCAGGCTTCATGTCATTTTTTGTTTCCCGTCACTGCACCTTTGTTTGTTCCGGTTGGAGTTACTTTGCGGTCATGGATTTGGGAGCATACATTAAGATCTGTGAGGGGAGCATCCGGAGGAGAAAACTTCCCTGCGAAGTATTTGGTGATGATGAGATGGCATCTGCCAATAACAAAGGTCTATGAAAGACTGTCTTTGTTCATACTAAAGGAGCAGCCCCTAGTCGGGCAGTAGCATCTGCGGGCGGGGGAGGGCCCCCAGCGACCCATCTTGGGAGGGGCCCGGTGATCCGAGTAGGTAAGTATCCTCTCCATCTTTTCAATCTTTGTTTATTTAGGACCATTTATTAATGCTATCTCTCCTTATGTTTTGCCCATATTGTATCTTTTAGTCTCTTGCCTAGCTTTATTCGTGTCTTCTTGGTTTGACAGAGACTGTTGATGAGTGGCGGGATCTAATCCGTGTAGGGTAGACTGATTTCTCTGATGATCCTATGGATAAGGACCCGTGTGGACGCTATTTGTAGATGCGGGGGCCTCCGTAGCCAGAGGCATACTGACGTTCGCTCCCGGTTGGCATGAATGTGGTCAGGATTGGTGTCGGACTCTCCGTAAAGAGTTGGCAGGCTATGGACAGCCGAGCTTCTTATGAGGAGCTATTCTGTGGCGAGACGCGGCGCTCCTCCTGAGACCCTAAGCCCCCGTGCATTCAGAGAGCGGCGTAGCCGGAGTCCTAGGTGAGGGCGTGTTGCACCCTCGGAGGGGTCGCGTAGGGGTTGAGAGGCGACTTGGGCAATGTATGCTTTGTAATGTAGATTATTTTGTATATCACGGATCTTGAGCTTTGACCATGCCTAGAGCATGATGGCATGTATATACAACAGTGGTTATTTATATATGCATTCGTTTTGGATCAAAAATTGTCATTGGTGTTTTCCCTTTCTGTTTCAACTGATTTGTGTTATCTACGAGTATGTTTTATATGCTTTATAGAATGTATGCAATGGAGAATAGATGATGCAAATGATTGCTTTCTTTTTGTGTTTAGATGCTGATACATGATATTATAGTTATTGTGATTTTAAATCTAGCTCTTGTGAGCATTTGGATACCTCATGTTGTTTTGGCAAAGTGAGAAAATAAACCCGTAGGAGAACAGATTAACTGCCCACTCCTAACTCCAACGCAAATAGTAGATCGAGGCTCATCACCAAGAGCCCAAGAAAGGGCGCAAGTTATGACATTGTGAATGATAGTGATGAAAGACAGAGACGAAGCTTGGTGGAACCCAAGTGAGAACTACAAGCTTACTCACCGAATGACTTCATAGTTTTGGGTGCGACTTGCTTTGCGGTTTATACAGGGGGCATAGGGAGGTCCCTGCGTTTGAGCAAACATGCCGGGAGAGGAGAACATATCTCCTTGTGGTGATTTAGAGTATATGTTTAAGTAGGACGGGGTATTGTCAAGGAACGGACTGTTCGACACTAGACCGGAGGAATAGTGTTAGAGATGATAGGCCTTGTTGGCGTTTGTTGTGGATATTGAGGAGGCATGCCTAACGTGCCTACTCCCGTAAGGAGATCTACCTGACCAGAGTGGTATGGAGGATTGGAACTTCCTGTTTGTATGAACGGAGAATTTTGACTTGCTTGAGCCAGTTCTAACCCTCTCACTCTTTCTACTAACGTTGAAATGACTTCATTTGGTGAAGTCACGGGCTTTTTTCCTGAGTGGCGTTTTGTTGTATACCTTGGTGTTGTAAAGGTACGTGATATCCTGTCATAAACTGATCGCTATCTTGCCAAGTTTCTCCCAGAATATTTCCTGTATGCAGTGGCATAGAGGTATTTTCTTGAAAAGAGATTTCGGGTTGTATTTGTAAACCTCCTATAGGTGGGTACATTCCCCGGGAGCGTTGTTCACTCCTAGGATAACGTGTTGGCTGTCCATCATCTAAGACTAGGTATGGATCTGATTGCCTACTAATTTGTGGTCTGAGTAACATTTGAGGAGATGAACAAGATTCTCCGGTAAACGTCATATTGTTTGAACCTGAAGGCTCTGTTTGTTGGGTTCAATGGGGTTGATCTAACTCCTCAGTTTGAAAAGACGAACTATATCTGATTCTTGGGGTTTGTGTTGACAACTGATTAGTTGAATAGTTGTCACCCCATACTGAGAGTGAGGGTGATGATTGCCTATTCTGTTGGGCGTAGTATGCCTCAAGACCTAAGAGGGGTCTGCCATATGCATCGAATCCCGACATATTCGGGGGGTATATGAATACCCGCAGAATAATGGGAAGGAGCGAAGGTGATTTGTGAAAGGAAACGTGATATTTATGACTCGAACAAGAAGTAGGAAGTTTACGTCAGCTTCACTAATTTCATTTGATTCACGTCGGGTTCACCAATTTTGTTGGTGAAACTGATGTGAATGCTAATGAGGTACAGAAGGTGAAACAGTTGTTTGTTTCACGTCGAGTTCACCAATTTTGTACGTTGGAAAAGTGACAGGCGAGTGTGAGAATCTACAAGTGACTCTTCCGCGTACCCGACCTCTCGAGGTCGTGCCGAGACAGCCGGTGGGGGTAGAATAGAATATGCAGACAAACTAGTTAGGCAGTCTAATGTCTTCGACACGCACTAGTGGAATTTGCGAATCTAAGGCAAAGAAGGCCCTTCTAACTTGGACTGGTGTGATAGATCGATCAGCAAGGATGACTGCTCGAAGGCTCCAATCAATATCGAGCTCTGGTGTGATTCGATCTATGGGTTGCGGAATACGTGGAAAATGACCTGGGATTGTTTCGTGTATATCTCCTGATAAGGTCATATGGTGGATGATGAATATAATTGACTCTACGGATGATTTTCTGGCCTAGTCCAGAATTCCCTAGCTTCGTTAGCCACTATATCTAGTAAGGACAGTTGTTCGATGATGATAGGTGGAAGTGGAGTGGACCTGAATACCAAGGGGCGTAGGTTAGTGTCTATATTAATTGACTTGTGGACTCGTTGGGCTGTGGGATCTGTGGATCAAAACCATAGACTCTTGGTTGTTGCGGTCCTGTTATGGTCATACGCGAGATCAAGTTCTAATCCCTAGTATCCATAATCGTAAGCTTTTCTCAGCTTCTATGTTTAGAACCAACAGTTGTGCAATCTTCTCAGAATACCTCACAGGCGTTCTTGTGATTTGGATTCTTAAGCTGGTATCTATATCTACGAGGGTGTCTCCAGTGTCTGGCTGTGGAACTAAAGGATCACACCCGAATGTTTATTCTCTTTCGAGCCCTTCTACAGTCATGTGGATATGTTTTCTAGGGTAATCTGTAGTTTGGCTGACTTGACCAAAACGCATGTGTGCTTGGTCGTCTTCTATGTTTAATCCTCTTAACTGAGAACTGATCAGTTGTAAATCTGTGGTTGTTCGGAATACTTGTATCCTGAGATTTTGGTCTATGTCAACTATTGCTGTGACGAGGTTTGGTTGAGGCACGATTGGCTCAAATATATATTCCCTGGGCTCCTGAGGTCCCGTAATTGTCATAAAAAGCAAATAAAACTAACTGTAATGAAACAAATTCTAACTACTTGTGAATAAATCTAACTGCATATATTTTATTCTTCTAAGAAAACTTTTAACAATTTAAGGAAAGAAAACTATTTTAAGCATATCTAGAAATAATAACTAAACAATAAATTAAAAAACAGACAAGATAACCGAGTGTGGTTATTTGCCTGTGCGATTTGTAGAATTATTCTAAATAACAATAAAATAGCCTGTCTAATCTACCTGCAAGATTCTCGATCCTACCTCAGAAGTGAGGAGTGAATAATAGTTTCTCAGAAACTATCAATCCCCACAGCTTCCCTGGCAATATCGAGAAATAGAAATGAAATGAAATAAAGTGATTAACTACTCTATTTGATATGATTCTGACTAGAACTTTGAAATTTAAAACCTGGATTCCGCAGAACAGTGGCGAATCCGATGGTGTGTATGATCTTGTCCCCTCAGTATGATCTTCTCGTTCTTTCGTGTTCACGTGGATCAGAAAAGCGTGTAATGCTAGCACCGATAGGAGTAGATTTTGGGACAAGGACAACTCAGAATGCAGACCGAGAATGCGAGTAGGAGAGGGATAGCACAAGAGTACAGAGCTTGGCTTATGTGATTCCTAGTGGGATTTTACTGCGAGTCATGCAATATGAAGCGACCAGAACCTGCAACTATCCTATACGAAGAGCAAAACCTGTAACTTTAATGGCTTCCCAAGCTATTTCATTCCAAAATAAATACACTGCTTGCACAAGTTGGATATGTGGCTTACCAACAGCGGAATAAAGCTAACCAGGTATGAGATAAATTGAACTAAGAACTCCAAGACACAGTAAAAAAAAATCTTACAGCAAAGATGGGTCTGTGGCTTACCAATAGCTGAACAATACTAACCAAGTATGAAATAAACTATGCTATCAATCCTAAGCAAGCTAACCAAAACACTAAAAATCAGAAGACTCTAAGGAAAAATGGTGACCAAAGACTCCAGACCAAATTCTTCACTATTTGCATGTGCACAAACCATGCATTTATAGGAATTCCAACACTCCAAAACCAAAACCAAATTGAACTCCTAAACAATAAACAAAGGAAAAACACTATTCCAGGGGACCAAAAACATTAATGCATGCTCAAGTCGGCAAAGAAAAGCTGGTGAAACGTGATATTTCATGAGAGTCGCGTCAAAAGAGCATTTTGGAAAACGACACAGGACCGCCGCTCTGAGCAAGGCGGCGGTTACAGGACCGCCGCCCTGCTCAGGGCGGCGGTTACGAGACCGCCGCCCTGCAGGGCGGTGGTTTTGTCACTGAAGGTCAAGAGGCCAAGGAAAGAGGGAAAAAGGGGAAAACAAAGGGCACGGGGGCTAAGCGGGGCATGCGGGATGTTAACGCATACTCTGAGGGCTTTTCTGGATCCCGAACACCTTGCGAGGAGACCAGTATCATCATCGGGGCACTTGTTACACTGTTTTGGTAGTACCGTACCCTATAATTTTGGGTACGTACAGTTACCTGATTGAGTGAGAGAGTCGCATGACTGAGATCGCAACTTGTCTATTTGAGTTATTAGAGTGGAGTATATACCTCACAAAGGTATGCCTGTCAAACTTTCTCAATGTATAGCAAACTCGAAGTTAGATTAGGTGGTGGTTTACTTGATGGCCTTTGTTAGTGGCGTTTTGCTTACTGACAAGACTGGCACTACATTCCCTCTAGGTCTCATCAGAGTAGTACGTGGACTAGTTGATGGCGAGAGGTATTGTTGGGGCTAGTGTATATTGGCACATTTGTGTTGGGATCTTCACCTTATCACCTACTACCATCAGAAGATGGTAGGCCTGACTAGATTATTACAGATATAGACCTGGGATCACATAGCCATTGGCTGTCCCACGGGTGTTTTACGAGCTTGTTCCCGAGAAGAGCCATTTGGGATGGGTTGGGTTCTGGCTAGAGATTATATTTGATCTAATATGGGAAATATCTATCATTATTGTTGAGAGTTTGATGATCTTCAGCAGGCGCAGATAGTATGGAGGCCCTAAAGACACTTTCAGTGGCCAGAGGATGGTTTAGAGCTTAGCATGACTATGGTAGATTATTTTATGTTTGGGATTCGACGCTACATCAGATTTTTTATAGAGTGGATAGATGCAAGAGGCAGTTTGGTATCACTCAGGACATTCCAGGTCATGATATGTGGTACGCATGTAGAGCCCGAGAGGTGTCTTATATGGGTCCTCAGATTTAGATGGATAGAGCTAAGGCTAGCTATGATTAGATGGTTCAAATACCATGGGTATCATTGAGACAGGTTAGGGACCCTAGATGTACAGTAGAGTATGGACCGTGGTATTTGGCAGTGTTTCCTTGTCGATTGACCATTCCACAAGAAACCTGGGGTACAAGAGTTTGGTCATCTCCAGAGGGCCGCCTGATAATGATGATAAATATGAGGGCAGAGATGATGATGATGTTCCTATTGATGGTCATCTTCATGATAGGGGTGGGGGACAGGGTCCTCCACCGCGACATGTAAAGAGATAGGGGATGAGGCCGAGAGGGATACCGGTACCTATGGCTCCTCATACGCAGTTTCCTCCAATTCGTATACTAGCTCGGGTTCTTATTCCATTGGAACAAATTCATCTAGTGATTCAGTAGGGTCCTCCTTATGCTCCAGGGAAACACATTCCTAGGTAGCAAGCTCCACAACAGGGTCTTCCTAGTATGCCACATGATGGTGGAGGAGGCAATGGTGGGTAGATAGTTGCATTACATCAACAATTATAACAGGTCATAGTTGTGTAGCTTTAGATGACGACCGAGAGAGATCAGTCCAAGGCACAACTTCATGCGGTTACCGCAGAATGAGACCAGGCTAGAGCTCAAGTAAATGTTATGACCTCAGAGAGAGATCAGGCCAAGGCCTAGGTTAGTCAGGGAGGTGATGGAGATGGAGTCACTTGGTTTCAACAAAGTCAGTAGATGGCTGCTCAAAGTACACAAATTATGAGCCTATTACAACAGTACCACACACATGTACAATAGTTAGTAGGTCAAAGGGACCAGGCCCATGTTGATGCTCAAGGCCTTATAGTAGAGAGAGATCAGGCACATGCGTAGGCGTAGATTATGACTGTGACTAGAGATCGGTTCTCTGCTATATTGACATAGGATCGAGTTGATGTGGTTCGAGTTACAGGAGAGCATGATGCTCTACAACAGGCCTCTACAATAGGGGGGATGACCCAGATTTTGTCAGATGTTATGAGGGCTAGTGGTGAGGCCTCATATTATAAATTTCTATACTACAAGGCAATTTTTGAGGAGTTGAGAGTGATGCCATTTGATTAAATAGATGTGAGCAGGTCTAGATCCAGGTTTCCAAAGGAACTCTCAATCAGCGAGACCGGTGCAACATCCCACAATAAAATAGACTGTGGCAGGCTCGGCTGGGCCATCTCATCAGCAGCAACATCCTACTTTGGGACATAGACCAGTTAGTCCAGGAGAGAGTGAGAGTCGTGGATGACTCTTTCTTATCTATTTTATAATGATTGATGTATGTACCTTTGACATATGCCTCTTATGAAGGCTGATTTTTTATCGATGATGCACGAAGTATCTTTTTTGGATTATGCCTCCTGATGAAGGCCTTTTTTGATTCATGCCCTTGATGAATTTTTTTTATCGATAATGTATATCTTTGTGAGACAAAATTTTTATACATTTTTATGGACATTCGATGTGATTGGTATTATGTTTTTATATGACTGATGATGGACATTTATGGATGACAATTATATCATGATGTTGTGTGTTTTTACTTTTCATATATGTATCATGATGGATGTAGATGATGTATCACATGTTTTACATTCATGATATATCCTTAGATGATATCATATGTTGTGTATATGAGATGTTTTTCCTTTTAGTGTACGGGATGATACTTATGATATTGGTACAGGGGATATATTTGTGATCATGCGTAATCCCTCTTTCCCCATTGATGATATGATATGTGATGATTGACTTAGTATACAGGCTTGATGTAAAGCTTAATATGTTTATTGATATATGATTTATAGATGATGTTAGATGTGATGACAGACAAATGCGAATGAAACAAACACAAGCAAAAGTTAACAAAACTAAACAGACATTCACATACAAAACAACAAAATGACATGCAACTAAAAAATGAACTCAAGTATCCTTAAAACATTAAATTAGTACTTAATCTAAGTAAATTAATCCTAATTAATGCACATAACATGTGACAAAAACACACTTATATTTAAAAGTATGAAAGCCTAAAATGAACTCAATACAACGCACGAAAGATCAAATGAGATTTAATCTAAGGTAATAAAATGAATTACATTTTAAATCACATAACATGAAAAGACACTGTAAGAAAAACTATACAAACCGACAACTAAAATTAATCAAACTACTACTTTGTTTTTGCAGGACAACATTGATATATTTTCTAATGTTTTTGGTTTTGTAACATTTTGTGAATGTTTTTGTGATTTTCTAAGGTTTGTTTTAAAAGCAATGTACAAGGACAAAGAAGCGTGGATGCCCCTAGCGTAAGATGAGAATATACAAAGGTAGAATGCCACACACGTATGTTCAAGAAGGTGCAGATGCGAAGGTGCCCCCAACATTAGATGAGAATATATGAATATAATTTTCTCACGTAAAAGTAAGAACAAATGAGCTAGATCAAGGCTTGATAATACATATTAAAGAGGATTCCTATACCTATAGGAAAACGAACAATGAATCCTCCTTAAGTGTCGAAAATGGGTTTTCACTCAAGGAAATGCCCAATACGCTACAATTGTGTGGTTTTCACACTTGGGTGACTTGTTTTATTTTTACCGTTTTCTTTATTTTTTTGATTTTTTTGGTTGTTTTTTATTACTTTTCCAAGGAACTGATCAGGGGATCATTTTTAAAATTTCCCTAAACATTCATAAAATGGTTTCAGTGTAGAAGATCATTTTGAGAGCTTTCCATCGACTGTAAGAACGTGACAAACGGACATCGGGAGCTCTAGATATGTTAAGTCAAAGTTCGGTCAACGAGAAAGTCAACTAGTTTAATATTGGACCAATCACATCTGAATTGGCCCTAACTAGTTGGCTTAAAACTATTCTTTCTTTTCCCTTTCTTTAACAATATTTTTTTGGTTCTCTTTCAACATGAGACAACCTACATCAAACTCATGAGGAATGACTTGTTTATTGTATCCTCGTGATACCTAGTTCTCATAAACCTTCAAGTGATTGAGCACTCTCATACACTTTTCATCTAGTAGCTCTAACTCTACCAGTCAAGCAACCCTATAATTTCCTCCTTGTAACGATGCAATCCACACCAAATATTTATCAAGGAGGAAATACATCGTGGGGTGCACTATTTGGAGAAGTAAATTGCATTTTTCACAGTGCTTAAAAATACCGTGTGTTTTTCAATGTGTCAAACAACTCGCTCTATTTTTTCATCGCTTTGATGAAACCAACCCTTTTCCACTTGATAATTATTTGATGTGGATTTCATTGTTACAACAATGAGTAAAATTATCATGGGTTTCACCTTTTGGAGAACTGAATTACATGTTTCAAAGTGCTAAAAAACACCGCATATTTAAATGTGCTGAAATATTGGCTCTATTTTTTCATTGCTTCGATAAAATTAATCCTTGTCCACCTGATAATAAATTTATGTGGATTGCATCATTACAATAAGGAGGAAAAACATCGTGGGTTACACCTTTTGGAGAACTGAATTGCGTATTTCAAGTACCGAAAAACGTTGTGTGTTTTTCAACGTGTCAGAAAACTCACTCTTTTTTTTCATTGCTTTGATAAAACCAATCCTTGTCCATCTGATAATTATTTTATGTGGATTGAATCATTACAACAAAGATTAAAAAAATTGTGGGTTGCACCTTTTGGAGAACCGAATTACATTTTTCAAAGAGCTGAAAAAACACAATGCGTTTTTTAACGTGTCTTAAAACTTGATCTATTTTTTATCGCTTTGATAAAACAAACCCTTATCCACCTGATAATTATTTTATGTGTATTGCATCTTTAGAATAAGGAGGAAATTCATCGTGGGTTGCACCTTGTTATAAACCGAATTACATTTTTCAAAGTGTTGAAAAATACCATGCATTTTTCAATGTGTTGAAAAACAAACTATTTTTTCAGCACTTTGAAAAAATAAAATCCTTGTCCACCTGATAATTATTTGATGTGGATTTCATTAGTATTAAAAGGAGTAAAAACATCGTGGGTTGCACCTTTTGGAGAATCGAATTACATTTTTCAAAGTGTTGAAAAACATCGAGTGTTTTTCAACGCATCAAAAAACTCTCTATTTTTTCATCGCTTCAATGAAATCAACCATTTTCCACCTAATAATTATTTCATGTGGATTTCATCATTACAACAAAGAGGAAAAAAATCGTGGGTTGTACCTTTTGGAGAATCGAATAACATTTTTAGAAGTGCTGAAAAACACCATACGTTTTTCAACGTGTTAAAAAATTTGCTCTATTTTTTCATCGCTTCGATAAAACCAACCCTTGTTCACGTGATAATTATTTGATGTTAATTTCATCATTGAAATAAGGAGGAAATGCATCATGGGTTGCACCTTTTAGAGAACTGAATTGCATTTTTCAAAGTGCTGAAAAATAGAGTGTGTTTTTCAACGTTTCTTCAAACTCACTCTATTTTTTAATCAATTTGGAAAAACCAATCTTCTCCACTAGATAAATAGTTGATGTGGATTGCATCGTTACATCAATGAGGAAATGCATCATGGGTTGCACCTTTGGAGAACCGAATTACATTTTTCAAATTAGTGAAAAATACTGTGTATTTTTAAAGGTGTCAGAAAACTCGCTCTATTTTTTTATCACTTCGATAAACCAATCCTTGTCCACCTGATAATTATTTGATGTGGATTGCATCATTACAAGGAGGAAAATCATCGTGGGTTGCACCTTTTGGAGAACCGAATTACGTTTTTCAAAGTGCTAAAAAACACTGCATTTTTCAATGTTGTAAAAAACTTTCTCTATTTTTTCATCGCTTTGATAAAACCAACCCTTGTTCACCTGATAATTATTTTATGTGAATTACATCATTCCAACAAGGAGGAAAAAAATCGTGGGTTGCACCTTTTGTAGAACCGAATTGCATTTTTCAAAGTGCTAAGAAACACCGTGTGTTTTTCAACGTGTCTTAAAACTCGATCTATTTTTTATCTCTTCCATAAAATCAACCCTTGTCCACTTGATAATTATTTTATGTGGATTGCATCGTTAAAATAAAGAGTAAATTCTTCTGGGTTACACCTTGTTATCAATCGATTGCGTTTTTCAAAGTGCTGAAAAACACCGTGTGTTTTTCAACGTGTCAAAAAACACACTATGATTTTCAGCACTTTGAAAAAATTGAACCCTTGTCCACCTGATAATTATTTGATGTGGATTACATCATTACAACAAGGAGGAAAAATATCGTGAGTTACACCTTTTGGAGAACCGAATTGCATTATTCAAAGTGTTGAAAAACACCATGTTTTTAAACGTGTTGAAAAAGTTGCGCTATTTTTTCATCGCTTTGATAAAACCAACCCTTTTCCACTAGATAATTATTTGATGTGGATTGCATCATTACAATAAGGAGGAAAATCATTGTGGGTTTCACCTTTTGGAGAATTGAATTATATTTCTCGATCTACTGAAAAACACTGCGTTTTTCAACGTGTCGAAAAACTTGCTCTATTTTTTCATCGCTTCGATAAAACCAACCCTTGTCCACCTGATAATTAATTTATGTGGATTGTATCATTACAACAAGGAGGAAAAACATCATGGGTTGTACCTTTTGGAAAATTGAATTACTTTTTTCAAAGTGGTGAAAAACATCATGTGTTTTTTAACGTGTCGAAAAACTCGCTCTATTTTTTTATCGCTTTGATAAAACCAACACTTGTTCACTTGATAATTATTGTTAGGATATTATTATTTACATGTGTTTATAATTATAATATGGTTGAAACGGTAAATATATGGTTAGTGAGTGGTTCGTATATAAATATAATAAAACAAAGATTATTGTTTTATTATATATATGATAGAATATTGTATTACCCGTAAATCTATTAACGGGTTATTTGTTTGTATGAGTTCCTATTTTATAGGGTATTGTTTTTCTATTATGATGGCTATATAATAACCTAATGTATTACTCGAGATATACAAACATATAATATATTGGTAATACAATGAATATTATTATATTTGTGTGCAAATCTCTCTAATAATTTATATTTGGTATCAGAGCGAGGTTGCTATGTGTCAGTAATGGAGGAATAAAAAAATTAGAAGGGGCAACCTAAGTATATTTGTTTATTACTGCCTTGAGCCATGCGATCCTGTGAGAGTCATATTTTAGAGCAGTGATTAGTATTATTTTTATTTAGTTTGTTGCTGAATATTTATGGATTAATGTGATCAATTTTCTCAGAAACGAACCTTCTCTGAGTGAAATAATATACATTTTTGTAGTGTTTTCTAACACTTTTCAAGAGTATAAATATTTATGCATT
The DNA here is from genome assembly GCA_019776745.2 of Taxus chinensis. Lineage (NCBI taxonomy): Eukaryota > Viridiplantae > Streptophyta > Pinopsida > Cupressales > Taxaceae > Taxus > Taxus chinensis. Next base: position 4,325,545 of record CM034156.1, on the reverse strand, counting down.
TTAATGGTTTGTGAAAGAAGTTTTTTTTTTTCAATTTTTCTACCAGCATTCTATTTGTTGGACTATGGAAATATGGTCTGCGATTGATTTATTGATCATATCAACTTCAGAATAGAATTGTAGAAATATTCGTGTCATTTAATGACACAACTGTTCTTATATGCCAAGCATTACTTTTCAATCACTTGGATAAGTCTGTTGTGTGATACATGTACAGTCTTTTTTGGCTTGTGGATTTTAGAGACCCAGGTGGAACAATTGTGGAGAATCGAATTTGATTTTCCCATAATTTCGTGGTCGATAGACCTGAATCTCATATCTACATGCACTACTGAATCTTCTTTTGTATGTAGTGACTAGTCCATCTCCATTCCTGTGCATTTATCCATCTCACGTATATTTGTCCATGCGTACAAGGTTCAGTGGTGTTCATTTGATTCTGGTATATGTTTACCTTGACATCTAAATTGGGATATTTTTTGACCATGCAATCTACTCGTAGGTTTTATACCTCCACGTAGTATATGTTTTACTGACAAGTCATTATAAATAGAGTCACTTCAATATAAAAATGTCCTTGTTAAAATTCACGTATATAATGAGTCCTTTATTCAAATGTAATTCTTAAGACATTCAATTGTCTCATTGTTATAGTGTATTGTAAGTCATCTCGAGTCTTTATAATAGGAGTTTGTCATTTGTGATTATTTGTTTATGTTAGTCTCAAATTAATATTTAATGTTATTTTTTACATTAAATGTTCCATTACTCATAGTTATTTTGTTTAGTGTTAAATTATGTTACATGTTATTATAGTCATCAAAGACATATAAAGTCAAGAGTAATTGTGTACACGTCATAGGTCTATGTCAAATTTGTGAGTCATCATCATTTGTCATGTCAAATTATCTTATGTTAAATTATACGAGTCATTGTCAAAGTTCGAAAAATCTCTAAAAGTGACTTGTGTTCTTAGTTTTTCCATTGTCCAAATACATCATTTATTGAGTCAGAGTCAAAATTGTAAAAGTCTTAAAAATAAAAAATTTTGTCTCATGGATGCATTTTTGGTGTTACCCGACGTCCGAAAAAATAAAACGTTTCACATTGCGGAAGGGAAGATAATAAACAATGTGGAAACAACTGAGCTTCATTTCCAAATCCGGTAGAGTTAGCAACATTTTATTGGAGGACGGATGCATCGGAGGCTAGAGGTTTTTATAGGGTATTGGTTTTCTATTATGATGGCTATATAATAGCCTAATGTATTGCATGAGATATATATAGATAGATAATATATTAGTAATACAATGATTATTATTATATTCAAGTGCAAATCTCTTTGATAATTGATAATTATTTGATGTGGATTGCATCATTCCAAAGAGGAAAAACATCGTGGGTTGCACCTTTTGTAGAACCGAATTACATTTTTCAAAGTGTTAAAAAACACCGTGCATTTTTTCAACGTGTCTTAAAACTCAATCTATTTTTTATCACTTCGATAAAACCAACCCTTTTCCACTTTATAATTATTTTATGTGGATTACATCATTGGAATAAGGAGGAAATGCATCATGGGTTGCACCTTGTTATAAACCGAATTACGTTTTTCAAAGTGCTGAAAAATACTATGCGTTTTTCAATGTGTCAAAAAACACACTATGTTTTTCCGCACTTTGAAAAAATTCAACCCTTGTCCACCTGATAATTATGTGATTAGGATTGCATTGTTACAACGAGGAAAAAAATCGTGGGTTGCACATTTTGGAGAACCGAATTACATTTTTCAAAATGCTGAAAAACTCTGTGTGTTTTTCAACTTGTCAAAAATTCGCACTATTTTTTCATCGCTTCGATAAAACCAACCTTTGTTCACCTGATAGTTATTTAATTTGGATTACATCTCTATAAAAAGGATTAAATGCATCGTGCGTTGCACCTTTTTATAAACCAAAAAATGCTGCGCATTTTTCAACGTGGCGAAAAACGCACTATTTTTTTCATCGCTTTGAAAAAATTAAACCCTTGTCCATTTGATAACTAGTTGATGTGGAATGCATCATTACAACAAGGAGGAAATGCATCGAGGGTTGCACCTTATTATAAAACGAATTACATTTTTCAAAGTGATGAAAAAATACCGTGTGTTTTTCAACGTATCAAAAAAACACTCTATTTTTTTAGCACTCTGAAAAAATTCAACCTTTGTCCACTTGATAACTAGTTGATGTGGATTGCATCGTTATAACAAGGAGGAAATGCATAGCAGGTTGCAACTTGTTGTAAACCAAATTTCGTTTGCCAAAGTGGTGAAAAATGTCGTGTGTTTTTCAGAGTGTCAAAAATACTCTATTTTTCGTCACTTTGAAAAAATTCAACCCTTGTCCACTTGATAACTAGTTGATGTGGATTGCATCGTTACAACAAGGAGGAAATGTATCATGGGTTGCACCTTGTTATAAACCAAATTACATTTTTCAAAGTGCTAAAAAAATACCATACGTTTTTTAACGTGTCGACAACTACTGTGTTTTTTCATCACTTTGAAAAATTTCAACCCTTCTCCACTTGATAATTAGTTGATGTGGATTGCATCATTATAACAAGAAGTAAATACATAGCAGGTTACACTTTGTTATAAATCAAATTGCATTTGAAAAAATTCAACCCTTGTCCACTTGATAACTAGTTCAAAGGATTGCATCGTTACAACAAGGAGGAAATGCATCGTGTGTTTTTCAACGTGTCAAAAAACACACTTTGTTTTTCGTCCCTTTGAAAAAATTCAACCCTTTTCCACTTGATAACTAGTTGATGTGGATTTCATCATTATAACAAAGACGAAATGCATTGCGGGTTGCACCTTGTTATAAACCGAATTGCATTTATCAAAGTGTTGAAAAACACTGTGCAGTTTTCAACGTGTCAGAAAACACACTTTGTTTTTCGTCACTTTGAAATAATTCAACATTTTTCCTCCTGATAACTAGTTGATGTGGATTACATCATTACAATAAGGAGGAAATGCATCACCGGTTGCACTTTGTTATAAACCAAATTGTGTTTATCAAAGTGTCGAAAAACAGCGTGCAGTTTTCAACGTGTCAAAAAACACTCTACTTTTCGTCACTTTTATAAAATTCAACCTTTGTCCACCTAATAATTAGGTGATGTGGATTTCATCGTTACAACAAGGAGGAAATGCATCACGGGTTACACCTTGCTATAAGCCAAATTACATTTTTCAAAGTGCTAAAAATCACCATGCATTTTTCAACGTGTCGAAAAACACACTCTGATTTTTAGCACTTTGAAAAAATTCAACCCTCTTCCACCTGATAACTAGTTGATGTGGATTGCATCGCTACAAGGAGGAAATGCATCGCAGGTTGCACCTTGTTATTAAACTGAATTATGTTTTTGAAACTGCTAAAAAACATCGTGCGTTTTCAACGTGTCAAAAAACACACTATGTTTTTCGTCGCTTTGAGGTAACATAGATTAGGTTTCACTATTGTGTGTAAGATCAGAGTTGTAGAATTTGAAGTCGAGGGGTGATTCTGAAGATTGTGCTTGCCCCTAACCGGCCTGAGCAAGAAATCTTCTAGTTCAGGAAACTAGGAAATCTTTGAAATTTTTTAACCCTTGTCCACCTCATAACTAGTTGATGTGGATTGCATCTCTACAACAAGGAGAAAATGCATTACGGGTTGCACCTTGTTATTAGTCGAATTACGTTTTTCAAAGTGTTGAAAAACATTGCATTTTTCAACGTGTCGAAAAACACTCTGTTTTTCATCACTTTGAAAAAACTCAATCCTTGTCAACATGATAAATAGTTTATGTGGATTACATCGTTACAACAAGGAGGAAATACATTGCAGGTTGCACCTTTTTACAAACCGAATTGCTTTTTTCTAAGTGTTGGAAAACCTCGTGTATTTTTCAATGTGTCGAAAAACTCACTATGTTTTTCAACACTTTGAAAATTCAACCCTTCTCCACTTGGTAACTAGCTGATGTGGATTACATTGTTATAACAAGGAGGAATTACATCACGGGTTGCACCTTGTAATAAACCGAATGAAAATTTTCAAAGTGTTGAAAAACACTGTTGTTTTTGAACATGTCAAAAAACACATTCTTTTTTGTCGCTTTGAAAACACTCAACCCTTGTCCACCTGATAAGTAGTTGATGTGGATTGCATCGTTACAAAAAGGAGGAAATCCATCATAGGTTGCACGTTGTTATAAACTAAATTGTGTTTTTCAAAGTGCTAAAAAACACCGTGCATTTTCAATGTGTTGAAAAACACACTCTGTTTTTGTCGCTTTGAAAAAATTCAAATTTTTTCCACCTGATAACTAGTTGATGTGGATATGGAAAGTAGTGCTAGTCACCGGGATGTGCATATGGAAAGCTCTTCAAAAAGGCTGGAAGCCTTAGAGGCTGATATGAAATTGTTGAAGGATGAAGTTAAGAACTTGGCAAAACAGAAAGGTAAGAGGAAGAAGGAGGAGGAGGTGGATATTGATAACAGCCAGATTGATGATATATACAAGAAGTTGAATTCCTTAGACTCCCATTTAGGGAAGGCCAAAACTCGTCATGACTACAATATGGCCATCTTCAGTGCGATTGAGGAGTTCATTGAGCAACATGTCAAAAGTGTCTCCACTCTCAGCAGTGTTCTGACAACACTTTGGGGCAATGATAAGGAAAGCAAAAGGACCATTGATTAGCTGGATAAGACTGACGCTGCCCACATGAAAACTTTGGGTATGTTCAAATCCTGGAAGAATATCAAGACCAGCATCGACAAAGCTGCCAAGAAGTAGATGTTGGTGCTTTTGCTGTACTTGTCTGTTTTTCTGCTATTTTTTCACGGTCTCTTTACTGCTTTTTTGTAGTATTTTTCCTTTTTTGTCTTGTTTGGTAGCTATTTTTTGGCTACTTTGGGCCTCATTGTCACATTTGGATTCTGATCCTTTATTCTGGCTCTTAGGCCATCTTTTGTACTCAAGGGTATAGTCCCTTTCAAAAAACTATTTGCCAATAATAAAAAAAAAATAGTTGATGTGGATTACTTCGTTACAAAAAGGAAGAAATGCATCGTGGGTTGCACCTTGTTATAATCTAAATTGCGTTTTTCAAAGTGCTGAAAACACCATGCGTTTTTCAATGTGTTGAAAAACACACTCTGTTTTTCATCATTTTGAAAAAAATCCACCCTTCTCCCCCTGATAATTAGTTTATGTGGAGTCAATTTTTACAACAAGAAGGAAAAACAAGGTGGGTTGCACCTTTCGAAGAACCGAATTTACAATTTTCAAAGTGCTGATAAACACTGTGTTTTTCAACATTTCTTAAAACTTGCTCTATTTTTTCATCGCTTTTAAAAAACCAACTCTTCTCCACCTAATAAATATTTTATGTGGATTGCAGTGTTATAACGAAGAAATACATCATGGGTTGCACCTTGTTATAAACCGAATTGCATTTTTTAAAGTGCTGAAAAACACTGTGCGTTTTTCAATGTGTCGAAAAACACACTATTTTTTTATCACTTTGAAAAAACCAACTCTTCTCCACCTGGTAATTATTTTATGTGGATTGTATCATTACAACAAGGAGGAAATGCACCGCGGGTTGCACCTTGTTATAAACCAAATTACGTTTTTCAAAGTGCTGAAAAATATAGTGCATTTTTCAACGTGTCGAAAAACAAATTCTGTTTTTCAGCACTTTGAAAAAATTGAACCCTTGTCCGCCTGATAATTAATTGACTTGATTTACATTGTTACGTAAAGGTGGAACAAAATCGCAATTTGTACCTTGTGGAAAACAATGGTTTGTTTTTTATAGTGTTGAAAAAGGTTTGTTTTTCAACACTTTGATAGTAGCAATAAAAATTAGACATGATAATTTGTTACTGTTGATTACATCATTTCATTAGAATTACATCAACTTTTTATTTTTCAAAATATTTTTTCTTCTATCCATATATTACATGAGTGGTTGTACATTGGCTAACACCAATAAACACTTTTTTTAAAAACTCTAAAAATAATCAAAGAGTAGGTCAGTTGTACACGTTTCATATTTATGTATTTTAAATATATGCAATTTACAATTTCATATACATGAATTTTAAATGTTTACAATTCTACTACAGGTCGACTTAACATGCCATACATTTACTTTCCAAAGCTCAACCTGATCTTTCCGTAAGATACGTCTTTTGCATATTTGTTGTATCTGCAAAACAATGCATTAAATATTAGACAATATCAAAGGATATTTACCTTACATACAATAAATGAATGTGTTGAAATTAAGGACACTCAATACACACCTTGTGCAAACACTAAATTGCTGAAAGATAAGCGGTGGTGGGGATATGTTTCATTTGCATTTAAACCACTTGCAAAATAAATGATCAATATATTAGTCTTTGCCTCCACAATTAAAATTTCTTGCGAATTCACTATAATACCAGTAATTCAATGTTTCAACCTTTAGTTTCCATTTTTTTGGTTTCTCTCATCTTTGCACGATTGTTGTCAGGAAATTGGAAGCATTCGTAGTCTTTAATGTGAATGTTCAAATCTTCTACAATGACTGGCCTCTTAGTCACATTGATGTGGCATTTTTTATTCGCATTAAACCATGGACGTATGTAGGTGGTGGTTGTCTCATTGACATCTCCTTTAAAAGCAACATCCAACATATTTGATGCTTCTAGGTCTCTCTTAAACCTTTCAACACATTCAAAGAATGTTTTTTTCTGTTCATATGTACGCAGTCGTGTATCCAAGACTGACTTCAAGAATTCTTTGGATGTGTGAACTTCATAAAATTTGAATTACTTTCTATCATCAAACCACCAACCCCAATTGTTTTACGAGTTCCTGTGATGTATAAGACATCATAGAAAGTTATTTATTTATACACTGTTTGTCAATATCATTGTACATATGGATACAAAATGTCACATGATCATAAAAATGCGCGATGAACATTATCATTGACATCAATTAATTGATTGAAGGCATTAACAATTAACCATCAATTGTCAGTTACTGTTGAGGTGGCGGGGATGGGCCATCCCATAACATGCCATCATTTACCATGCTTGTCTCTGCATAGGTACTGGTTATTACGCGAGAAATGAAAACAATTTCAACACGATACTTTTGTCGTTACAACTTATGCTTAACAATATATATCACTACTTGCCACATACGATGACATTGAATTAACTTCCACTTCTGCTGTTGGATACGATGAGGTGGGGTTGTCTCCAAATGTGTCTTCATTTATCTTGTTTGTCTTGGCATAAGTACTAGCTCCTGCATGTGAAAGGAAAACAATTTCAGCATGATGATTTTTTCGTTATAACTTATGCTTAGCAATCTATATCACTACTTGCCACATAAAATGACATTGAATTACCATGTACTTTTGTTGTTGGATATGACGAGGAGAGGCCATCATGGAATGTGTCTTCATTTACCCTGCTTGTCTCCACATAAGTATTGACTCCTGCACGTGAAATTAAAAGAATTTCAACACGATGCTTATTTCGTTACGACTTATGCTTCACAATGTACATTGGTAACATATGATGGCATTGAATTACCTGTCACTTCTGGTGCTTGATATGATGACATCAACCCATATTGCTTGTGAAAAGGCAACACCTTCAACTCGTGCTTACATGTGTTTCCTCTGATAGCCCAAGCACATTCACATACATCCATGGCTCTGCATTGCCTTACCAAATACCATGTGCTTCTAGTTGTTTGGATCCTCACCCACAATTGATTGCAATCAGGCATAATTGCAAGGAAATCTATGTCAGAAATATTCTTTTCTCTCTCAACCACTGTCAATAGTTGCCTTTATTTTTTGAAATTTGTGAAGAAGTCAAATTTTTGTAACTTCCTCTTGTGTTTGTAAAATGGCTCCACCTCATACACAAGTGTGTAGAACAAATAGTCCATCTAGAGAGTACATTTTTTTTGTCTGTCACACAAGTATCTAGTCTTCAAAAAACAATAGTAGGACTCGATGGATGCATTTGTTTCTTGATTTGCATGGGAAAAGTTTCTAAAATTTGTTGCCCACATAGCTATCAAGTGACATGGATTGAAAATTAGTGACACTATAAACCAAAAATTATAATAAATGGTAATTAATAAGGAAACACACAAATGATCATACTTATCAACACGTTCTTCTCTCTCACACCATGTATTCTTGAAGTACTTGAAGAACTTAGTTTCCTCTTTGAATTCATTAAATAAGTCTTGAATGATTTGAAATGTGTGCTTGTGATGCATTTCGGAACCATACATGATGGTACCTAGTCTCTTGAAAATATTCCACTTGGACTCCTTGCTACAATACCTGTGCACATTTTTCAACCATGCCCTACGCATGTGTGATAGACATAATAGTACATGAAAACCAAAAACACACTTGATGGCTTGGATTTTAGCCAACACATCATCCGTAATGAACGCATTGATCTGCCAATTAACACGAAGACATTTTCCTCGTTTCTGGACTTCTGCCAACTACCTGTAAATGTCTTCAATTTTATTCCTTGAAAAAATGGCTCATGCTATAGGCACCCCAACCTCTTGCTCATCGAAAATAAACAATGTGTATAATTGGTACTGCAAGGAATATGACATCAAATGGTAGCATGGGGTTTAATATAACAAGAAGGGAACATTATTAATGATACATAAATTATACATCATTTTGAAATTCATTCCAATTAGTTACGCCATATGTTTTCCTAGAAAATGTTGAGTCCATGGAGATTATGGAATTGTGCGAATGTTGAACCATTCTCTCACACATCCACGGTGTTTGCCACCCCATAATGAATGGAACCTAGGTTCCATTTGGGTGTTGATAGTAGAAAAAAATGTCTCTTTCCTTCGCATGTCATAAGTTCACACTAATGACATCATCGACATGATTTTGAGACCTTCTACAACGAACTCTTTTCCATGTGTTCACCACGTCCTTTCTTGTCATGTATTCATCTCGCTTGCTCGATATACCCACGTTGGATGGATCCTCTATATATTTATCGTACATCGTTTCCATGGTGACTCCCATCAATAAAAGACTCAATATAAGTTTTGCATTTATTTGATAAGTAGGGGCAATATTCAGACGATGATTGTTAATGATATTTTCATTCCTCCCATGACAATACTCACCATTTATATCACAATGAAACAAACTGTTGTATAATACTATGGCCACTATCGGTCTCCCATAAAAAACCTTCACATTGAAATGAAATTGGCAACCCCTTTTAATTATACACCTACTCATTTTTTCACTTGTTACTTACTTATTTCTATTGTCTTCTGGACCATACAAACACCAATAGCTGCATTAAAAATAGTAACATCAAATGTTAAACAAATGTTTATGAAAAGAACATACAAAAAAGAATTTGTTAGAAAAGGTTTGAACCTAGTATATGAATTTTGTGCGGTTTAGGATTTTCTATATTTGTTGACTTGTGATTTGTGCCGGCGAAGATAGTCTAAAAAATTTTGTTAGACGCTTCCCCATTTAGAAATTCATGTAGTCTTGTGAGTGGTATGTCAGCACAAATGTTGACGTTTGGCTCATCCCCTATTGGTGTCCATTCTAGGTCATCATATGAAAACTGACATTTTTCCTCTGTAATCTCTTGGATAGGAAGATCAATCATGCTCTGCCATTTGGGCCTCCTTCCCATCCTAAAAATTATTACTTGCAGTTTTGCATCGTTAATGAAATAATTATTTCATATTTTTTGAAATAAATTTTGACTTGTGATTGATCATCATCAACATGAACACCATCTTAAAACATTGGAAGCATTTGAATTTTTGTCTAATTCAAAAGCCATGTGTATAAAAGACAATATTAAAATGCAAGGAAAACAACAATTTATATCACAATATGGTCATCTATAATGTGACAAAGAATGCGACATAGTAAATCTAATGTGACAAAGACTGTTACAAAAGTAATATTATTTCAAATACACTTATTCAATGTTGAGAGAAATTTCCATAGAAAATATTATAATTAACCTTATAAATATAATTCACATCGTATAATAATATATTTTATGGTGCTTATTTTATTTATTAAATATTATTTTTCAAAAATGATGTATGTAAAATAGAAATTATTACATTTAGCTAAAAACAATACAAACTATTGAAACAAGAACATGTTTATTTAAAACAAAAGTTGTAAATATATACATTTTAAAATATTAATAACATCTTTAATATATATATACACACACACACACACACACACACACACACACACACACATAGACAATAATTAAATAACAAAAACATAATAATCTTGGCAACACCCCTATACCCTTCTTCTTGAAAAAAATTGAACTTGCAAACTAAATTTGAGGAATATAGATATTTCAAAAATTTCACACTTTTATTTGAATTTTAGAAATGTCCATTCTAGGTAACGACCCAAAAAATCCACACATGAACAACACAGTGAAATACAGGATAATTTTTTATTTATTTTTGACTTACTTGACTCATAACATGATGTAACATGTCGTCACCGAGTATACAACTAACACTGTGAACAACTTGATACAAGGATGGCCATAAAGGTAGCACGGAAACATTCACAAATATCAAGGACAATTTACTTTTCTTTTTGACAAGACAACATAGAAGTCCAATCACAGAACACACTTACAGTTAGGGCCAACCCAAAAAGAGTTATTCTTGAGGGTTATTTATTTTAATAAGATATCTTGCAATTCTTAACTTACGTTTTCCAAGGAGGCTCAAGATATGATCCGTATAATTCAACTTGCAAAGCCAAGATTATTCCATTGACATTGAGTAATTATCTTTAAATCTTCTCTATTATGAAATTTATTTACTTAATTCGTTTATCAAGAAAAAGGAGTATTTAAATTCCACAAGGCCATCTGCTCACCACTAACGCTATTAAGATTCGTTCTTGCTCACAAGACAACATGGTTTTAAGTTCAACATACTTAAGAGAAGAGATACAAGGTGCCTTGAAAAAGGGTTAGAGGGAGAAGGTCTAGATGAAACATTTTTAGGACCTCATTAGTTATTTTCAGTATTAAATTGAATATAGGGCTCTGAACCAGAATTAACAACAACTTTACTTAGGCAAAAGTATTAACAAGAAGTAAAAATTTACTTTCCAAATGGCGGTGAGAAAGATGGTGAGGTCTCCAATTTGTTTTCTCTGGCTTATTAAATCTTATCATCTTCAAACAACTAACAGTTCATTTCACCTTAGGGTCATTTTACAAATTTCACCATAAAAGGAAATAATGTTCATTAGAGGAGTTAGGGTTATCATGATATAAAGTTTACTTGCAATGATAGTCTTGCCCTTGTTTACTTAGAGAATTTCTTGCTCTCAAGTTGGTGACCCCTACGTTACTTTATTTGAATGCAACTTTTAATTTAACTTCCAGAAGTATTAAACAATCCCATGTTAGTTTACTTATGACACTTTATTACTAAGTCATATCAAGGTTTAACTCAAAATTTATTCTCAAGGCAAGGTTGAAGCAACACTCATTTACGAGAACAAAACAAGATTACATCATTTCTTAAAATACTGATACTCCACAAGTCACTCAACCACAATAACCAAATTTTCTTATAATTTCAATGATGGTCAAACAATACAAGGTTTCCAAAGTTCAGATGACAAAGTCCACAATACTTTATACTAAGACATTAATCCTCTTTTAAACTTTCCACTGGACGTTAACAGAAGTTGAACAACATAAAAAGGTTTCGAGCAAAGGATCTTCTCAACTGAGGTTGATGACAAAAGTCTACAAATCATATCCCTCATCTACACGCAAAATCCATCTGCAACAAATTTTCTACAAGAGTCAGTTCACGAGAACTGAGCAAGATAAGGCTACACAAAACCACCATAACTATTATCTAACAATATCATGAAAAGAAGCACTTTATTACAAGAATTTTGGGTCAAACCTCTAAACACTATGAACACATCAAGTTATAATAGGGTCTATAACATGTCAAACAAGAAGGAGAAGACCTTGTAATTCAGTTAGGAGCAAATACAACGAAAGTAACAATCATATGAGAATGGCCCTTGGCCCTATAAGGAGAAAACAAACAATCTAGCAAAAATAGTATCCCCATCAAGTAAGTAATTAAACAATAATTACAAGATTGAGAATTGATATATATATACCAGTCATCTAGAAATTTATCAAAGGAACCAAATGCATAGGCTAAAATAATATTTTTCCAAGAGAACAAGAGTTGATCGGCCCAAGAAGGGGGAAACACGGGTTTCAGAAATTAACACAAAAAGCCATGTATAATTGAGTTTCAAACCGGAAATCAATTAGAGTATACACACAACATAAGTTTCGAAGTGAAGGCAAAGTATACTAGTTTTGACCATTAACTACAAAGAGTTTTCCAATCATCCAGGAAGGGTCAAAGTCTTACAGGCTAGTAAGCAAACACGCGAGAGAAGAAGGGTGTTCCGTCAAACAAGAGTATACAATAATGTCATCAAAAAATTTTATAACACTAAGATTTGCAAACATCCACTACAATACTAATGTTTGGTTAATTTAAAATAAATTACCCATTTCCCAAAACAACCATATTTTAAGGCAACCCTTGGTAACACAGTCAACCGTCGCACAAATAGATACAAACATAATTCTAAGTGACATTATCAAAACAAAACCTTCCGCTATGAATCCATAAGACTATCAAATGAAAGCTGAGTTTTTCCCGAAGGTTAATCACATTTAAGGAAATCTCCATCACAAACTATTACGGTAATTACGTGCATAAAAACTGACCAATATTAATTAATAGCGTTAACATTACAAGGGAGAAAATAATGCAAGTTAGGAAAAAATAGAAGAGCGCCATCAACAATAATTCTGAGAGGGGGATTAGACCAAACTATTCTAGTGTCAACGAGGTACTGGATTCGCACAATGAAACCTCGAGCTTAGTTGATCCGAAAAGGCTAGTTATGGTTCAAGTTGATAGGGATGGTCAAGGTACTTCCTGAGGATGGCCTTAAAAGTCTAGAAACAAAGATGAAAGATAGTATAAGAGTCTAAACACCCGCGAGGTGGAAAACACACGTGCACACAACCTTTTCATTCGACCAGTTTTAATACCAAAACTCTAAGTTGGCTAGCCCACGCATTGCTCACACAATCCTACAACCTTTCTTTCTTGATTCCAAAAGGTTATCAAAGGGACTTGTGAAGGAGCTAACAAAAAAAAACGTCAAAGGACAACTTGGGTGCTAGGGAGGAGCTTCATAGTTATCGTAACTTACTTCCATGATATCGAAAATACTAGCTTGGATCAACATAATAACTTGCAACTCAATCGCAGAGAAGAATTAATACATAAACAAACAGACGAAGGTCTATCATTCAAGTAAGAGAAATATAACATTCAAAAGGAGAGGGCACACACATCCTTTCGACCCACATACTATCAACGATAAAAGCTAAAACAAGAAGAAACAAGCAGAAAGGGAAATCTCCCATCATGACATCCAACTGACAAATCAATGCAAGGAAAAGTGGTTCGATTTCACAATAATTTTAAATAAAATAATAGTGGAAAGGTGTAGAAATATCTTGCCTGTTTCTCCAGCTTCAACAGGTCGTACAGACTCCACACGGGCCAGCATAAAAACAATAGCATGAGACAAGGATGTGAGTACTGCTGCTGGCGATGTCAAAGGGCCAAATGTGATAACTGGATAGACAGATGGGGCAGAAAATTTAACAGTTGAGTCCTTTCGCAAATCCACCTCACACCGCCTCATAGTATGCTTCTGCACTGGAAACAACTCGAGGAGATTGTCTTCCATCTTCCCTCGCTTCAACAGTCCTATGAGATCATCAAGGCTGTTATCAACCAAGTAACTCCTTGAAAGCAGTCTGTGATTCCATAAAAGGATGATGCCCTTGACCACAATATTGTCTTTAAGCAGAGGTTGAAACCACTACCTTCTGGTGGAAGTTCCAGATAGTTTCTGAGAGAAAGTGAGTGCGAGTGAAAATAGCAGCTTCTTTCTTTCATTTTCCTCAAAAGCTCAAGGGACTGAAAATACTTTCGCATAACATTCTCAAGATTCTTGATTAGAAATAGGTCTTCTACGTAATATCTTCTCAATATAAGAACAAACGGCAAGATACTCTACCTTGCAGGTTCACAATTCCAAACAGCAAAGGTATGTTGGTCACATTCTTTAGGCTTTCAATAAAATAGCTAAAATGCCTTGTCTATGCTCTGTCAATCCCCAACAAAATTCAAAGCTACACCAGCTGTCACGTTTTCTAGCAGGTTCACATAATTGCAAAGTATATTGTGCTTTCATGAATATTCTGATATGAAACAGATTGGCCTTTATGAGGTTCTCGGTTGAATTCATGACTTTTTCAAGTATACATCGCTAATGGATCTATAAACCTGAATAATTCCCTTCACCCGCCAAACTCCATGCTTTAGAACCACGATATGTGAGTCATTTGGATGCAAAGACTGTAACTCCTGCCTAATATTTTCAATACGTGCATTATACTCTGTTGACAACTGCATTACAATAACTTCTCCTGTAGCCTTGACCAAGTTTCCCATAACAACATGAGAATCTCCTAGATTGGAAACATACAGAACTCCACTACAACAACCCCTACTAAACAACATGACCCAAATTGCTACAGTCTGTGGCTTGTATAGGCCAAGCCTTTGATAATTCAACAACATAAACCCCTCTTATGCCTGCCAAACTTAGTGACTCGTTCGAATCACAGCGGCAGAATCCCCAGTTGCTCTGATGCACATCTCTGTAGATGATTGATAAATATGGTCATTGACAGTAGATGGAGTTGGATTAAACAAGGCCTGCAGTTCACCATCATATACCCCAATATCCTTTTGCCATCAGGGTCTGACTCCGTCTCAGGTGAGTTCACCAAGGCATTGCAAACATCACTCTGATCCTCTAATAGCTGATTTGCATGAACTTCTTCCATTAAAAATTAGCCTAGCATCATGACGCCCAACAATTTCCTGGAAGCAGTATGAACCATCTTGACTCACCTATGCCAGCAGTCTCTATGAATCATCCTGCTGGAATAGCTAGGCTGTTATCATCAAAGTAGGCAGTTTCTTGAATCTCTAGATAACATGAAATAGTCTCTGGTAGCCCTGGACTCGTCAGAAGGCTAATAGTAGGAAAAGTCCACCAAATATATGGCTCTTGGACTACATATAAAATAGACGCAGGAAATGCATCCAACCAGTCCAGATACAGAGAGCAAGCCTCACAACACAGTAGTCTTGATGCTACTGAGTTTGACAAGCCAACAAGATTGAGCCAAAGTGTGATTGAAGCCACCGGAATCAAACACACAATGGAGACATGACACTCATCTACGGGGCAGAGTGGAAGAACTGAAACGAAAAGGAAATTTGAGCTTCGTGAATACACTGAAGTGGAACATATCCGCCTCAATGAGATGCTCTTCAATGGGTTGCATCGTGAAACAAACATGAAAGGTTTCCATAGAAAATCTTTGCAATAAATCTCATCAGGTCTGCTGGTAACACCCTCACTATCACAAAGTTGATTTATATAAATGAAAATCTTGAAGGAGATAACCGGATTTGAGGATGCGTCTGATACAGAACAGATGCACCATAGTTGGATGACCTTCTTGTTGGAAGCGCTCCGCAGGCTTCTACCATGCTGCAACAGGCCATCTTCCCTAGCTTGCAACTTCTCCTAACCACCACCTGGATAGAAGCGGCTTTCCGAAATGAAAAGGCAAGACAGCTCAACTAAAACTTTATCTCATTCTTCTAATATAATTTATAAATTGTTAATAAATTGAGGACTATTTGTAGGAACTCTTGTAGTTTTCAAACTTTGTATGTGAACACCCTTCATCTTCAGTTTATGTGGAAGCTCAAATTTTTGTATGTCTTAATTTTACAAACATGATCGGGAAGAAATTAGGCTCCTGGTATTCATATTAAATATACAAAAGAGTAACTAGTACACAACAAAAATATAAAATTAATGTTAGTACGATACATGAAAAATCTAATATACGTCATCCAATATGATAAAATAATCACAACATCAAAAATCTAATATCCATGACAATTCAAGTATCAATTAATGCCAATGGTTATCCTTCACTTAAAATGCACCTTCCCATAATATCACCAAACGTCCATTGCAAAAGGGATGGTTGTGATATTATGGGAGGGTGCATTTCTGAGTGGAGGGTTGGCGGGTGACTTTAAAAAACTCTGCTCAACACAGTATACCACCCAACTATCAATGCAGAATCCTAAGGGGCAAGCCCCTTCATCACGCAACGATAGTTGGGAATATCAATGTGGCATCCTAAGGGGCAAGCCCCTTCAGCACGCACTGATTCCTGTCTTTGCAAAGGAACTTGCCCCCATATGCCAAATTGAGAGTCAAAGTATGATATCACACAATTTTTATAGCTTCAAATTACATCAAACATTCACAACATTACAATTACCAATATTTAACAACTAATAAAAAATTATATATACAAATGATCTACACATTCACAATATTTATAACTATAATGCAAACATGAAATCAAACTTTTCCTAATGTATTTAATTTAACACAACTAAGAGCAATGAAGTTACAACTAAGAGCTCAAAGATCACATGCATATTTCTCCAATACTAACATAATATCAACATCATTAACTAGTCTCATACCAATTATTAATACACACAAATTGTATAAATTACCGAATCCTCTATCATTTATTAACAAATACATGAATACAATAATACCATAATAATAAACTAGTTCACACTATTATTTAGTGTCTATATACTAAACAAAATATTTGACCACGTCATTCATTTTAAAAAGATGTTGCCAAATAATTCTTCGATATATTTGTAGTTAAGATAAAGTGTCATGTTATATTCATCCATGTATATATCAAGAACATAGATTTGTTCCTATTTACAAAGTTTTAGGTAATAGATATGACATCAAATTGCCGCCTTTTCTTATAGTTTCAAATATATTAATTAATAATAATAATGAAAACTATAATTATTTTCTAAAGTTTAAGGTTCAAGGTTTAGGGTTTTGGGCTTAGGATTTATGGGGTTTAGGGTTTAGGGTTTAGGCCTCAAGGTTCAAGGTTAGGGTATAGGGTTCAAGGATTAGGGTTTAGGGTTCAAGCTTTAGGGTTTATGACTTAAGGTTGAGGGTTTATCCTAAATAACATAATTATGAAAATTTAACACTAATATGACACTGTAAATAATCAAATGATATCTTCGAAACTAATGCAATATCCTAAACACTAAAATATTGATATGACATAAAACACTAATGTGTCACCACCAATAATACATTTGGGACACATTATTCACTAATGCAACATCCTAAACATTAATATGAAACCCTAAACACTATTACGTGACTCTAAACAAGTTATAGAGTCATGTAGAAACCCTGAAAATTCAAAATTCATACCTATTCCTAGCTATACCTATCACATGCATAATGTTCCAAATCAGATCTAGAGTTCATTTAAAACCATTATCCTCCCACATTCTAGTAGAATTCAATATAAGCCCCATACTCCATTTTTAACTATCATTTGAAGAAGAAATTTTTTTTGATACACATATTGTTGAGGTATTGTACTTTCAAGATATCTCAGAAAGAAAGTCCTTGTTGTTCAATATTCCCAATGTTAATAGTTGATTTTTTTAATGTCAATCCTAATGTTTTGCAGGTAGTTATAACACAATAATTTTAAGGGATTTCACTTGCGCATGTCACATGACACTATAGAGTTCAAGACATGTGGAGCAGAATATATCGACATCACATGTTGAGCTGATGTAACTTATTTAAATTTACTAACCATAGAACATGGCATGTTAGGTTGTTTTGGGCCATCTTTCTAGACTAATATCTTATGCCATCCTTCACGCGTGCCCAAGCAACTATGTAAATACTTGCCGCAAGTGTTTTCTTAGGCCATCCATGTGTATATCAAGAACATAAATTTGTTCTTATTTTCACAGTATTAGGGAATAGATATTTTTCATTGATCTCACTTATAAACATACTGGTGTAATTCCTACTTATTCTTGGAAATATTAGATGATCACTAGCTTCATTTAGATAGTATTGTAGATTTGATTTGCATTCCTTCCACATAACAAAACATTCTTTTTTTTCCATGATTGTTTATATAAAATGAACAATAAATTAAAATTTTATTTATAACATTAACATAACATCTCTACAAGTATTATCTAAAATTATTCTAATTCTAATGATGAATGAAAACATAGTATTAGCTAAAATTATTCTAATTCTATCACCATAAACAATAATAAGTCACCCACATTAAATTAATTTTGGACACTTTAAACACTTATACGAAACCTTGAACACTAACTAGTCACCCCACATAAAATAATTAAGATACACTAAACATTAATTCAACACCCTAAACACTGATACAATACCCTAAATAATGTCATGATACTATATGCATTAATGATTCATCCTCTATTTCATAATTAGGATAACATAAACACTAATGAAACACATGGTCTCATACAAAACCATAATCATTACTGTAATACCCTATAAACTCATACGACACCTTAAACACTAATATGACACCCTAAACCCTCATATGACATCCTAAACACTCAAAAATTGATGCAAAACCTTGGACACTAATGGGTTACTCTAAATAATATAATTTAGACACAAATAAACACTAATTTTATACCCTAAAAAAATTATAAGACATGATAAACACTAATATGACACCCTATACACTATTAGAAGAATATAAACATTAAGGGATCACCGTAAATAATATATTTAGGACACCTTACAAAATAATTTGATATCATAAGAACTCATATTAAATACTAATACACCACCCTAAACATTTGAACACTGATACGAAAACCTAAACACTAATGGGTCACCCTAAATAACATAATTGACAATCGAGATACTTTGACCATTAACAAAACAACCCTAAACATGATATGAAACCCCAAAAACTATAATGAGACCTTACAAACTAATGGGTCACTTTACAAAACACAATTGGAATGACGTAAATATTAATGTGTCATCCTAAAAAATCATACGATACCCTAAACACTCAAACACTGATATGATGTCATAAACACTAACTTGTCATCTTAAATAACACAATTACAAAACCCTCAACTATAATAAAACACCTAACATTAATTTAACATGTATTGGGGTTCAATTGGTATAAATGATTCCAAATCTAGCCCTAAAACATGTTGAATTATCACATTAGGTATATTAGGGCTCGATCAATGGAAACAAGGGCAGACTAGTACTCGACATTCAAATACTAGGCCACCATGAATATCCCATTTAGAAAACCTTAAACACTTTAACATGATACCTTCAACATTGATATGACACCCTAAACACTAATATGAAACTATAAACACTAATACACCATCTTAAACACTAAATGGTTACCGTACACAACATAATTGGGATACCTTAAACACTAATATTAAGGTTCTTGTTAACAATATAAATACACATATTAACGTCATACTAGTATGACTTGAATAAATTTAATTTCATACATAAGAAAATGTGGAAAAACATCGTGTTTTTCAACATGCTGAAAAACACACTGCGTTTTTCAGCATGTTGAAAAACACAGTGTGTTTTCCATCTTGATGAAAAACACACTGTGTTTTCCACATGTTAATCACTTAATAGTAATCATAACAGTCAAATCTTGATTAGAAACACAATGTGATTTTCATCGTTTTGTAAAACCTAATGTGTTTTTGATCTTGTTGAAAAAAACTACAGGTTTTTCAACGTGTTGAAAAACAAATTGTGCATTTCAACAAGATGAAAAACAAATTGTGCATTTCAACAAGATGAAAAACACATTGTGTTTTTCAACATGATGAAAATCACATTGTGTTTTTAATGATTTTTTTGATGTAATTAATTATTATCTAATATTTTGACTACCAAAACACCTCTTAGTGCCTTTGTAAGGTAGATGACCACTATTTTAACAAAAAAATGTTTGATGATGTCAAATCTAAACCTATATAGAAAGTTTATAACATACATAAAATACAAAGAGTAAATAGTGGACATTGGATTTCGTCCTCTATTTTTCACTAAAATTGAGGCAAAAAATTTTCCCCTAAAAAATGAAACTATGCAGTTAGTATGATATGTGGTCCCCTAGCTCATGATTGGTGATAACATTTTTTTGATCCCAATATGAATGTTGTAACTATGCATCAAGATGTAGATGGAAAAAAATAGAGTTTGTTGAACATTGTAAAGTAAATTAAATGTTGAATCAAAACTATGAGAGAACGATCACAAGGCTTCAAGTCAAAGAATTCAACTTTTTAATAACGTTTATGATGAAAATAATATATTTGCATTGTCATGTATGCTTAGTGAACCTAGAAATCATGCGTAAGCTAGTGTTAATGTTATGAAAATTGAGAAGAATTATATTGAAAAAGAGTGATACCTAAACTCTTATTCATCCTCCAACTTATAAATTTGGTCTACAAGATCAATTGTTATTGGGTTTAACTAGTTTCTAAATTTATGGACAATCCATTACTGAAGCATTTATAGGTAGTGATTTTTTTTTTCAAATATGGAAAAGATACTTATAATCATGGTATTAATTTCATACCAGTAAGTTCATTATGTCTAATTGCATACAAAAATCTAAATTTTGAATGTTTTCTTGATGATAGGAAGTTTACTTTAGGTTATTGCTTTGAATTAGGAAGTGAGTTTGTTTCTTTATCCTCTACTGACACTTAATATACAACACTTACATATTCTTGCATACAAGATATGTTGTTGAGAAGACTCTTAGTTGATTTTAAAAATGTTCAACTTGTGCTTACACATACAATTGTCCAATAATCTAATTTTACATGTTTGAACCAAACATTAAACTCAAACATCATTTAATCAGAGGCTTGGTCAATTACAATCAACATTATAGAGGCTTGGTTAATGGCTTACACATACAATTGTCCAATAATCTCCACATAAGTATGTCTCCTTGAAAGGAATAATGAGAAATGGTATAATGATGCGACCTCACATTGGAGACAACATTAAAGAAAAATATTCTTCTTCTATAAAAATGAATATATAGCTATAAATAATAAATTATGTTTTAAAAAAGGGCAAAGCTTTACTCAAGTGAATATTGAATCATTTTCGTAAAATGAAGCAATATCTTAAATATAAGTATCTAAAAAGCATTATTATATTTTATATTGTTAAAAATATATGTCTTAAATATAACTATGCAAACATTATTATTATATTTTATCTTTTATTTAAAAAAATTCATAAAAACATTCTATAGATATTAAATTAGTTAAATAGTTATTATAATTAATTTTTTATTTAATTGTTTAATTCATTAAAACATTCTACCTATTCCCTGCCATAATGAAACAACCCATCTCTTTAATAAAAAAATTAAAGCAATTTACAAGTTCAATAAGTTATTATTATTTTACATTTTACTCTTTTTTTCCCAATTTTTTGATTTGAAATTCATTTTTCAAAGTATGTAAGTGTTTTCATTCTTCTTTAGTTGCAATAGAAAATTCGATGATAAAATTTTAAAATCAGTTATAAAAAATATTTAGTTGTAATAGAAAACTCCATGATAATTTTTTAAAACTAGTTGTGAATTTTTTAAAACTAATTATTGTTAAGTTACCTGGTTGTTCATTGTGGTGGAGTGCTAGTGTCTTTGAAGGAGATAGAATTGCTAATTGGTAAACTGGGAGAGATATGATTGAACGATTAAACCACGAAATTTGGAGGAATAATTAGTAAACTGTATATTAAGTGTTAAAAAAATATAAATTATTGGGATTTTTAAAATTTTTTTGACTCTCATAAGAGAGGTGTGGACTCTAAAGTCTGCGAGTTGTTAGTAATTAAGGGCGTATTTAATGTTTGATGTTTCTTAAAAAGTTACTTGCATTATTTATAGAGTAGAATCATTATTTATAAATTGAGACTATTTATCACCAACCACCTAAAAATTTATATAAAAAAATAGAATTTAAATCAAAATATGTATACAAGTAAATATATATAATTGTCCATTAATATAAATATAAATGTTAATCAGCAAAAAAAAAAAAACTTAGATAAAATATTGTAAGAAGAAAAGTGGATATATGCCCAACACATTGAAACTTCGTGGTGATGTGACGAGGTCTTTCTTTTGATTGCTTATCTTCAAAAGAATAGTAGAATGTGAGTGTTTTTTTACACACCATAAGAGATTTTCTTGTGAGGTTTGAAAACCTAAAGATTATGTGTAGGTGTCAATTTTATATGGTATAAAGTGATTCTCCTTCAAACTTTTAAAAACCTAAAATTAATTTTTATTGTAATTTTGTAGTTCACAATAGTGTCAAGGTTAAATTGTTGTCGGTGGACTATTTTTTATGCATTCATCATGAAGAATTTAAAATGAAGCAAGTCTAGATTTCTTTAAACCGAAAAATTCAAAAAGCAACAAGTCTAGTGTCTTTAAAATATAAGATTTTGGTGAACTTCAAAATGATTTTGACTAATTTTTTTAAATTGAAAACCTAGTTTTTTCCTTTTATGGTATGGTTGAAATCTGAACAAAATTTGTGAAGTTTTGTCCAACGTCAACTTTAAATTGTAGTCGGAGGAGTACTTCCGTGTATTAAAAAAAAAAGTAGGTTGAGTGTTATGAACATTTCTATTTAAAGCCTTAATATGTGATTCACTTGTCTGTAATTGTGAATTATAAATAATAGATTTATATTGAAAATAGACTATTTATGACTTTTTAAACAAAGGTTTGCTCTAAATATCTTTTGTTGTGCATGTTGCTATTGTGTGAGGGTCATCACTTAGATTTATTGTTCTTATTTTCTTGAAAAATATAAATTAATCATGGAAGTTTCCAAGGTAATAGTGTAATTTCATTTTGTACAAGTGCTTTCGTATACTATTCATGTTTAATGGTTGAGAGGACGGGTCTATTAGTTCTCTATTTTTCTTGAGCTGTATCTCCATCCCATATGGTTCATATAAATGACCAACTTTGTCCACAATGTAACATATTCGATTCTCTTTGCCCGGTCTTTAAGCTTCATCTGTCACTCATAAACATTCAACACCGAAAAAAAGTTTAAATAAATAAAGAAACAAATACAAGAAAATTAACTGATCAAGTGTGTCAAGGTGGATTTTATGTTGTGTTGTAGAGTGTAGGATAGGGGGTCGATCCCTGCAGACTGATTTTAGATGCCATGATATATGTTGTCCGGTGATTTGTTACCATTAATAGATTGATTCGTTTTATTCTGGATTTTCTCTAGATTTTGTTACCAAATTGTGGCATTAATAGGAAGAAATTTATTTTGAGGAAATAAATATCTCCTTATTTTTAAAATTAAATATTAAGTATTTATTAATATTTGACTCTAAGGTGTAAGAACGTGAAAAATGGTTGTGTTCTAGCAAAACAATCATTGGCAGAAGTATCTCACAAGTTTACAACCTATGCTATAACATCCTTCAATTTTTGTTATATTAACAAAACATTCTTGAACCAAATGTTACATTATGAATTTTTTAATAAACTATAACATCCACTTTTGATACTAGTAGTACGTTCTTATGCTGCTACCTACTCTAATTGTATAAGGTTCCACAAGAAAAATAGTTGGATAAAATGACATCAAACAAGCACGTGTTGATATAATTTTTACTACATTGGACGGAGAGCATCGTGAGCAGTTCAGACCAAGATAAACTTAATTGTAGATATACTTATAGATAACTGACAAGAATAATATGCTTATTGGGTTTGTGTTCTCTTTAAATGCCTTGCTTGAATGATCCGAGATCACGTTGACATGGAAAAGAATAAATGTAGGTCTAGTATTAATCTTGTGGTGAACTTCCACCTAGTTGGAGGATTGAACTGATATAAAAAACAAAGGTATAATAGTTGATTATTGTATTAATCTTGTGAAGTCAAGAATGACAGTAGTTGGGGATTGAAGTGAAATTTGTAACCAATTTTAAAAAATATTTAGTACTCGAACAGAAGTGCAACTAACCTCATGGATGTTAAAATTTATTCTTAGTTGTAGGATTGAACTCTTATGTGACTTGAGACTGGTGTGCGATTGATGTAGTGCCCACTTCCCTTCGACACCTTTTGTTATTGATTATGACACTGTTGACTATATTTATGGACATTATTGTAGCTTTTGAGTTGGTATGATGTTAGATGGCAGAGATCGTGGATTGTTGTTGATTTTGATTCATATATGATGCATGAGGATAATTGGAGACATTTTATACTGATGTTGTTATGATGTTGACATGGTTACACACACACACACACACACACACACACACACCTATGTACTACTTGTGTTAAAAAAACTATATA
This sequence comes from Taxus chinensis, assembly GCA_019776745.2. Taxonomy (NCBI): domain Eukaryota; kingdom Viridiplantae; phylum Streptophyta; class Pinopsida; order Cupressales; family Taxaceae; genus Taxus; species Taxus chinensis. The sequence continues at coordinate 4,300,868 of CM034156.1, read as the reverse complement.
CCTTTCTTTCCCTAAGCTATACTGATAAAATTTATCCTTAATGTTGATGGGGTGTAAAATGATTTTAAAATGTAAACAATGTTTAGCTTTTGGGAGGATAACAAGGTTATAACAAGTAAGGGAAATTGATCAAGAAATCATTAAATATAACTTATCTTTTTAAAAACCTAATTGTATTCATTTGGCAAACTAGATCAAGAGATCTAGATGAGGCTCTTACCTAATCCGTATTGATTTATCAATCTCACTAAATGACTTATTAATGACTAATGAGATCATGAAGATGAATTAAAATTGATCTTCTTACCTCTAACTCTTGTGAAGGGACCTTGTGATCCTTTCTTAAGTGATGTTAAACGTTTTGATCCTTGCACAAAGGAAGTTTTAGTTCTGAACCTAAATGGTACTCCACCTCAATTGGAGCTTACGCTCATCTCCTGTGCAATGGGGGTTTGAAATAAGAACCAATAGCTTGAGTATGGATAAATAGCATTATGAGAAATAGAAAACCTCCTTTATTAATCAAACGAATTAAGTAAGTTGTTGACATTTTAGATATGAACCTCTTTTCAAAAATTTGATCTTAAGCTAATTACCCATTAGTATAAAATGAATAAATCTAGCTTCATAAGAAGATTTGTTCGAATAATCACATAAATATTCTATAATTTAAGTTAAGAATTAAAAGACGTTTTAGTAAATAAGAAACCTTAAAAGAATTCACTGTGGGATGCCCCTAACTGTAAGTGTGTTTTGTGGTTGGACTAGTATGTGATGCCTTGTCAAAATGGGAAGTGAACAGTTTCAAGCTGGGTGTTGTAGATTCCCTTGTACCTTAGTGGTCAATGTTGTGTCAAGCCTGTAGAGAGTTGGTGGTAGGCATTGTGATCTCTTGTTGTGTCGTGTAAACTCTAAGCATTAAAAAAAAAAGTATCCAAGTTTCTCTGTGTTGTATTTGTGTATGTAATAGTGGGCGTTACAACTATGTCCCAAGTTTCAAAAATAACCTTATGAGTATTGGAAAACTTGTTTAAAAGGGTTATCGCGCCTATTTTGAGAAAAATACAAGTCTAATTTTGGATAAAATCCGTAGTGACAAAATTTTACCAATGTAAAAAATTACTAAAAAAACAATATTTCTACTAAGAATCCAAGGTGATTTTTCTCATAATTATTCGACCCAATAAATTCCCTCATATGCCCAAGTACTTGATGGAGCACGAGTACTTCACCTCCAAAAGTTCTCAATTATTGCATAGCCTAGATTTGGCCATAGTGAGTTCTAAAAATATGAATTTTCAAAAAAAATCTTGTTATCCAAAATTTGCCCCTCAAGGTAATTTTGATAACCTACATCATTTCTTCAGGATCAAGAAGGTTGAAATGGTTTGGGGGTCAAATTTTGGATTTTTGGGTACCTCTCTGCTTTTCTCTAACTCTCCTATCCAAGAAAAATCTAAGGAGTTAGTAAAACTTGTAAAAATTTGAAAAAATGAGGTCGCAGGCTTATTGTAATGCAAATCGGGTTTGAGAGCTACGGATGGAACCGAGGTAGATTGTACCAGGGTTCATCGTGCCAAATTTGGGCCTAAAATTCTAAGGAGATAGTGAAATGTAGCAAAATTGGATATTTTTGTCCCAGGCCGCACAGGGTCAGTTGGGACCTGAAAACTCAATTTTCTTGAAATGACCGAAAATAGTGAATATCGGTTAAGTTGGGTCGAAATGTCCCAGGCCACACATGGAACGTTGGGATAGACAGGATGTGTAAAGCTAAAATCCCTGCAGGAAGAAAGAATCGGTTAAGTTAGAAGTTTTTGTCCCGTGTGGTCCATGAGAACACTGTTGTCCTCTCAAAATTTCCCCTCTTTTGAAAGTCAGAATTTTGAAAATTTTGAGTTGGCACCTTTAGTAATGTTCTAATGAAGAGAAAACTTGAAGAGATGGTGAAAATCACATTTTTTTGGAGTCTTTTTGGTGACTTGCGGGTCTGTTAGACATTTTTGTCCCTCATGTCCCAAGTACCTCTGGGCCTTCTGTTCGTCGATCGGCTGCTTTCCCCGCAAATTCTTAACTGTCAACTATTTTTCGGAACTTTTTGGCCCGTTTGTCCCAAGTTCTCCCAGACTTCCTTTTACTCGATCATCCGCATCGGCCGCATTGGGTACTTCGCGTACTTTTGTCCCATCTGTCCCAAATGCATATGGGCTTTCTGTTCCCACTTTCCCCACATCGCGTGCATAGGGTAAATCATGTCCTTGCGTCCCTCGTGTCCTTCACGTATCTAAGTTCCTGGACCACCCATGCTCATTTGGACCGCATTTCCCGCATCGCCCACATTGGCCAGATCGCGTCTTTGCGTCCCTCATGTCCCAAATGTACCAAAGACTGTTCCGGACTAGTTTTTTCTACTTTTCCCACTTTTTATCTTTTTGAATCGGTGTGAGATAAATTTAATGCACATTTAATGACCTTCTCTCTCCTAAACGGCTATTTAATTGGACTATCTCCTACGCATTTGTCACATTGCTCGCTTGCCATCTCTTGCTCGAATCCTTACCATTAAAGTCGTTTGCTCGTGCCCCTGTATCCCTTGCATTCTCATCGTGATTTTGATCTTGAAAGGCTTTTCCCCCGCGCATTACAAAAATGAAGATCAAGTTTCAGGGTCAGGAACATGTGTCACCTCTTGAGACCTCTGTACCAGATATTGGAGACAGTGAGGTTCGACACTTAGATTTTGGGGATTTTTGGGGCAGATTAACATGCTCTAATCCTGCTCCCATGGCACAAATGATCAGTGACAGTGGACTTGCATACGCGGCTGGTTTTCCTATCTCTGTACAGTGTGTGGACACGGTGCTTGCCTGCGGAGCCCATTTTAACCCAGATACTAAGGAACTCACCAATGTGCATGGGGAATTAATTACGAAACTAGATGCTGCCACCATTGTCTGCTGCCCTACGCATTCCAGAGACTGAAGATTCCATAATTCTCACTCGTGCCCAAGCTCAAACCCTGTTTGACCAAGACAGTGACAAATACAAGGCACGTATAGCAAAATCATGGTTAAAGAACCCTAAGAAGGGAGCATCTCGACTCTCCAAGGCATTATTCAGGGTTGATTTTAATGAGGTTTTTTTTGACTTTATTATTTTTCTTGCCCATATCATGGGGTTGCCTTCCACCAATGAGTTTCACTTTTAGATGTGCCCCTTCATAAACATCATCTGCGAGGGCAAGAAAAACATTAATTGGGCCGAAATTGTTTGCATGAATTTGACTGAGCAGTTGTCTAGTGTTCAACAGACTAAGAAGTTCTATATGACTTCTTATCTCATGTATACCCTGGCTGCATCCCGACAGTGGTTCGGTTTCACCTACATAGAGGGCCAGAAGAATGAGCCTATTTACGCATACTGCCCTCAGTTTACCCTTGAAGCTAGCAACCACAATTTCAGAAGAGTCAATGATGCTTTCACCATGTATATTGTAAGACTCTTAGAGGGAAACACTGCTAGGAGATTTTCTGATGAAGCTATGAACCTGATAGCCAAGTATGGGGCTTTCTTCATCCAATTTAGGAGGTTTTCATACATCAGGTTGGCTGGCTATGAAAGCACACCCCTCAAGCTCCCTATGTTCTGTAGTGATAAAATGGTCCTGTTGAAGTATGCAGGTAGCTTGATAAGCTGCATAAGACATGCAGGGACAAGAAGATCACTGGCCTGCATTTCCCTATCTCTTTAGGAAACTATACATGTAAAACAACTTTGGATGCCCAAAATGTAGAAAGGGCTATTACTTCTATCACTGTTCATTTCTTCAGACCCAAAACTTGCTTTGATCTGAAGAAATTTATTGATCAGAACCTCAGGATAAACTATCATCACAAGCCAGATACTAAGGATTACTGGGCTGATTGTGCAAATGATTTTGAAGCCAGATGGAGGCACTATGACAGACTCTCTCTACAACACATTAGAGATCTCAATATTTACCAAGTTCCTGAAGGACTTAAGGAGGATGATGAGGACTTACAGTCCTTTGAATATGAGACAACAATCAAACACACTCCTTTGGAGGATCTGGATTGGTACAAAAAAGAGAGAGATGATTTGGTTGAGATTATGGCCCCCTGTTCTTGTAAGAACTAAAGTTTGGTTTGACAAGAAGGTTCGTGAGTTCAAGAAGAATCAACGTGGATCTTCTTCCAAAGACACCTCTACACTAGGGAAGGAAGCACATACAACCAGTACCGAGGTTCTTGAGAAAACCCCTCATTCTTCCTCAATGAAAGAGCCTGAGCCATCTACTCCTTCTACTCAAGTATATCAAAAGAAGATCAAGGAGGTTAAACAGGAACCAATTGATGAAGAATCTCTTTTTGAGCATCCAGAGTTACCTTCAGGACCAGAGAACATTATTGTTCTTAGTGAGAGTGATGATGGTGAAGTGCCAAATCCTGTAGGGGCTCCTGAAGTTACTGTTGAAAAAGAGAAGGAAATGTCTAGTGCAGAGCCTCCTAGTACCATGCAGACTCCTCTACAAAGGAAGCCCTTGATACTCCCTCCACTTCTTTGCTAGAGGCAACAGTGGTCAATACTCTAAGTACCATGAGTTCCCTTGCTCTTGGGCCCCTTGTTCCTTCCTCTTCTTCTTCTACTTTTTCTTAGGTGCAACCCATGGTTGACAACAGGAAGAGGAAATATTCCTCTTGGATAACAGGGCCTGATTTTGATGTTGTAGCAGCTCTGCTAGGAACTACTCCTCCTCCTCCAGCTAAGAGAGCCAAGACCACTTCAAGGATAGTAACTGATGCTCAAGGCCAGTAGTTCCTAGAGGTTGCAAAGCCCAAGGTTGATAAGGCAAAGCATGATCTCTTGGTCTCTGATTTAGAGCTTTCTAGAATCCCAATGGGGGAATCCACTCTTGAGAGTGAGGTTCATAACCTTCAAGAAATAGTGACAAAGGTTATTGAATGAGTAGAGAAGGGAAAGCAAACTATAGAACAGTTGGAAGAACAGAATCAAGTTCTTTCCAACTTTATCAAGTCATTATTGGCCAAAGATAAGGTTTTGGATCCTGCCCCACTGGCTTCTCTTCCGCCCCCATGATTCTCAGCCAGGATGAAGTTCAGAGCATCAAAGATATACATAAGTATTCTACTTATGGAAAGGCTTTGGAAGCCATGGTTGATGATATGATTATAGCTGGCTTGAATTTCATTGAGGAAGCCTTCAAGGCCAATGAGAAGGTGATTAATCTACAACAGAAACTCACTTCCTCAATAAGGGTTATGGATAAAGAGCTGAAGCTCTGGACTAGTTGTATTACAGATCTTCACCTTATGGGCCAAGCTGATGAGAAGATCCTGTTGGCCAACAATGTATTTGATGATGCCAAGAATAACTTGTCAAAGGCATGGGTTTTCGGTGTCGAATGGAAAATGAAGGTTCTAGAAGAAGCACTGGGTGAATTAAATAACGTGTGGCAGAAAGGAGAATCTTTCAAAACTTGTGTTTCCTCTTCCTTTAAAGATATTCATTGCCATCTTCATGATGAAACCTCAGGTGTTCCTTTCTCTCTTCAAGAGATCAAAGCTCAGTTCAGAACATTTATCAAAGAAGACTTGTTCAAAGAAGAATTAATTACCAAAGAGAAGATAAAGGACATTTGCTTCCTTCAATCTGCAATTGCTGAGGCAAATAAAGAATACCTGGAGCATACCGAGTTTGATAAAGATATGGAAAAATGTCTAGGCACTTGGTCTCATGCCACTGCCAACACAACAATCCCACGAGGTATGGAGATAGCTGAAGCATTGAAGAAATTCAGATATCAGATCCTCAAATCAGTGGGCCTGCCTCAGCCATAATCAGATGTTTCTTCTTCTGGCTTCTCTTTTCCTCCTTCTATTTTTAAGTGTTGAGCTCCTTGTAAATTAATTAAGGATATTGTATTGAGCATTTCCTTAATTAATCTTTTAGTTAAAAGAAACGGTTACCAAGTGTAACTAATTTGTAAGCTATATAATGAGCTCTCCACGCCATTCTAAGGGGCTGGAACTCTGACTATTTTTGAAAGTGTAAAAGAGTTAAAAAGCTATCAATACAAGAAGACTTCTCTTTCTGTTTCTATCTGTGGTTATTCATTCTTTCCTATCTGTTAAAATTATTGAATCATTAATCTATTTTGCATCAAGAAGCTTTGTATTCTTGTGGATGTCATCTCTGGAACTTTGTGTCTATGAAATAACATCTTATGGCTTTAACGTAAATGATTTTGTTCTATATGATCCTAGTTCAACATTTATAAGGAATTATTTTGCTATCTATATTTCCTGAGAATGCTACTCTTCCTTTTCCCACTTCCTAGTTCTTCTGTCCTTTTGTATTGATAATCGGTCATTTAAAACACTTCCATGATATCAGAGTTCCTCTTTAAAACTAAACGTTGTACATTTGTAAATAGGTTTTTGCCTTTAAATAAGGGAACCTCTCCCATTAAAGAGGAGGGACTTCTGTCCCCTGACTGTTGCTTTCATTAAAGTCCTTATTTGACAACCAATAATTTTGATGAGTGTAGATATGTGAAAATAAATGAAATATCTTCAGCTCTAGTCAATTAAATGCTCATTCCCATTAAATGGCATAAATGTCTGACAGACCCAAGATAGTTACCCGCATGTAGAAGGTCGTAACTTTTGCATTTCTCACTGAAAATGTAAAAAATTGGTATTGTTGGAATCGTGGTTCCAATCCCGATGCACACAAATCAAGAAATATAGAATTTGATGAAGAATCGATGGAGATTTAGCTGAAAACATGCTCAGTTCATAACAGTGGGTTTATTTGGTAGTTGGGAGCATTCAATGAAGCATGGAATGATATCTCTCACTGTTGTGAGTTATGGGATAGTGTGGGGGGCCTTTTGCAAGCAACAAAACATTATTTCACTCCATTTACTACCATTTGCAAGTGGTTGAAGGACAAATTTTGGGATTTTTCATTTTTCCTCTCTCTCTTTCTCTCTTATCAGATTCTATAAATTGGAGTGTTGGGCTCATTGTAGAGGGGATAATTTTTGTGTAGAAAAACTCTGTCAAATTATTTTTTGAGTTCAATGTGATGTAGGCCCTTGTAGTGGACTCCTTGCATGGTGATCCAAGCCCTTATCTTACAATAGATTGAACTATGCATATCCATGAAGCAATAGATGCAAGTTTGTGGATGTATCTTCCCCTAATGTGTTTGTTTGCATTCTTCTTGCCCATTCAAAGTCATTGCAAATATATTATGTCTATTTTATGTTGTTGTAGGGAATCATTATCATTGTGTGTGCATAAAATATTGTTGTGAATGTAGTTGCTAGATTGTGGAGAATTGTTATCACCCCTTACAGTATGCACTTTGCTTCTATTTTTCACACATTGGATACTATTCTCACACTCTCCTTTTCTGGTGTATCACCACTTTAGTGTAGGCTATGTTTTCATGCATTCTCTCTCCATGGTCCCTTGGAAATTTAGATTAGGAAAAGATAGTTTTGCCTGCATTAGAGTATATTGTGGCAGGTAGTCTAGGAACAAGAACCAACTTTCTCTGGAGGTCTATCTCAAGCAGCAAGTCCCACAATTTGGAGATATTACCCATGTTATCCAATCACACTGTGAGCTCAAACACATACACTTGTGCAAACCATAGGGTGCTCTGATTCAGAGATAACAAATCTTATGCCTAAAGTCTTACTATGAGCAATCAAGTTAAAAAAATCAAATAATCCTTTAGGTAGAGGTTCTTCAGAATGAGCACTCTTACCCAATCTACTACAAAAAAATGCACTTGAAAAATATTCAACTATTGCTAGGACACCTTATTTGGATCCTTGATATGTCATAAACCCAAATGACTCCAAATTTGGAGTGATTGCGCTCACACAACTCCTTGCACTGCATGAACGACCAATCCATAAGTTGACACACCATTTTTTAATGAAATTTGAACCCAAGTTGGTCAAATCAAGAGCTAACTCCGAGCTTGTCCACGAAGGTTTTTACACCTCTCACACCAACATTAGGTTGTAATGGAAGTTTTTCTTGTTGTAAACCATTTCCCCCAAGCTCTTACTAAATACAGAGCCTCACTGAGGTGACAATTTTCCATGAGGTAAAAGCCTCATTCAAAAAAATCCTTATCAAATAGCCGTTGGAGCAACATCTCAAGGGAGCACACTTTCTCAAAATTATTCAAATGTGTTTCAAGGAAATGTCGTGGTAGCGTCACCTTGAAGGGTGAAATCATTCTTTTTGTGAAATCATTTTCTCAAGTAGTTACTCAATGACTCATCTATTCATAAAAAACACAGACATAAATCTCAAGTTCGTACTTGTTGGAAAATGGAGACAAACAAAATAGAAAATTCACAACAATAGAGGAAAGGTACAATAAAGAAAACAAAAAATTATCTTATGCTCGATCAAAAATTTTATAAAATATTAAAGTTGCTTCTACTTAATGTTGTAAATTCTTCTAATTCCTCAGTTTTCTATATACTTTGTTGCTTTGTCCCACTCCATTTTGTTTTATTTTGTTGCTACAAAAAATAGGTTGTTCTCTTCTTTTATGCTTTATTTTGCTCTTCTTTTCACTCAACTTGCTCTCTATTTTGCTACTCTATTCTTGTACTCTTATGCTCTGTAAAAATTTGGGATATGTTTTTGTTCTAATGTTTTTTTTTTCTGCAGTCTTCAGCTACCCTATTCTATTTTGTTGTTGTACATTGTTGTGTACTTGAAAAATAAAAAAGAGTTTTTAACAAATTTGATAGTCTTTACCTCATAAGGGAGATTTCAAAATTGAGCGCCTGCAAATATTCAATAAGTGCAAATGAAAGCTAGGTGGAGATGAGGGAAAAATAAAAAAATATAATTAGACCATATGGCTCAAGATTATAACATTTACACTCCCCCTTAATCTTAAGTCTCTACAAACTCATATAAAAACATCTTATGCATCAAGTAACTTCACAAAAATTGTTATATTCACTCCAAAAACTAATTGTAGATATTTGGAGCTAATTTTATGATCTTAGGAGCTAGATGTAACATCTCCAGAGCTAGATGGTAGGATCTCTAGAGATGGTTAAATGATCTCTGAAGCTGGTTGTAGGATCTGCGAAGCTACTGTTAGGATCTGCAGAGCTGGCTGAAGGATCTCCTGAGAGATATTTAGGATCTTCAGAGCTAAATGAATGATCTCCATAGCTAGTTTGTACTATATCAATAACACTGAAACTTCCTCTTTAAATGTTCAAAGTTATGCTTTGACAAAGGATCACTAAAAATGCTAGCAATTTACTGCTCTGACTTACAAAATTTAAATTCTATCTCACCATTTTAAAACTAATTCTCAAATGAAATGATACGTGATTGCAATATTCTTGCTTCTTCCATGAAAAATGGATTCATTGACAATGCAATGGAAGATTAGTTATCACAAAAATATAGTAGATGTTTCATGTTGTCCCTCATGCAAAGATATGATAGGATTATTCGTAATCCATATAACCTGACATATGGTTTAATTTTCTTCTATATACTTGGATTTAGACTGTGGAAAGTGAAACAACTGATTGTTTCTTTGAAGCCCTATGAGATGGCTTATTACCTAATATGAACCACATATCCAAATGTATTATTTCTATCATCAAGACTACCTGCCCAATCAGTATCCATATATCTAACTAACTAAAAATCATTTACAACATAAATTTTTACATAACTTCTTATGCCATTAATATACCTCAAAATTATTTTACCTACTTGCCAATGTGTCTATTTTGGATTCTCCATGAACCTAGAAATTAGGTTGATTGCATACACGATGTCTAGTGTAGTTGCAATCAAGTACATCAAGCTTGATACCAATATTTAATATCAAGTGCAGTCCACATTTCTACTTCAATCTCCTTGTGTAATTTAATACTTGTTTGAATTGGTGTAGATGTTAGTTTGCTATCCAACATTATAAATATCTCCAAAATATCCCTAACATACTTAGTTTGTGACAAAAATATTCCATGTTCCATTTTTTAACTTAAATAATGAGAAAGTACCTCAATAAACCTAAATCAGTCAGATCTCAAAATCCTTCTTCATGGTTGATTTGAATTATTCTATGGAATTGTTTGCATTTCTAGTAAATATTAGATCATCTACATATAAGACTACAATCAAAATCTCACCTTCTTTATTTTTTTTGATGTAGAGTGTAGGCTCACTTTCACTTTTGCTAAATCCATTGCTTATCAAATAAGAGTTTATATGATTGTACCATGCCATTGGTTCTTGTTTGAGTCTATAAAATGATTTTTTGAGATTATACACCTTGTTCTCATGCCTTGAAATCTCAAAACTAGGTGGTTGTCCCACATACACTTCTTCTTTAAAGATGTCATTCAAGAAATTTTACTTGACATCCATTTGATGTACCTTCCACTTGTGTTGAACATATATTGCAATAATTATTCTCATAGTTTCCAACATTTCTATGGGAGAAAATGTCTCCTTATAATCATGTCCAAACATTTTCTTGTAGCCTTTGACAACTAGTCTTGCATTATATCTCTCAATGTTTCCTTTGGGAGTGGTTTTGGTTTGGTAAATCCACTTAACTCCAATGACTTATTTTATTACTACGAAGGTCAACTAATTCTCATGTTTTATTCTTCTCTATTACATGTATTTTTTCATCCTTTGCTTCACACCACTTGTTGTCCTTAACTACTTCTTCAAAATAAATAGGATCAATTACTGAATATAGAGTAAAATTGATTGTTTCATTTTCATTGTCATCATAACTTAAATTCTCATAGATCTCTTGTACGCTCATTGTTCTCACTTGGTGATAATTTAAGTAGAAATATTATGAAGTTTCCTCATGCATTTCTCCTTTTATATCTTGTTGGATGCTACCACTTGATGATTCACCCATTTTTGAGATAGGTCTCCAACTCAGTGCATTATTGATTTTACCATTTATTATTTTATCTTTAAGGAAAGATCCACTAACCTTTGTTTGTTATTTGTTGCACTTCTTTTACATTTCCCCAAGATGCATCTTTATGAATTAAACACATTAGCTGATTATTAGATCCTTTTTGATTGGATTGTATAATTTATAAGCTTTGGATTGTTCACTATACCTGATGAAAATGCATTTTTCTCCTCTTTTATCCCAATTTGATCTTCTTTCTTGGGAACATGTGCGTATGCCACACATCCAAAAAATTGTAAGTGATCAACACTTGGTTTCCTTCCATTAAATTCCTCTTGAGGTGTCATGCTCATGAACACTCTCAATAGTACATATATTCAAAAAATAGAATATTGTTCCTACTTCTTTAGCCCAATACTCATCAGGAAATCCTTTGGATTTGATTGCACTTATTTCCATCACTTGAATAGTTAAATTTTCCCTCTCAGCTACACCATTTTTTTGCAGTGTATACCTCACTGTAAATTTATTCTTGATCCCATCCCCCTTGCCAAAATTCAAAAAATGATTTCATATGTATTCTCTCCCTTTATCAATTATCAATGTTTTTATGTAATGACCATTATTTTTCTCATCCATGGCCTTGAATTTCTTGAATACATTAAATGCCTCTAATTTTTTTTAAAAAATACACCCATGTACCTTTCCTGATAAAGTCATCTATGAATGTAATAAAATACTAATTCTTAGATAAAGAGGGAGTCTTCATGGGACCACATAGGTATGAATTTATCAGCTCAAGTGGTGTACTTGATCTCCAAGTCTTCGTATGGGAAAGACATTTCTATGTTTCCTCCCCAATATGCAACCCTCACATACTTTATCAGGTTGTTTAATTAGTGGCAACCCTCTTACCATTTGTATCTCTGTAAAGAATATTCAATCCCAATAAAACTTATAATGCCCATACTTAAGGTGCTCAAGACTATATTAATCAATTGTCTACTATTTTAAATATTGTTGCTATCTCACTTTACATCTTCAAAGAAAACATCATATTTTTTGTCATCTTCACTATTAGCAAGCTTCCTATTGCTTCCACACTATCATAAATTATGTACTCTCCATTTTAAAATATCATCTTATATCCTTTTTGTACTAGCTTCCCAATGCTTAGAAGGTTATACTTCAACCCTCGACACATAAAATACATCCTGAATTTGCCTCTTATTACCTTACTTGATGAGCATGGTTATGATGCTTTTTCCCATTATAGGGACCTTGTTATTTTTTCCCATTTTTACTTCATATTTGATTACTTCATCTATAATGCTGAACATTCCTTTGTTTCCACTTATATGGTTGCTACATGTACTATCTAAATACCATATTTGTTTTTTTCTTTGCTTAGCTACATTGTATGTTAAAAACAAGTTTCCACCCTTTTCACACTTTTCATATACAACCTCTTTTTCATTAGTATAACTCACATTATGATTTTTCATATCATACTCTTTTTTCCTACATTCACTAGCATGGTGTCCATTCTCTTGCAATAATAGTATTGCATGTTTGATTTATCATAAATTTTTGCGGAACCACCTTTAAAAGTGTTGTTGCTACTTCCTCTTCCTCTTCCAAGTGGCTCTTGATGATTGTTCTTCCCACCTTCTTGATTATTGCAAACTCTATCTCTTCCTATACTATAGGGTCCTCTCCCCCTACCTCTCACATTAATGTTTATCTTGAAGACTTGTTCATTGGAGGAATTCCTACTCATCATTTGTTCATTGGTTTGTAAAGAACCCATCAGTTTATCAATCATCATTTGTCTCAATTTCTTTAACTCTTATATTGCTACAACAACAAGATCAAATCTAATTGGAATACTCCTCAATACATATTCAATGATTCTATAATCTTCAACATCTCTATTTGTCCTCATTTGATTTACTATGGTCATTGTCCTTGCAAAAAGATCATTGATGGACTATGATTCCTTTATCAGAAAATTCTCAAAATCTTTCCTTAACATCTATAATCTAACAAACTTCACCTTGGCTCTACCTTGATATGCATTTTGTAAAATATCCTATATTTTTTTGGAAATTGCAATTGCAACTATCATTAAAAAAATTGAATCGGTTACTACATTGTGAATGTAACTCAATGCCTTTACATCCTTCTTTCTATTTTCCCTTAAAATATTCTTTTGTGGTTGAGTAGGAATATTGAATGTTGTTTGGTTTGATGTCTCTATGTATCCACCTACTAGTTCTCACAACTCTTGAGAAAAGAAAAAGGTCTTTATCTTTATGCACCAAATGGCATATAGATTTTTCCATAAAAAATAGGGGGTTTCTCGAAGATTTGCTACTGTTGGAAGCCATCACTAATCATACCCCAACAAATCCTACTTTGATACCAAACTATTGGAAAATGGAGACAAAAAATTGAAAATTCACAACAATAAAAGCAAGGTATAATAGAGAAAACAAAAAATTATATTAAGCGCGAGTAATGTTCTTACAAAATATTAAAGTCGCTTCTACTTGTTGTATGTTCTTCTAATTTCTCTATTTTTAATATATTTTTGTTGCTCTATTTCACTCTCTAATTGTTCTATTTTTCTACTGCAAAGCTTGGGTTGCTCTCTTCTTTTGTCTTCTCTATTATGCTCTTCTTTTCACTCAAATGGCTCTCTATTTTTGTACTCTAATTGTGCATTGTTATGATCTATAAAATTATGGGTTGTGCTTTTATACCTATGTTATGTTCTGTAGTCTTTAACTGCTCTATTCTATTATGTTGTTGTAAACTACAATGTACTTGAAAAATAAAATTAAAAACATTTTATAAATTTGATATTATTTCCGTCCTAAAGGAGAATTCAAAATTGAGTGCCCAATAAAAGACAATAAATGCAAATGGAAGCCATGTTGAGAGGAAGGAAAGATCAAAATATAGTCAAAATGTATGGCTTAAGATTATAATATTTAAAAATACTTAAAATACATTCAATATTTTGGCCCAAGACCAATCTTGACCTAGAATTTAAGATTCAATCATTTAAGCTTCAGTGGCCTCAATATATTGCAGAAGAATAATATGGTACATGGATCATCATACATAGCTCGTAGACAAGTAAGACATGTGAAAAATGCATTTTAGCAAAGCAACAAAGAGAAACCTTTCTTATTGGATAGTTATATAGGGAAAGAGCTCTCATTGAGCTTATATATCCATATTTATGTGGTAAGATCTAAACACTATCAATAGGTGGAAGTCTTTATTTTGTAACATTTATTGATGATTTTAGCAAAAAATGTTGGGTATACTTTTTGAAGTATAAGGCAAAGGTGTTTGGCATCTTCAAAAATTTTAAATCCTTGGTTGACAAACAAAGTGGCCATTATATCAAGGTGCTTAGATCCTTCAAAGGAGGTGAATACATATAAAATGTTTTCACGAATTTCTATAAATAGATCATGGTATAAAGAACTAGTTCATAACCAGATACATGTCATGGTATAATGGTGTTGTAGAAAGAGAGAACAAAAATATCATGAAAATGACCTGAAACATGTTGAAGACTAAATATTTGACAAATGAATATTGGGTTGAAGTTATAGTCTTGCGATCTATCTACTGAACGGATGCCCTACACAGAGTGTAAAGGAAAGAGTTCCTCAAAAAGCATGAAGAAAAAAGAAACATAGTGTCTCTTAAGAGTTTTTAGTTGTGTTGCATTTTCTCTTGTGCCTGAAAAAAAGAGGAAGAATTTGCATGAAAAAGATGAAAAATGCATTTTTGTGGGTTACTATATAATCTTGTCACAAAGGAAACTATCATCAATAAGAATGTTGAATTCATTAAAGAAGAAGTATGGGATGGATCGATTACTCCAATCGCATTAGTGATACCTCCAAATGAAGATGAGGTGTTTGCTTATCATGAAGATCCACAATGTATCACTCTAGAGACACATCACATTACTCCCACATTTAAACTCCAATGAGACAACACACAAGAGAAGCATTTAAACATGTAAGTAATCACTCATCTTCCAGTTCTCGCAGCAGTGATTAATTAGGTCCTCACCCTCAATATAGAGAAATCTCAAGGAAGACAAGAAGCTTGAGGGAAATCTATGATGAAATATAAAGTGATGATAAATGTTGATTTACTCTAAGATTTTTCTCTATTTTCTCACGGTGATCCCATTCACTTAGAAGATGTAATTCAAGATGAAAATGAGATATAAGTTATGGATGAAGAAATTGATTCCATTCAAAGAAATCATATGTGGGATCTTGTTAAGTGTCTTGATGGAAAACTAGTAATTGGTGTAAAATGGGTCTATAAGACCAAATATGATGCATATGGAAATGTGGAAAAGGATAACGTAGGTTGGTTGTGAAGGGTTTTTCAAAATAACCTAGAATTGATTACAATGAAACATTCACCCTAGTGGCTAAAATATACACTACCCGAATTGTCTTAGCCATTGCTTCTCAGAACCAATGGAAAGTTTATTACATGGATGCTAAGTGTGCATTCTTGAATGTTGTTCTAGAATAAGACATTTATGTGCGATAACCACCTGGACATGAAGTTCATAGACAAGAACACAATCTATAGAGTGAAGAAAGCTCTTTATGAGCTCAAACAATCAACAAGAGATTGGTATAGTCACTTGAATCATACCTTTTGAGTAATGGATTCATTAGAAGTAGCAGTATACCCACATTGTATATCTAAATGAGCAACTACGGTCAAATTCTGATCATTTTCTTATATGTAGATAACTTATCATTCACAAGAAATTGACCAATAGACTTCTTTCAGTTGGCAATGAAGAGAGAATTTGATTTTAATGAAGTATTTCCTTGGCATCGAAGTTAATCAGTTAAATGATGAAATTTTCATATATCAATCAAAGTATGATCATGATGTGTTTAAGAGATTCAAGATACAGAATAGTAAGGCAACATCTATGTCAGTTGTTATAAGTTTGAAGCTAAATAAAGATGATAAGGGATCCAATGTTTATCCAAACTTATACAAAAAAAATGTTGGTAGTCTGATATACTAGACGACCACAAGAATTGATATTATGTATGGTGTAAGCGTTAATTCAATGTTTAAGGAGTCTCACAAGAACTCCTATTGGAAATCTAGAAAACAAATTCTAATATATATAGCTAAAGTAACAAGACATGGAATTTTATATTCTGTGTCAAATGATTTCAAGCTAGTTGTTTATATCGACAGTTATTTTATAGGAAGTGTAGACAATAGAAGAAAACCCTTGGATATTTTTTCCACTTTCAATGAGTTACAATTGCACATGTGCTTCCAAAAAATAGTTGATTGTGACCATATCTTCAACAAAAGTAGAGTATGTGGCAGCCACATTTGTTGGATGTCAATCGATTTGGATATGCATAGTGCTATCAAACTTAATGCATGAGAAAGCATAAGAAACCCATATATTTTGTGATAACAGCTTTGCTATCGCTTTGTCCAAGAATAATATTTTCCATAAAGGTAACAAGCACATCGATACATGATATCAGTTCATCAGGGAGTTAGAAAACAATGGAAAAATGTTCTTGGACTTTTGTAGATCAAAAGATTAGTTCATTGATATCTTCACCAAGCCCTTCGTAAAGGATGATTTTGAATATATCAAAGATTGTCTAGGAGTTATAGACATCAAAGTCACGTTGAAGGGGAAGTGTTGCAAACTTTCCTATCCATCTCATATAGCAAGCGACTAGCTTCAATTAGAGAAGTCCTTTCCTTTCACACTTTTACCAAAGGCGCTCCAACAAACACATGTTAGTGTACCTTACACGTGAACTCAGTCAAACAAGTGATTCCCATGAGCCACTTAGATCTTAAGATTAGTCATTTTCATGCTTTATCTTGTAGTGCATGTTACTATTTAGTTATTCAAAATTTCATCTTTATATATGATGTTTCAGATCATATTTTGTAAGCAAGTTTATAAAACACCAAAATATTGCTAAAATTACAATAGAAATCATATTATATATTTGAGTTTGTGTACAAATATACTACAGTATTTTTTTTATCTTGCTTCATTTCAAATCTGCTTATTATACATCCTCTAGAACGATTGACCCCTTCATTCCTTCAATTCAATCCCATTTATACCTGCTTAAATTCAAGCTCATTCAGATCTCTTTTAAGATATTTATAATATGAGCAAGCAAGTATTAATTACTGCACTAAATACGATTTAATAAGATGACCCGTAAGATATGTGAAAACCCTCCACAAACGTCTAGGAAGGGGCGTCATATTTTTCTTATCTCTACCGACGATTATGCACTTCCAATTTGTGTTTTCAACTGAATTTTTCACCCCAGGAACAGAACAACTCAAAAGTTTTTAACCACAAAATACTTTTAAAACTATTTTAAGGCTTCCTCTGGAACATTATGATACTCCTGTAAGACTCGTGACAACCTCAACTTTCCTTTCCTCCGGATGGATTCTTTGTTGTAATTCAAAATGTCGATGTAAAATTTTATGCACAATTTTATCCCACCAAAAAAAAACAAAAAACCTGTCATTTTTTTGTGGATTGTGAATAAAAAATTGTAGATTTTTATGGACGGTGGAAAATATCAGATCATTGATATATAAACTATCAGCTTGTACATATGGGTAGTTTAACTGAGAATTAACAATTCATGGGAAAGAATTCTTACACTTCAGAACAAATCTTTAAAATTTCGTCAACAAGTGAACATCTCTGAGAAATTTTGGACTTATTCACCAGGCATTCCACCGATTGGATTCTTCTCAACTTACCCTCCTGATTGGTTTCAAACACACTCCCATTAAACAAGGTTGCATTTTGCAATTAATTAAAAATATGTATCACTTGAAAAAATAGAAATGCTTCTTTCTGGCTAGTTAAATGTGCAGATTAAGTTTGAAACTCCATAAGATGGGACCTTCATAACCCACCCCGTCTTCATCATCAACTACCAAATCAAACATTTCACAGTCACAAACTAGTTTAATAATGAAGAATTTACGTTCTTCAGAGAAAAGTCACAAATTTAAATCCAACAGACCCAAAACTATGCCCGCCTGACATCCGGGATGGGACTATAAAACACTTATTATTAAAGGTCACCCATTTGCTGTTCCAGCGGGTGGAGAGACGCAAGCCACTGTCAGCATCCCACACATGCACAACATCGTCAGTGCAAATAAACGCCTGGCACGGGTTCAAACTCCCAAGAACCATCCTGTTATTATTATTAGTATTATTACCACCTCTGCCAATCGTGCTCGTAGAATTCTCATCTGTTTCTAGTTCGTCAAAGGAAAACCTGCCACCAACTTCAAAGTCTGTAATTTGACGTATTCTCGCGGTAACGTTTCTGACGCCATCCTCGTTTGTGTCCACGGTTTCAACTAGAAACTGTTGTTGATTGACGACCAGGGATGAGATTTGACTGTTGGTCCCGCCCATCAAACCAAGTTGTGGACAGGTAAACCAGTTTAAATGGCAGTCCCATTATAATATTATGTTTATTTTAACTTAATTGTTTAAGTTACTTTTTTTGAATATATAAAATTTGTAGTTTTGTAGTTATTTTTTAAAACTATATCATTTCAAACATATAACAATTCTTAATATTTCCATTTTTTTTTTATATTGTTTAAAGCACGATTGTGTAGGGCAAGGCCTTCCGATTAGGCACACAGCTGGAAGAGTTTCTCTTTCACTTGGCCCCTGTTCTTCGGAACTGGGGAGATAGCCGCAAAGACTCTTTAAGGCTGGGTGGAAGGACAAATGGTTTTCACGAAGAGCGTTCCCTGGAGACTCCCACTTTCATGATGAGGTCGATATCGCTAATTGTAGACAACAGACGATGTATGTTACTCAGCAGGGAGGTAACAGAGATCAGGTTTCACTGTTGTGTGCAAGATCAGAGTGGTAGAATCTTAAGTCGAGGGGTGATTCCCGAAGGCCACGCTTGCCCGGACCGGCTTGAGCAAGGAACTCTTCCAATTCAGGAAACTTTCTACAAATAAATTCATAGATGATTTTAAAAGCTGTAAAATACATTTAAAGATGTTAATAATGTCTGGGACGGGCATCAAATCTCATCTCTGTTGACAACATTTTCTTCTCCACTGAATGACACTATTGGAAATATCTAATCTTGATTTAGATAAGTTCCAACTTTATTCAACCTTAAGTAAAATATACACTTTATTGTGAATATTATCCCCTCCAAAATATCGAGAGATATTATTCATAATATCTTGTAAATATCCAAAAATGGTTGGTAAGAATTCTAAGAATATCTCTAAAATATCCAAAAGATCAATAATATCTAATATAAGATATTATGAGATATTTTCTAAGGTAGAAGGTTGGAAGACTTCTATAAATAAGAGGTTTCACTTTGTAATTCAATAAGCAAGGAAAGTAAGAGAGAAGCAAGAGAAGGAACTGAAGTGCTCTAGAGTATTTTGAATATAAAGTTAAGTTTTTTATTTCTCTTATGAGTTTGTGTGTTCAAAATATTATTTCTATTGTTATTATCTTAACACACACCCTCTAAATTAGGAGTTAGATATAATTCCTTCAAATTGGTATCAAAGCTAGGTTGAGCTTAAGTCATTGGTCTTTATTTTTCTCTATTATGCTAGTTAAAATGGCAGGTATGAGCAGCAGCCTCACTCAAGAACACATCCCCATATTCAATGGGAAGAACTATGATTATTGGAGCATAAAATGAGGACCTTATTTTCTTCACTATATGTGTGGGAGTTAGTTGTGAATGGGTTTCTAGAACCTGAAGATCTTCAAGCATTTCAAGCACTGGCACAAGCAGATAAGAATTTGTTGAAGGAGAACAAGCAGAAGGATGCAAAAGCCTTGTTTCAAATTCAACAAGCAATGGACGAGTCCGTCTTTCCGCATGTTGCAACAGCAACTAGATCAAAGCAAGCATGGGAAAGTCTTCAAATAAATTATCAAGGTACTATTACTGTAAAAATTACAAAATTACAAAATCTTAGAAGAGATTTGGAGAATATTTTCGTGAAAGACTTAGATTTTATAGATTTATTTTTCACCCATGTGATGAGTGTAGTAAATCAAATTAGGTCTCAGGGTGAGACTTTAGAGGATCAAAGGATTGTAGAGAAAATACTCAGAAGTTTTCCTAGTAAGTTTGATGTGATTGTTGTTGCAATAGAAGAATCAAAGAATCTAACCCAAATGTCTGTAGACAAATTAATGGTATCTTTAATATCTCATGAGCAAAAATTGAATAGATCAAGTAGCTCATCTCTTGAGCAAGCCTTCAAATCACAAGTTTCAGTTGGCGATAATAGAGCAAGAGGAAGATCGAGCTTCAACAAAGGCAGAGGAAGAGATTTCCAAAGAATATCTAGAAGAGCAAACACATATTATGAAGGAGGAAGAACAAATTCAAATTTCTACACTACAAGTGTTAGAGGCTGAGGAAACAATCAAAATCACACTTATGGTCAAAGGTATGATAAGTCACATGTTCAATGCAATTATTGTAAAAGGTATGGACATATGCTAATGAATGCAAGAAGAATTTTTTTAATATGAGTAGAAAAAATGCACATTTTTCTGAAGAAAATCAGTCTGAAAGTTATAAAAATGGTTCAATGTTTATTACATGCAATGTTGCTCAAGAAAGTGCAAAGGATATTTGGTTCTTGATAGTGGATGTAGTAATCATATGACTGGATGTAAGGAGATGTTTTCAAACATAGATGAGTCAGTTACATTTGAAGTTAAGTTAGGAAATGATAATAAAGTTACAGTAATGGGAAAAGGAATCGTAAATATTGAAACTTTGAAAGGTGAGAACAAACACATTCTAGATGTGTATTATGTTCCTAGTTTGAAACATAATCTAATGAGTATTGGACAGCTAGTGCAGAAGGGATATAAAGTCTATTTTGAAGATGATGCATGTGTTATACTAGATAGAAATCCAAGTAACAAATTGATTGCAAAGGTTGAGATGACAAGAAACAAAATGTTTCCATTAAGAATCCAACATGATTTATCATCTAAAGAGCTTTCTTCACTGGCATTTAAAGTTTCTTTAAAATATCAGAATTGGTCATGGCATTTGAGATTTGAACACTTAAGTTTTAGTGGTTTAGATTTATTACAAAAGAAGCATATGGTGAAGGGTTTGCCTTTGATAGAGCAACCAATCAATCCTTGTGAAAGTTGTATTCTAGGGAAGCAACACAGATAAAAATTTCCTGTTGGAAAGTCATATAGAGTTAGATCTTTTCTTGAAATTGTCCATTCAAATCTATGTGGACCTATGCAAACACCATCAATTGGAGGGAGCATGTATTTTCTAACTTTTATAGATGATTTGAGTAGAAAAAATTGGGTTTCTTTCTTGAAACATAAGTCAAAATCTTTTAATGTGTTTAAAGAGTTTAAGGCCATGGTTGAAAAGCAGAGCGGTTACTTTATAAAGGTGTTAAGATCAGATAAAGGAAGATAATACATTTCAAATGAGTTTTTAAATTTTTGTAAATTTCATGGGATTAAGAAGCAATTTACAACGAGGTATACACCTCAACAAAATAGTGTGGCAAAAAGAAAAAATAGAACAATTATGGAAATGGCTAGAAGTATGTTGAAAGCCAAAAATTTACCAAATGAGTATTGCGCTGAAGTAGTAGCTTGTGTGGTTTACATTTTGAATCGATGTCCAACAAAAATTGTGAAAGATAAAGTTCCTCAAGAAGCATGGAGTGGAAAGAAACATAATGTATCACATTTAAGAGTTTTTGGATGTGTAACTTATTCACATATTCCAAATGAGAGGAGAAAGAAATTGGATGATACATGAGATAGATGTATTTTTGTAGGTTACAATGAGCAATAAAAAGCCTATAAATTGTGTAACCCCATCACAAAGAATTCTATTATTAGTAGAGATGTTCAATTCATTGAAGAACAAACATGGGATAGAAGTGTGTATAAGCTAACAAATATCACTACAGGAATACCTCATCATCAGAATGAGTTTGATGAAAAGATCACACAAAATGTTCATCTAGCACCTCAAGGGATCAGTGCAGTGATGTCTTCTTCAAATAGCACTTAAGTTTCAAGAAGCATCACAAGAGGTATCTTAAGTGGATCGTCATTCCCTCCAACAAATTTACATCCACATGAAGCAACAGGGAATGAAGGTAATTCTTCAAATTCAAAGTCTCATAGAGTGACATATCAAATCCAACATTGGCAACACAAAGGTCTCACTTCAGGGACACCCTAGGAAAGACAAGAAGCTTAAGGGAGATTTATGAACAAACTCAAGGTGATGAGAATGTTGATTTATATTTTGATTTTACATTATTTTCTCATGATGATCCTATTTGTTTTGAAGATGCATTTGAAAACGAAAAATGGGTAAAGGCCATGGATGAAGAAATTGATTCTATTGAAAATAAACTTACATGGGATCTTGTGAGTCTTCCAAAAGGAAAAAATGTAATTGGCGTGAAGTGGGTCTACAAGATAAAATTCAATGCAGATGGAAATGTTGAAAAATATAAAGCCAGGTTAGTTACAAAGGGTTTCTCACAACAACCCGAAATTGATTATAATGAGACTTTTACTCCAGTAGCTCGACTAGACATTGTTAGATCTGTTTTAGTATTAGCAACTCAAAATAATTGGAAGGTCTATCAAATGGATGTCAAGTCTGCATTTTTGAATGGCATACTAGAAGAAGAATTTTATGTTTTACAACCACTTGGATATGAAATTGTAGGTCAAGAACACAAAGTCTGTAGATTGAAAATAGCCTTATATGGTCTGAAATAAGCTCCAAGAACATGGTATAACAGGATTGATTCATATTTTTTGAAAAATGGATTTAGAAAAAGTGATAGTGAACCAACACTGTACATCAAAATGAATGATCAATAACAAATTCTAATTGTATGCCTATATGTTGATGATCTAATATTCACAGGAGATTTGTCAATTGACTTGTTTAAGACAGCAATGAAGAAGGAATTTGAAATGATTGATTTGTGTCTAATGAAGTATTTTCTTGGCATAGAAGTCAGTCAATCAGAAAATGGAATTTTTATATGTCAATCAAAATATTCCAATGATATTTTGAAAAGGTTCCGAATGATGAATTACAATCCAGTATCAACACCAGTTGTCATAGTATTGAAGCTAAGCAAAGATGATAAAGGTTTTGATATTGATCTAGCTATGTACAAAATACTTGTTGGTAGTCTGATGTATTTGACTGCTACAAGCCTTGATATCATGTATGGTGTAAGTCTTATTTCCAGGTTTATGGAATCCCCAAAGGATTCTCATTGGCAAGCTGGAAAAAGAATTTTAAGATATGTTAGTGGAACAAAAGATTTTGGTATTTTATATACAACTTCTAATATTTTCAAGTTAGTTGGTTACATAGACAGTGACTGTGCATGAAGCATAGATGACAGAAAGAGCACATCTAGCTATGTTTTCTATTTTTGTTTAGAAGCCGTTTCATGGGCTTCTAAGAAACAACCTATTGTCACTCTCTCTTCGGCAGAAGTAGAATATGTGGCAGCCATAGTAGCAGCATGTCAAACAATATGGATGAGAAGAGTATTATCAGATATAAAACAAGAACATGAAGGAGCAACGAAGATATTTTGTGATAACAACTCAGCTATTGCATTGCCAAAGAATCATGTTTTTCATAAAAGAAGCATGTTTTTCAATCAAGAGAGCTGGACAAATATTTTTGGAGTTTTACAGGTCTGTAGAACAAAATGCTGATATCTTCACCAAACCATTACCAAAGGACACATTTGAGCGTATAAAAGATTGTTTGTGCATCATAGGTCCGTTTCACTCCAACAATACATGAATAATCAAGATTAGGAGGGAGTGTTAGAAATATCTAATCTTGATTTAGATAAGTTCCAACTTTATTCAACCTTATGTAAAATATTCACTTTATTGTGAATATTAGCCCCTCCAAAATATCAAGAGATAGTATTCATAATATTTTGTAAATATCCAAGAATGGTTGGTAAGAATTCTAGGAATATCTCTAAAATATCCAAAAGATCAATAATATCTAATATAATTAGAGGTTTCACTTTGTAATTCAATAAGCAAGGAAAGCAAGAGAGAAGCAAGAGAAAGCACGGAAGTGCTCTAGAGTATTCATAATATTATCTCTTGTGAGTTTGTGTGTGTTCATAATATTATTTCTATTTTTATTATCTTAACACACCCTCTAAGTTAGGAGTTAGATATAATTCCTTCAGACACCGCCTCCTTCAGCCGGGTAGCCGTGAGAAGAATTTCATCGTTGTTAATCCTTACGCCGCCTACGCATTACTCCTACTCTGTCAACTTATTCCAACCTCTTAGCACCTCCGAGTCAATTATATCATCGGCACTAAACACCAGTTACCTTGCCATTGCATCGCAAATATGATAGGCATGACCGGGAATACCGGCATACAACCCCCGACTCGAAACCTTAAACAGTCGGTGAAGTTGACTAGCGTGTTGTCGTTCACCACATTTCCTATATGCGTACATCAAACGTGCTAGCTCAAAACATTTCCAACAAACACACTTCATTAAATGACGCCAAAACAAACCCATAGTCGATCATAAAAAATTTGGTGATGGCCCTAGACAACGGCCTTAAATGATTCATATATGTGGGCTTCATTGTAGTAACACATTCTTTTCTTGTCAAACTGAACATATGGACGGTCTCGTCAAAAAACCTGATGGCTAAATATCCCGGTGATAGCGCAAAGCACTTGCAGTGGCTCCGGCGCTATTGCCACTTGAAACGCTACACACTTCGTATACAAGTCATAGTGTTTTTGGATTTGTTAAGATGTAAACTTGAGGCCGTCAAGTGAAGTCAGATATATTTGTCAAGCCATGATTGAGTCTCCAGAGTTGTTTGGTTTGTGCCCTAAATACGTCTTGCGAGGGTTTCGCACAGTATTTCTGAATTGGAAACAATCCGCCAGGTGGAACATAGACACAGTTTATGATAACTGGTCTTCCCAGCCAAACAAAATTATCTTATGCTTGATCAAAACTTTAATAAAATATTAAAGTTGCTTCTACTTATTTTTGTAAATTCTTCTAATTCCTCAGTTTTCTATATACTTTGTTGCTTTGTCCCGCTCCATTTTGATGTATTTTGTTGCTATAAAAAATAGGTTGTTCTCTTCTTTTCTACTCTATTTTGCTCTTCTTTTCACTCAGCTTGCTTTCTATTCTGCTACTCTATTCTTGTACTCTTATGCTCTGTAAAAATTTGGGATATGTTTTTCTTCTAATGTTTTTTTCTGCAGTCTTCAACTACTCTATTCTATTTTGTTGTGTACTTGAAAAATAAAAAATAGTTTTTAGCAAATTTGATAGTCTTTAACTCATAAGGGAGATTTCGAAATTGAGCGCCCGAAAATATACAATAAGTGTAAATGAAAGGTAGGTGGAGATGAGGGAAAAATAAAAAATATAATTAGACCATATGGCTCAAGATTATAATATTTACACTCCCCCTTAATCTTGAGCCTCTACAAACTCATATAAAAACATCTTATGCATAAAGTAACTTCACAAAAACTATAATATTCACTTCAAAAACTAATTGTAGATATTTGGAGCTAATTTTATGATCTTAGGAGCTAGATGTAACATCTCCAGAGCTAGATGGTAGGATCACCAGAGACGGTTGAACGATCTCTGGAGCTGGTTGTAGGATCTGCGAAGATACTGTTAGGATCTCTAGAGCTGGATGAAGGATCTCCTGAGAGAGATTTAGGATCTTCAGAGCTAGATGAATGATCTCCATAGCTAGTTTGTACTGTATCAATAACACTGAAACTTCCTCTTAAATGTTCAAAGTTATGCTTTGATAAAGGATCACTAAAAATGCCAGCAAGTTACTGCTCTGACTTACAAAATTTAAATTATATCTCACTTTTTAAAAACTAATTCTCAAATGAAATGATACGTGATTGCAATATGCTTGCTTCTTCCATGAAAAATGGATTCGTTGACAGAGCAATGGAAAATAAGTTACCACAAAAATAGTGGATGCATCATGTTGTCATTCATGCAAATATAATAAGATTCTTCGTATCGATATAGCCTGACATACGAAAAAATTTTCTACTACACACCTGGCTTCAACTATGGAAAGTGAAACAATTGATTGTTTCTTTGAAGCCCAAAAAATGGCTTATTGCCTAATATGAAACACATATCCAAATGTATTATTTCTATCATCAATACTAACTTCTCAATCAGTATCTGTATATCCAACTAACCGAAATTCATTTACAACATAAAAAATTATATAACTTCTTGTGCCATTAATATACCTCAAAATTCTTTTACATTCTTGTCAATGTGTCTTGTTTACAATCTCCATAAACCTAGAAATCAAGTTAACTGCATATACAATGTCTTATCTGGTTGCAATCAAGTACATCAAGCTTCCTACCAAACTTTTGTACTGTGTGAGATCTAAATTATTGCTACACTCTTTCTTGAGCAATTTCAAACTTGTTTCAACTGGTGTAAATGTTGGTTTGATGTACAAAATTCTCAATCTCTCTAAAAATATGTGTTGCATACTTCATTTGTGAGACAAATATTCCATGTTCCATTTGTTTAACATCAATACCGATAAAATATCTCAACAAACCTAAATAAGTCATATCAAACACCTTCATGGCTGATTGAAACCTTATATGGACTTGTTTGCATTTCCAGTAAAAATTAGATCATCTACATATATGACTACAATCAAAATATCACCTTCATTGTTTACTTTGATGTAGAGTATGGGTTCAATTCCGTTTTTGTTAAATCCATTTCTTATCAAAATAAAAGTATATAAGGTTATACCATGTCCTAGGTGCTTGTTTAAGTCCATACAACACTTTCTTGAGATTATAGACCCTTTTATCATGCCCTAAAATCTCATAACTAGGTGATTGTCCCACATAGACTTCTTCCTAAATGTCATTCAACAAAGATGACCTGACATCCATTTGATGTAATTTCCACTTGTGTTAAGTAGCTATTGCAATACATGTTCTCACAGTTTCCATCCTTGCTACTAGAGAAAATGTCTCATTATAACCACATCCAAGACGTTTCTTGTAGCCTTTGATAATTAGTCTTTCCTTATGTGTCTAAATTTTGCCTTTGGGAGTGGCATGCATTTTATAAATCCACTTGACTTCGATTACTTCTTTTGATACTCGAAGGTCAACTAATTCCCATGTTTTATTCTTCTCTATTGCATGTATTTTTTCATCCTTTGCTTCACACCACTTGCTATCCTTAATTGCTTCATCAAAATAAATAGGACGGTCTCGTCAAAAAAACCTGATGGGTAAATATTCCAGTGATAACGCAAAGCACTTGCAGTGGCTCCGACGCTATTGCCACTTGAAACGCTACACACTTCGTATACAAGTCGTAGTGTTTTTGGATTTGTTAAGATGTAAACTTGAGGCCGTCAAGTGAAGTCAGATATATTTTTCAAGCCATGATTGAGTCTCCAGAGTTGTTTGGTTTGTGCCCCAAATACGTCTTGCGAGGGTTTCGCACAGTATTTCTGAATTGGAAACAATCCGCCAGGTGGAACATAGACACAGTTTATGATAACTGGTCTTCCCAGCCAAACAAAATTATCTTATGCTTGATCAAAACTTTAATAAAATATTAAAGTTGCTTCTACTTATTTTTGTAAATTCTTCTAATTC
Source organism: Taxus chinensis (assembly GCA_019776745.2). Classification (NCBI taxonomy): domain Eukaryota; kingdom Viridiplantae; phylum Streptophyta; class Pinopsida; order Cupressales; family Taxaceae; genus Taxus; species Taxus chinensis. Next base: position 4,273,013 of record CM034156.1, on the reverse strand, counting down.
CTCAGTTTTCTATATACTTTGTTGCTTTGTCCCGCTCCATTTTGATGTATTTTGTTGCTATAAAAAATAGGTTGTTCTCTTCTTTTCTACTCTATTTTGCTCTTCTTTTCACTCAGCTTGCTTTCTATTCTGCTACTCTATTCTTGTACTCTTATGCTCTGTAAAAATTTGGGATATGTTTTTCTTCTAATGTTTTTTTCTGCAGTCTTCAACTACTCTATTCTATTTTGTTGTGTACTTGAAAAATAAAAAATAGTTTTTAGCAAATTTGATAGTCTTTAACTCATAAGGGAGATTTCAAAATTGAGCGCCCGAAAATATACAATAAGTGTAAATGAAAGGTAGGTGGAGATGAGGGGAAAAAAATAAATATAATTAGACCATATGGCTCAAGATTATAATATTTACACTCCCGCTTAATCTTGAGCCTCTACAAACTCATATAAAAACCACCTTATGCATCAAGTGACTTCACAAAAACTTTTATATTCACTTCAAAAAGATGATTGTAGATATTCCAAGCTAATTGTAGGATCTTAGGAGCTAGATGTAGTATCTCTAAGAGCAGGATGGTAGGATCACCAGGATGGGTGAAGGATCTCTAGAGTTAATTGTAGGATCTGCGAAGATACTGTTAGGATCTTTGGAGCTAGATGAAGGATCTCCTGAAGAGATTTAGGATCTCTGAGCTAGCTGAATGATCTCCATAGCTAGTTTGTATTAATCAATAACACCAAAACTTCCTCTCAAATGCATTCAAAGCTATCTTTTAATAAAGGCTTTGTAAATATGTTAGCAAGTTACTACTCTGACTTACAAAATTTAAGTTCTATCTCACTTTTTCAAATAATTCTCAAATAAAATGATACCTGATTGGAATTTGCTTTTTTCTCCCATGAAAAAAGAGATTCTTTGACAAGGCAATGTAAGATAATTTATCAAAAAAATAATAGATGCATCATGTTGTCCTTCATGCAAATCTAATAAGATTCTTCGTATCCATATGGCCTGACATGAGGCTTAAATTTCTGTTATATACTCAGCTTCAGTTGTGGAAAGTGAAACAACTAATTGTTTCTTTGAAGCCCACAAAATGGCTCCTAACCCAATATGAAACACATATCGAGATGTGCTCATTCTATCATCAATACTAACTGCTCAATCACTATCTGTATATCCAACTAACTGAAAATCATTTACAACATACAAGAATTTCATAATTTCTTGTGCCATGAATATACCTCAAAATTATTTTACATTGCTTGTCAATGTGTCTCGTTTGGAGTCTCCATGAACCTAGAAATCAAGCTAACTGCATATATGATGTCTTGGTCTAGTTGCAGTCAAATACATCAAGCTTCCTACCAATCTTTTATACCACGTGGGATCCTCATTACTACTGCAATCTTCTTTGTGCAGTTTCAAACTTGTTTCAACTGGTGTAGATGTTGGTTTGTGGTGCAACATTCTAAATCTCTCTAAATTTCTCCCTTGCATACTTATTTGTGATACAAAAATTCCATGTTCCATTTGTTTGACATCAATACTGAAAAAGTATCTCAAAAAACCTAAATCAGTCATCTCAAACTTCTTCATGGCTGATTTGAATTCTTCTATGGACTTGTTTGCATTTCCAGTAAAGATTAGATCATCTACATATAAGACCTCAATCAAAAGCTCACCTTCTTTGTTTACTTTGATGTAGAGTGTAGGTTCAACATCATGTTTTTGTTAAAGTCATTTCTTATCAAAATAAGAGTCTATAAGGTTTGTACCATGTCCTTGGTGCTTTTTTTAAGTCCATACAACAATTTCTTGAGATTATACACCTTGTTCTCATGCCTTGAAATCTCAAAACTAGGTGGTTGTCCCACATACACTTCTTCTTTAAAGATGTCATTCAAGAAATTTTACTTGACATCCATTTGATGTACCTTCCACTTGTGTTGAGAAGCTGTTGCAATAATTGTTCTCACCGTTTCCATCCTTCCTACTAAAGAAAATGTCTCATTATAATCACTTCTAGGAATTTTCTTGTAGCCTTTGACAACTAGCCTTACCTTATGTCTCTAAATTTTACCTTCAGAGTGATTTTTGTTTTGTAAATCCACTTGACTTCTAATAACTTCTTTTGATACTTGAAGGTCAACTAATTCTTATGTTTTATTCTTCTCTATTACATGCATTTCTTCATCCATTGCTTCACACCACTTGCTATCCTTAACTGCTTTTTCAAAATAAATAGGATCAACTGTTGAATATAGAGAAAAATTTATTTCATCTTCTTTGTCATTATACCTTGACTACTCATAAATCTCTTGTACACTCCTTGTTCTCACTTGGTGTTGATTTGAGTCAGAAGATGATGAAGTTGCGTCATGGGTTGCTCCTTGTGTAACTTGTTGGTTGCTACCACTTTATGATTCACCCTTTTGTGAGATAAGGTTCCAAATCAATGCATTATTAGTTGTACCATCTGGTGTTTCAACTTTAAGAAGAGGCCCACTTTCCTTCGTTTGTGACTGTCACACTTCTTGTGCATCTCCCCAAGATGTATCCTCTATGAATTGAACATCTCACATGATTATTAGATCCTTTATTATTGGATTTTACAATCTATAATATTTGGATTGTTCATTATACCCGATGAAAATACATTTTTCTCCTTTATTATCCCACTTTGATCTTCTTTTCTTGCACTCCATCCAAAAACTCTTAAGTGCTCAACACTTAGTTTTCTTCCACTCCATGCCTCTTGAGGTATCATGTTATAAACACTCTTAGTATAACATATATTCAACAAAAAGAATGTTGTTCTAACTGCTTTAGCCTAATACTCATAAGGCAATCCTTTGGCTTTAATCATGCTTCTTGCCATCTTTTGAATGGTTTGATTTTTCCTCTCAGCTACACCATTTTGTTATGGTGTATACCTTGTAAATTGCTTCTTGATCCCATGTTCTTTACAAAAATTCAAATTTTTATTTAACACATATTCTCCCCCTTTATCTGTTCTCAATGTTTTTATGCAATGACCACTATGCTTCTCAACCGCGGCCTTGAATTTTTGAGTACTTCAAATGCCTCTGATTTTTTTTATTAAACATACACTCATATCCTTCTACTAAAGTCATCTATGAATGTTATAAAATACTCATTGTTGGATAAAGAGGAGTCTTTGTGGGACCACATAGGTATGAATTTATCAGCTCAAGTGGTGTACTTGATCTCCAAGTCTTCGTATGGGAAAGACATTTCTATGTTTCCTCCCCAATATGCAACCCTCACATACTTTATCAGGTTGTTTAATTGGGGCAACCCTCTTACCATTTTCTTCTTATAAAGAATATTCAACCCACCAAAACGTAAATGCCCATACCTAAGGTGTCATAGAGTAGATTGATCAATTATTATTGTTTTAAATGTTGTTTTTATCTCACTTTGCATCCTCAAAGGAAACATCCTATTTTGTGTCATCTTCATTGTTGCAAGCTGCCTATTGCTTCCACTTCTATCATAAATTATGCATTCTCCATTTTCAAATCTCACCTTATATCCTTTTTGGACTAGCTACCCAATGCTTAGAAGGTTATACTTCAACCATCGCACATAAAATACATCCTGAATTCATCTCTTATCACCTTGCTTGGTGAGTATGAATATGTTTCCTTTTCCCATCACGAAAAAAATTGTTATTTGTTCCCATATTTACTTCATATTTGACTACTTCAACTATATTGCTGAACATTCCTTTGTTTCCACACATATGGTTGTTACATGCACTATCTAAATACCATATTTGTTTGTTGCTTTGCTCAGCTACATTGCATGTTAAAAACAAGTTTCCACCCTTTTCATGTTTTTCATATTCAACCTAATTTGCATTAGTATAACTTTCATTATGATTTTTCATATCATACTCTTTTTTCCTACATTCACTAGCAAGGTGTCCATTCTCTTGCAATAATAGTATTGCATGTTTGATTTATCATAAATTTTTGTGGAACCACCTCTAAAAGTGTTTTTGCTACTTCCTCTTCCTCTTCGAAGTGGCTCTTGATGATTATTTCTTCCACCTTCTTGATTATTGCAAACTCTATATCTTCCTATATTGTAGGGTCCTCTCCCGCTACCTCTCACATTAACGTTTATCTTGAAGATTTGTTCATTGGAGGAACTCAATTTCTACTCATCATTTGTTCATGGGTTTGTAAAGAACCCATTAGTTTATCAACCATAATTTTTCTCAATTTCATCAACTCTTATATTGCTACAACAACAAGATCAAATCTAATTGGAATACTCCTCAATACCTATTCAATGATTCTATGCTCTTCAACATCTCCATTTGTCCTCATTTGATTTACTATGGTCATTGTCCTTGCGAAAAGATCATTGATGGACTATGATTCCTCTAGTTGTGTTGCATTTTCTCTTGTGCACGAAAAAAAGAAGAATTTGCATGAAAAAGATGAAAAATGCATTTTTGTGGGTTACTATAAAATCTTGTCACAAAGGAAACTATCATCAATAAGGATGTTGAATTCATTAAAGAATAAGTATAAGATGGATCTATTACTCCAATCACATTAGTGATACCTCCAAATGAAGATGAGGTGTTTGATTATCATGAAGATCCACAAGGTATCACTCTAGATACACATCCCATTACTCCCACAATTTAAACTCCAATGAGACAACACAATGGAGAAGCATTTAAACATGCAAGAAAGCACTCATCTTGCAGTTCTTGCAGCAGTGATTAATTAGGTCCTCACCCTCAATACAAATAAATCTCAAGGAAGACAAGAAGCTTGAGGGAAATATATGATGAAATATAAAGTGATGATAAATGTTGATTTACTCTAAGATTTTGCTCTATTTTCTCACGGTGATCCCATTCACTTAGAAGATGCAATTCAAGATGAAAAGGAGATATAAGTTATGGATGAAGAAATTGATTCCATTCAAAGAAATCATATGTGGGATCTTGTTAAGCGTCTTGATGGAAAACTAGTAATTGGTGTAAAATGGGTCTATAAGACCAAATATGATGCATATGGAAATGTGGAAAAGGATAAGGTAGGTTGGTTGTGAAGGGTTTTTCAAAATAACCTAGAATTGATTACAATGAAATATTCACCTCAGTGGCTAGAATATACACTACCCGAACTGTCTTAGCCATTGCTTCTCAGAACCAATGGAAAGTTTATTACATGGACGTTAAGTATACATTCTTGAATGTTGTTCTAGAATAAGACATTTATGTGCGATAACCACTTGGACATGAAGTTCACAGACAAGAACACAATCTATAGACTTAAGAAAGCTCTTTATGAGCTCAAGCAATCACCAAGAGATTGGTATAGTCACTTGAATCATACCTTTTGAGTAATGGATTCATTAGAAGTAGCAGTATACCCACATTGTATATCTAAATGAGCAACTATGGTCAAATTCTGATCATTTGCTTATATGTAGATAACTTAACATTCACAAGAAATTGACCAATAGACTTCTTTCAGTTGGCAATGAAGAGAGAATTTAATTTTAATGAAGTATTTTCTTGGCATCGAAGTTAATCAGTTAAATGATGAAATTTTCATATGTCAATCAAAGTATGATCATGATGTGTTGAAGAGATTCAAGATACAGAATAGTAAGGCAACATCTATGTCAATTGTCATAAGTTTGAAGCTAAGTAAAGATGATAAGGGATCCAACGTTTATCCAAACTTATGCAAAAAAAAAATGTTGGTAGTCTGATATACTAGATGACCACAAGATTTGATATTACATGTATGGTGTAAGTGTTAATTCAATGTTTAAGGAGTCTCACAAGAATTCCTATTGGAAATCTAAGAAACGAATTTTAATATATATAGCTAAAGTAACAAGACATGGAATTTTATATTCTGTGTCAAATGATTTCAAGCTAGTTGGTTATATCAACAGTTATTTTATAGGAAGTGTAGACGATAGAAGTAAACCCTTGGATATTTTTTCCACTTTCAATGAGTTACAATTGCATGGGCTTTTAAAAAATAGTTAATTGTTACCATATCTTCAACAAAAGTAGAGTATGTGGCAGCCACATTTGTTGGATGTCAATCGATTTGGATATGCATAGTGCCATCAAACTTAATGCATGAGCAAGCATAAGAAACCCATATATTTTGTGATAACAACTTTGCTATCGCTTTGTCCAAGAATAATGTGTTCCATAAAAGGAGCAAGCACATCAATACATGATATCAGTTCATTAGGGAGTTAGGAATCAAAGGAGAAATGTCCTTCGACTTTTGTAAATCAAAAGATTAGTTCATTGATATCTTCACCAAGCCCTTAGTAAAGGATGATTTTGAATATATCAAAGATTGTCTAGGAGTTATAGACATCAAAGTCACGTTGAAGGGGAAGTGTTGCAAACTTTCCTATCCTTCTCATATAGCAAGCGACTAGCTTCAATTAGAGAAGTCATTTCCTTTCACACTGTTACCAAAGGCGCTCCAACAAACACATGTTAGTGTACCTTACACGTGAACTCAGTCAAACAAGCGATTCCCATGAGCCACTGAGATCTTAAGATTAGTCATTTTCATGCTTTATCTTGTAGTTCATGTTACTATTTAGTTGTTTAAAATTTCATCTTTATATGTGATGTTTCAGATCATATTTTGTAAGCAAGTTTATAAAACACCAAAATATTGCTGAAATTACAATAGAAATCATATTATATATTTGAGTTTGTGTACAAATATACTATAGTATATTTTTATACTTGCTTCATTTTAAATCTGCCTAGTATACATCCTCTAGAACGATTGACCCCTTCATTCCTTCAATTCAATCCCATTTATACCTGCTTAAATTCAAGCTCATGCAGATCTCTTTTAAGAGATTTATAATATGAGCAAGCAAGTATTAATTACTGCACTAAATACGATTTAATAAGATAATCCGTAAGATATGTGAAAACCCTCTACAAACGTCTAGGAAGGGGCGTCATATTTTTTTTATCTCTACCGACAATTATGCACTTCCAATTTGTGTGTTCAACTGAATTTTTCACCCCAGGAACAGAGCAACTCTAAAGTTTTTAACCACTTGAAATATTTTTAAAACTATTTTAAGGCTTCCTCTGGAACATTATGATACTCTTGTAGCACTCGTGTCAACCTCAACTTTCCTTTCCTCCGGATGGATTCTTTGTTGTAATTCAAAATGTCGATGTAAAATTTTATGCACAATTTTATCCCACCAAAAACAAAACAAAAAACCTGTCATTTTTTTGTGGATTGTGAATAAAAAATTGTAGATTTTTATGGACGGTGGAAAATATCAGATCATTGATATATAAACTATCAGCTTGTACATATGGGTAGTTTAACTGAGAATTAACAATTCATGGGAAAGAATTCTTACACTTCAGAACAAACCTTTAAAACTTCATCAACAAGTGAACACCTCTAAGAAGTTTTGGACTTATTCACCAGGCATTCCAACGATTGGATTCTTCTCAACTTACCCTCCTGATGGGTTTCAAATTACACTCTCCCATTAAACAAGGTTGCATTTTGCAATTAATTAAAAATATGTATCACTTGAAAAAATAAAAAGGCTTCTTTCTGGCTAGTTAAATGTGTAGATTAAGTTTGAAACTCCATAAGATGGGACCTTCATAACCCACCCCGTCTTCATCATCAACTACCAAATCAAACATTTCACAGTCACAAACTAGTTTAATAATGAAGAATTTACGTTCTTCAGAGAAAAGTCACAAATTTAAATCCAACAGACCCAAAACTATGCCCGCCTGACATCCGGGATGGGACTATAAAACACTTACTATTAAAGGTCACCCATTTGCTGTTCCAGCGGGTGGAGAGACGCAAGCCACTGTCAGCATCCCACACATGCACAACATCGTCAGTGCAAATAAACGCCTGGCACGGGTTCAAACTCCCAAGAACCATCCTGTTATTATTATTAGTATTATTACCACCTCTGCCAATCGTGCTCGTAGAATTCTCATCTGTTTCTAGTTCGTCAAAGGAAAACCTGCCACCAACTTCAAAGTCTGTAATTTGACGTATTCTCGCAGTAACGTTTCTGACGCCATCCTCGTTTGTGTCCACGGTTTCAACTAGAAACTGTTGTTGATTGACGACCAGGGATGAGATTTGACTGTTGGTCCCGCCCATCAAACCAAGTTGTGGACAGGTAAACCAGTTTAAATGGCAGTCCCGTTATAATATTATGTTTATTTTACCTTAACTTTTTAAGTTACATTTTTCGAATATATAAAATTTGTAGTTATTTTTTAAAACTATATTATTTCTAACATATAATAATTCTTAATATTTCCATTTTTTTATATTGTTTAAAGCACAATTGTGTAGGGCAAGGCCTTCTCATTAGGGACACAGCTGGAAGAGTTTCTCTTTCACTTGGCCCCTGTTCTTGGGAATTGGGGAGATAGCTGGGAGGACTCTTTAACGCTGGGTGGAAGGACAAACAGTTTTCACCAGGAGCGTTTCCCGGAGACACCGACCTTCATGGTGGGGTCGGTATCACTAATAGTAGACAACAGACGATGTATGTTACTCAACATGGAGGTAATAGAGATCAGGTTTCACTGTTGTGTACAAGATCAGAATCGTAGAATCTGAAGTCGAGAGATTATTCCCGAAGGCTGCGCTTGCCCTGACCGGCCTGAGCAAAGAACTCTTCCAGTACAGTAAACTTTCTACAAATAAATTCAAAGATGATTTTAAAAGCTGTAAAATACATTTAAAGATGTCAATAATGTCAGGGACGGGCGTCAAATCTCATCTCTGTTGAGGACATTTTCTTCTCCACTGAATGACACCGCCTCTTTCAGCCGGGTAGCCGTGAGAAGAATTCCGTCGTTGTTAATCCTTACGCCGCCTACGCGCTACGCCTGAAATGTCAACAGACGCCAACCTCTTAGCGCCTCCGAGTCAGTTATATCTCCGGCATTAAACACCAGTTACCCTGTCACTGCGTCGCAAATATGACAGGCATGGCCGGGAATACCGGCATACAATCCCACCCGGAACCTTAAACAGCCGGTGAAGTAGACCAGCGTGTCGTCGTTCACCACATTGCCTGTATGCGCGCACCGAACGTGCCCGCTCAAAACACTGCCAACAAACACACTTCGTCAAATGACGCCAAAACAAACCCATCGTCGATCATAAAATTTCAGGCGATGGCCCTAGACAACGGCGTTAGAAGATTCTCGTGGGCGGGCTTCATTGTAGCAAGTTAACACATTCTTTCCTCGTCAAACTGAACATATGGACGGTCCCGTCAAAAAACCTGACGGCTAAATATCCCGGCGACTGCGCCAAGCACTTGCAGGCGGCTCCGGCGCCATTGCCGCTTGAATCGCTACACACTTCGTCTACAAATCGTAGTGTATTTGGATCTGTTAAAGACGAAAACTTGAGGCCGTCAAGTGAAGTCAGATATATTTGTAAAGCCATGATTGAGTCTCCAGAGTTGTTTGGTTTGTGCCCCAAATACGTCTTGCGAGGGTTTCGCACAGTATTTCCGAATTGGAAACAGTCTGCCGGGTGGAACACAGGCACAGTATATGATCACTGCTCTTTCCAGCCAAAGGCACAACATAAAAACCCATTGAAGTCTTTCTTAACGCTTTATGTGTGACACTTCGAAGCCAAATACGGGATGACGATAGTCGATTTGATGATAAGGTGGACGGATATGTCATAAATTTGAGCTCTATACGGTCGAGATATTTTTTAAAGTTTACTGAACAATGCAGGAAAAGCAGAAAACTAACGGATCCGTGCTCTGTAAACCGTAAAAGACATATATTATTTAATATTATTAGTTTATAGTTTTAGTCTTCTCATGGACAGCGATTTTCAGGGAGTGACCTTACCCTAATTTTATGTAACAAAATTTACGAGTCTCAAAACAAACACGACAACGGGATTCGGGAAAGATAAACAGAAACCCTAGCAAAACACACAAAATGAGAACGATTCTTTGCTCAAAAAACATGGCAAGCCTAGCTTAGATTATTATTCAAAACCCGCCGCCATAGAAAGTAATCAATAACAGTAAAGCTTTAACGGCAAATAACTGAACCGCATATTAGATCCCAAAAACTTATGATATACAGGCGTGTTCTTGAAAATTTGCAATTGATAGCATCAAATTTCTTCGCCGACAATAATCTTAAGCTAAAACCTTACAAACCTACAATAATCGCAAGCCAAAACCCTTGGTTTTCAAGATTTTCAGACAAAAATCAGTTAAAAAAAATTATTTGGTTTCCGAAAGTAACACCTACACAAATCTCAGCCAAACCAGTTCTTAGGTTTTCAATATTCACAAAAAAAAACGCCGTTATTGTCCATTGAAACCACTTCATTTCTAGTTTTTTTACAGCTAGGAAATAACGGTCGAATTTAAGCTCAAAGAAGCCATTTTAGGCCATATCATAGGTGGATTTACTGTTTGACACTTCTTATCTTCTGAGATTTTGTTGTGACTAAAAATCATAAGGTTAGAAAATGAATACGAACCTGAAACAAAAGCACAACAGCAGGCGCAGCAGCGAGTAGCGTCACTTCCCTCGCTACCGCCTCCATTACCAGTCTTAGCTGAACCCTCTGTCTCGTGTGATCGTGGTCTTACTCTCCTAGGGGAAGATGCAGCCTCACCTGCCTAGGATTATCTCTGGACCGGTACAAAGGGAGCTTACCGAAGCTCCTCTTCTCTCAGGTTGACGAGACATTCAGTACTTTCTACATTTTTTATACTGAAAATCACATTGGGAAGGTAAGCAAAATGGTGTGGTTAGGCAAATAAATAGGAAAATCAGGAACAAAACATAAACGTAGCTGTACTTAGTGTTGCGCGGCGGGACCGTAATATGACCACCGCTCGAGGCTGGTTCGCTTCCCTAATATCTAGGACACTACTATTTCATGTCGGACAGCGGGGTTGAATTTGACGTCCATTCACACGTTTTTTAAATTTTAATGATTTCAGCCCTAAGCAATTTCTTAAATTTATGACTGGCATATCTACTAGCAATCTTACGCGAAATGTATGATGGAAACGTTGAAGGGCATCGATTCACGAAGTCAAAATGGAGGGAGATAAACAATGGGAGAGGAAGCGGGACAAAAATGAAGGATTTGAGGATGGAGAAGTGCAAGGGAGAGGAAAGTGGATTCGGAGACAAATGCGAAAGTCTACCCTTGAATAGCGACATGGTAATGGCTATCGAACGAAGGAGAAAATTTGTGTTCTATAAGACGTAGGACAAGTGTTTCCCGAGACATAAAATAATATAAGGAGTGCTCTAAAAGTACTATTGAAGCCAACAATTGTTTGAGATTATAGCTTTTTGTAAAACTTTGCAGGCCCCCTTTTAATTTTTAGTTGGAGCAATTGTAAGGAAATAGGCAATGCAAAAACAATCGTCGAAAATTAATCGTATCTAATAGATGGCCATAAGAGAGAAATTATGTACTTAATGTACAATGTAATTTTTTAATGTATTGTTTAAAAGCTTTTCTCTATACAAATTATATTTGATGGGCATAAGCATGTATCATAAAATTGTTTAAATTAATGTAAAATGTTATTGTAATAAAATAGTACGTGTTTTGATCAATAAGAAAAGAAAAAGAGTGTTGGGTTGGTGATGTAGTTAATTTTGAGAAATGAAAATACATAATAATTGATAAAAAAAAACGAGGAATACCCATAAAACATGAGAATGCAAACTAAAAAAACAAATTCTGGCTTTAAAACATAGGAATGTTAAGTGGCCTTCAAATATTCATCTATTAGATTCAAACACAATACACTTTACTTGTTACCTCTGATTTGTTAGCAAAACATGAGAATGCAAACTAAAAAAAACTACAAAGGGGTTCATGATATCAAGGGTAAAAGATATGAAGCATGTATCACCAACTTTCATATCTTCAGAGATAATATTTAATCAATTGACCTTAAAATAACAACTTATCTAAAACATTACGCAAAAGAAGCATATAAACAATCTTGATTTATGAGTTGTTGAATGGGATGACCTCAAGTGGTAAATCATCGAGGAAATTCAGCAGATCCAACTGACATTTCAAACTTGCAAGGATTTCAACCTGATCAAATTTCCTGTTTCTATCATTTATACCTTCTGATTACACCAATCCAGACAAGAAATTACATCTCTCCAAAAAATAATGAAGTAAGAAATCTTATATATCAGGTTGATAACATCAAGTAGGTTAACAAACAATAGCTAGCAAATCAATATCGTAATGACCATGTTTCTACTTGGATAATTACGAACAATGGCTAGGTGGACTTCAACTCCACTTCCATCTGTTTAGAGTCTATCAGAAGGTTGAGACTCACCTGGGGACTCGTGGGTACATGTACATGTGTAGGGATAGCCTGGACCCCATTTCAGATAAGAGGACAAATAAGAAATATAGCCACCAGAAGATGTAGGTAAAGGTAAGGACACCATGAATAAGGATACAACCATATTATACATAAATATGGTCACCAGAAGGCATAAATACAAGGAAAGGGGCACCATTTCAAATAAGGGAACATGATTAAATGAATAAGGGCACAACTGTTAAAATAAGTAAAATCAAATTTTTTAGCTGTTGTTAGTTGGGATAGTTTCTCATCGTATTTTCTTTACCTATTTCTAGTTGGGAAAGTATTCGAACGTGGTGGTTGGAAACTTTTCTGTTGTTGTTGTTTTATGTATATATTTCACTTTTCTCTCAATAAAAGCATAAGACATTTTTGTTGCATTTTGTCTGAGTAAAATATAACATTTTTATGCTCTCTGCCTCTCGTGATTTTAATCACAGTTTCATTGTTGAGTATTATAATTTATGGTTTATTCATTGTGTATTGGCATTTGTTTTTTAGTTTTTTTTACATTTTTTTCTAACATATGGTATCAGAGCCGGTTTGAAATGACAACGAATGCTAACAGTAAACATCTGCAAACTCCTAAATTTAATGGGGAAAATTATGATTTTGGAGTTTTCAAATGAAGATTTTTTTCAAATCACAGGAGTTATGGGATCTTGTGCAAAATGGGTATTCAGAACCAGAAGATGTAGTGGCATTAGCAGCACTCACACAAAATGAAAGGGATTTTCCGCAGGATACTAGGAAAAAATATCAGAAAGCATTATTGTTCATAGTGTAGGTATAGACACTAAACATTTGCACTCAAATATCTTCATTTAATTATCCCATTTGCAATAGATTAATTATATCGTCACATTGCATTAATCACGATTAAATAAAATATTTCCTCATAAACATTAATATTATATCCCATGATATTTTAATTCACCTAAGTAAGCTCCCTAAATATTATTTAAAATTTCCCCTAAATCCTTTTCCCAACACTCTATCATGGGTATTTTTATAAATCCCCATTATCTTACCAAAATCTTATATTATCACAAATAATCATTTATTTGTATGTTTGAAATATCTTAATAAAACAAGTTAATACATATCCTAAACAAACCTTGGCTAAATTAGATCATATCTAACTAATAAAATCCTTTCCCTGACACCTCATTAGACAATACAACACTTTTAAAACCGACCCACAAACCCATCCTTCGAAATTTCGAATAGAAGGCTCAAATTAGGAATTTGTTCCCAAACAAACTCAAGAATCTTGAAATCGCCAGTGATTATTTAAACCCAACTCGCAATTCCTTTTCAGGATCATTTTCTCATAGTCTCAAACCTCTGTCTTCTATCAAGGCATGTTATTGACATATTACACCAACAACGAAAAAACATCATCCAGGCACCAACATCTGAGAATCATTTTTGAGTTTAGTCGGCAGTTGAAAGATCTCCAATTAGCTTTAAGCCCCATTCACCACCCCTGTTCAAGGTCAGAGTTTATCCTGCAATCATGTTTCTTCATTGAAATCTCTCATTTTGATTTATTAACTGACATTAGTCTGTTGAAAACTCCATAGTCTTGAATTATAGGGATCAAAACATTACAATTTTATTAAGTTGTTAATATCTTGCAGAATCACCTGCGATTCCTACACATTCTGCTTACCTATAACATTTATCTAGTTTTATCTATCTTTTCTATTATATTCTTGTTGCCGCTAACACATTTTTCAAGCATGGATTGTTTAGATGGCTTGTAGTCATTTTTATGTGCCCTTAGAACAACACTCTAATCCCATGTGTGTCATCCTATCACCCAGCGGGTGCTGGGTGCTCACCTGAGGCACGAGCGAGCACCGAGCCCCTCCTTTATGTGAGCATTGTGAGAAGATATTGCCATTGACAAAAAATTAGATGCAGAAAGGTAAATGATCATGCATTCATTGTGAGATCATATGATGAGCTATTACATCAACATACCTATCCAGATAACAAGAGAAACATCATCTAGTGAGCAAATCTGATTCATAACATAAGGAAAAAACACTAGGGTTTGTGCCCATGAACAATATATTTAGAACAAAGACATATATTTATATTGATCATAGTTCCAGTAACCACATTACATTCACAAGGGTCATAATAGACCAAATGTATCAATACAAATCTAACTCATTCATCATAAATTATAACTATGCTTCCCTTATTACAATGATTATCATAGACCCATCCCTCTAGATATACTACCATTTCTACAATCCTCTAAAGATAACCCTAGCCCCTAGAACCTCCTAATATTCCCGCAGAGCTTCGCCTTCCATCCTCTCTATGATGATCTTGATGCTTCTCTCTATCTTCGTCCGGGTGTATCTTTCCTTTTCTTTAACATATCTCTATAAATAGGCTTAGTACCCACCACCATGCCTTCCTCCAGGAGCAGATCGAATGCCAAGTGTTCCTGTGGTCCTCCAATGGAGCCTGTTTGTTCTGATCCGAGCTCTCCACTTTTTTTAACGATGACTTCCTTGGAATATTCCACGTGTGGAATATTCTTTCCTCGACCACCAAGTCGCTAGGCTGGCACCTTATCCACTTTGCATGCATAGTCAAGTCATGTTTTTCCTCAGTTCTTCTTGGAATACTGAATATGACAGTCTTGAGATCCTTTATTCTGCCTTGTGCACGCGCCATGGTTTCTACTAAACCCTTCTTTAACCCTTGTCCTTTGTGCTTTTACCCCGCATGCCCTTATCCTTACTAGTCCCTCAGACACACATTCCCTTTGGAACTTAGCCAATATTCTGAGGCCCAACATCACCCCACACTAAGCTTGTTCTCCATCCTCGGAAACATCCTCTCTTCAAAGAAATAAAGAATGGCAGGACTTTGAATGGTTGGAATAAAGAATGAAGGAATGAAGAATGAGAAATGGAAGAAATAAAGAATGGAGGAATGAAGAAGAATCTATTTATTATTGAAGGATGAGTGGGAAATCCTTCCTTATATCTGCCTCAATATTCTCCCATGCATCCACTTCACCCCATGCCTATTGACAGAGGTCACCTACTAGGGTACTTACCTCAGCAAAACTTAGTTCATCACCCTTAGCATTCAACGTGCTCACAATGTTTTCCAACTGCTTGTTGAGGTCGTCCAATGCATCCATCCTATGGGTGATCTAGGGATATAATTCCTTGAGCTGATTTTTGATCGAGCCCGATAAGGTCTCAATGGCTTCTGACTTCTTCTCTACTTCGGCCAGGATCTTATCCTGGTCTACCATGTTTCCCTTATTTTTCTCCTAAAACTCCTTGAGATCTACCTCATGTGTAGCAACTAGAATGCTTGCTACTCTATCTCTGTCAGCACAATTATCATAAACAACTTCAACTATCTGTGTGGCAGTTTTTACAGTGGCAAGGAGCTTAGTGTACTGAGTGACTATCTTCACAACCTTATGCTTTTCCTCTTTTCCTAGCACACCAGTGCCTCTTTTGTTGACTCTAAGACAAGTGGCCGCCTTTCCATCATAAGGATGCGAGTCAAGTCTTCTAAGCACTGCAAGGTCAACTCATATTTTTTTTTCAGGCGGGTTCAGATCTGGATGCTTCAAGAGAATAACATTTGTAATCATCTCAATTTTCTTGTATACCTCGTGTACCTTTACCTTTTCCTCCCTCAACTCGTACCTTAACAGTGTGTTGATCAATTCTTCCTGCTTTAGATCCTTGTTCTTTTCAATGAGCTCCTCATTTTTCTTCTCCAATTCCCCTTCTAGGAATCTCACCCTGTCATTCCTCCCAAAGAGTCTTTCCTCCACCTCAACCAACACCTTGTTGAGTGCATTGCAAACTTTCTCATTTGATAGTTGTTGAGCATTTACCAGTGGGGTTATACCTTTGTTCTCTAGTAACTTCATCAGGGCCATTTGGCTTACTTTGAATTCAGGTTCATCAACATGGGACTCAAACACCCAAGATAACGTTTTCCTAGTTCGGGGGTACGCGCCCTCTTCCTCGAATGAAGACCATGCAATGAATTGGTCTATTGGCATGGTACTCTTGAAGTGCGTGTGTAATACCTTACTTGGATCATTTATGTAGCTCATCTCTTGCCCTTACACCACTACCACACCTTTTCCTCCTATGTGTGCTACTTTTGGAAAGCTCATTGCTAGGCTGAGATCTCCACCCATGCTTCCATACTCCTTCCCTACACTTTCCTCCTCTATCTCCTTGAGTATCTCATCAGCGCTTCGCTCCAATTCCTACTGCACTAACTTCTCTATTATGCCCGATACTTCTTTTTCTGCGGTCTCTTCTATCTACTCGTTGGTGAGGCTAGGGTTCCTCTGATCCTTTGTATTTACTTCTTCACTTTCCCCTTTTCCTTGAATGCCTTCCTCTTCTCCACCCTTTTCTTCATTTCCTTCATCTTTGGAGTCATGCATCTTGTACACCGGATGTTCTTGAGCCTCTTCATGCTTGTTATCATCCCTTTCACCTCTGTAGGCCTCCAAGCTCTCTGTTTCTTCTGATTTTTCCTCCTTTGCTTCCTTATGCTTCTTCCTAACTGGTGACTCCAGTATAGGAGACTCTTCCTTTTCTTCTTCTTCTGCAAACCACTCCTTCCTTTGTGATTCCTCTTATGTAGGAGGCTCTTCTTGTTCTAGCACCTCTTCCTTAGGTGACTTTTCCTTTTCCTTAATGGGGGATTTCTTCCTCCATGCATATGTGCTTGGCTTGGCACCTGACTCTGACGCGCCCACAAATTGTGTTGTCTGCACACTTGGTGCTTTCTTCTCTGGCACCTCTTCCCTCTCCCTTTTTCTTGGCACGACCTTCTTTCTTCTAGTGGGGTCTTCTAGGATGGAGACATCACTCTTCAAGCAGGTTCCCTTCTCATACTTTGGCCTAATTTGTAAATATACCCTTGCTGCGGTCCTTCCAATAATTGGCAGCGTCACCGGTTTCATCATGTGCACCTCATGGGAGATATACTTCTCCACATAAGCGTGCTTCTTGGAATATACCAGATTTCTTCATAGCTCACGGTGGTCTTGGTCCACCTCACTAAGGTCAAACCTTAGTATTTTTACTTCTTTAAAGCGATTGACCTCTGCTTGAAAGTACTACATGGTGAAAGAGAAAGGTAGCTTGCACCATGGAATCTTGGTCCCATCTGTCAATATGAATATACCAATGCAGAAATGTTGGTAGATAGTGAATTCAACCTCTGCTTGTACTAGCACTGGAAATTGTTTGGGTATCCTCCATTCTGTTTCGAATGCGTCATGGATCCTCTTATACCATTTCTCCAGGCGCACCTTGTGGGTGGCCGTCATGGTGTCACAAGTGTATTTTTCAAATCTTTTTGCGGGGGAAGGGTCTTCATCTGGATATTCCCATACAAAATTCTCTGGCCCATTGGGCACTCCAATCTCTGAGAAGATGATGGTGAGGAGGACATTGCCAAACATTATCTTCTCTCCTTCATGCATGACACTGATGATTTCTTCTGCAATGAAGGAAGATAGGTTATAGATGGTTCCTTTCACAATCTTTTGGCACACATTCAACCATGAAAGTTGTTTATCTATTTCCACCCCTCTTTCCCATTCAACTTGGATACCAAGCACATGACCATTCTCAGCACTGGGTTGGAGATATCTGAAATATCGAAGTAACGAGACCCCTTCTTATAGTCATAAGCATGGGCTATCTCCTTAATGGCTTCCTTATCCTCCAGGTCATCATCCAGTGGCTTTCCTTCACAGAAAAGGACAATAGATTTAGAGATAAGTTGAGGGGTTATGTGCATTCTGTATCCTGTAAAGTAGAAGTGGTCCTCATGCATGCACAACATCAACCATTGGTATAAACGCTCAAGATTTCCAAAATAGGGCAACTCATACAGCTGTCACAACATGGCCTTCTCCAATTTACCTTTACCTTATCATCATAGATCAACATTCCTTCTGGTGTCCTATTATCCATCATGCAAACTAGATCTAACGTCATCTCCTTCTCTGTGGTGCTTGTGCGGTTGTTATAGTCGCTCACGACCATCTTCCTCATGTGGGATACCCACTCTTTTCCAAAGTAACACTCCATCTAGCTACTGCATCTCCGAATACCACTCCTCGTTAAAACTATTGGTGGCACTTTGTTTTCCCTTGCCCTTACCATTCTTTGGTAAGAAGGTTTCCTTATTTGGTGCAATCTTCTTATCGGGTTAAAATAAACTCTTCTTTGCTCCTTTTCCTCACTCTGCTCAAATATGTGGCTTAACTTTGTGAAAGAATCATTCTACTCTCATGCCGTAGCTATAGAACCCTAACCTGGAAAACTCTTCCACAAGATGGTGTACTCCACTGAAACCTCCCTACACCCATGTACTCCTTCCACGCTGGTTTGCAGATTACCTTAGTCACACACTCAGATTATTGCGATTCTTCCTTCACACAAATATTTTTGTGTCAATGCCCTATTTCACAAGAGCTTCTTCAATATCATGATAAAAAACTAACTAATAGTGTGCTCAATCCTTTACTTATAGCTTTTTCTTCTTTACCACAATAAATTTTATGCCACCTACCAACAAACTTAGCATTAAATGTGGCTTTTTCCACCGAATATGATCTTAAGAACTCTTTCTCACATGCCCAATCCTGTGCAAAAAATCCTTACAACCTTCTGGCACGAAAAAATCCTTATTGGCCGAAGACTCTTACACGCGCGTCTGTAGCGCCAAAGGCATTTCTTCTGCCCTTGACCTAATTTTTTCCCTCGCCTACTTCATGTTGTTCATGCACTTCTCATCCCTTGTCGGTGGTCTTTATAAAGCTATCATGATACCAAAATTTCTTGTCCACCTTTTCCATGCGCACTCTCCTACCTTACACACTTTTTATCTTTAAATTTGGGTCATAAGAACACAACTTTCACTATCAACTTTTATTTCACTTCCCACCATTCCACTCCACACTAAAACAAATACATGGTCCTCTGCATATACACATTCTTTTGAAATCAATAAGTGGTTACCGGTGCACAAGGCACGTAAAACAACACCAACAGAAGAGAAAAAGCAACGAGAAAGGGAAACACAAGGAAAAGAAATGCATAAAAGGAAATCCTAGGCTAACTAGAAATATTCCCATATTTACAAACACAAGGGAGACTTATTTATAGTAGGGCTTCAACCTACTCCTATTGAAATGGCCTGGTAACCTTGTCCCATCTAGCGCTTGTACTTGGAAAGTGCTCAAGTCAAGGATGTATGAGATGATATATGGCCCTAACCAATGGACTTTCAATTTCCCAGGATGGTGAAAAAAGTTGGAATCATATAAAAAACCATTTGCCCAACATTGAGTTGTTTGCTTTTAATATGGCGATCATGCCATGCTTTCTGTCTTACCTTTTCAATCTTCTGACTCCATCTAGCAAGTGATTGCCTTTAGTATAGCTGCATTAGCTTCTCCATGAAATCTTGAATTGCTTGTTCATTAGCTAACCCTCATGTGCACACAATACGTAGCTATGGTAACATGAATTTAATTGGAAAAACATCCTTCACGTCGAACACCAACTTAAATGGTGTGGCTTTGTTCAACCTTTTTTAGGTTGTCATGTATGCCCATAGGATGAATGTTACCTTGTCATCCTAATATTGTCTTCCGACATCGCAAATATTCATCAACGTGTGACTCAAAATTTTGTTAAATGCCTCTGCAATTCCATTAGCTTGTGGGTGATAGGGGGTAGTCTTATGACGGGCCACTATGAACTCTGCTAACAAAATCCTGACTGTTTCATTCAAAAAATGTGTACCCCTGTCACTAGTGAAGCTTAAATGACATCCATACCTATTGATTATGTTCTCCCATAAGAATCTAGCAGTTGTCATTGTTGTACAGTCCCTTGCAAGTGTTGCCTCTGCCCACCTTGTTAAGTAATTAGTGCAAGTGATGATATAGAGTGAACCAGTCCTTCGCGCACTAGGTGAAATTGGTCCTACAAAATCAATAGCCCATTTTTCAAATGGTTCTGCGCTAGCTATTGGCCTCAAGGGAATTGCATCCCATCTTTCGGGCTTGCCAAGGCACTGGCAATGGTCACATGCCTTGTAAAACTCAATGCAATCTTGGTATATACTTTCCCACCAAATCCCTGTGAGTAGAATCTTTCATGCGGCGGCATTCCTCGCATAGAGCCCTCCTGTAATCCCACCATGTGCTTCTTCCATGATTTCAATGCGCTCATGTTCTAACATGCATCGGCAGAAAACCTCATTATGGCCTAACTTGTAAATGTCTATGCTAATTAGCATGTAGGGCGCGATGCGTATAGCTAATTGTTTCATCTCCAAATATTTCATTCCTTTTGGCACCACACCTTTTTTGAGAAACAAAGAAATATCCTCTAAGGTAGATGGCATGTGCCACAATCTAAATAATTACTTGTCTAGGATAACATCCTCTTGATGCTCTGTACATCCTCCCTTGAGTCAATTCTTGATAAATGGTCAGGCCTTGAGTTACTCTTTCCTGGTTTCACAATAACTGTAAACTCAAACTCTTGAAACAACACGACCCAACGAAATATGCACCCTTGCCAAATGAGCTTGTTTGCCAAGTACTTCAAGGCCACGTGATCTGTGTAAAATATGAAGGGTTTTTCCAGTAGATATTGCTTGAACTTATGAAGCGTGTAGATCATCGAAAGTTATTTGTGCTCAATATTGGTGTAGTTCTGTTCTGCTAGTGTCAACTTCCTACTTGCAAAGAAAATAAGGTGATCAACAATCCCTTCTCCAAGTTGTGCTAGGACTGCTCCAATACCTATCCCGAAGGCATCAACATCCACATGGAAAGGTTTATCCCAAGAGGGAAACCGTAATATGGGAGAAGTGACAATTCTATTCTTTGAAGTGTGAAATATAGCTTGCTGCCCCTGTTCCCAATGAAACAAACTCTTGTGTTTTAGTAACTTTTCCAATGGCACGGTGATCTTGGCATACCCCTTGATAAATTTTTGGTAGTATCCTGTGTGCCCAAGGAATCCGTGCATTGTGCTTTGACTCGTAGGCTCCTACAACCTCGTGATAATAGTAACCTTGGCAGGATCCACTAATAAACCTTCTGTACATATAATGTGCCCCAACAGGTTCCCAAATGGAGTAGCAAAAACACACTTCTTAATGTTGAGGGATATCCTCAACTATCGATCCTTAACTATCGACGTCTCTAAAACATCAGTCTCAAATTATCGCAATGGTCTTTCACTAGTCCATACATCATCCAGTCATCAACGTAGACTTGCAAAAATTTATGGATAAAATCCTAAAATTCCTGGACCATTACGAGTGAAAACATAGTCGGCGTGTTCTTTTGTCCAAAAGGTGTGACCGTATAGGAAAAATCTCCCCATTCAGTGGTGAAAGTTTTCTTTTATTAGTCTTCTTTGGAAATTATAACTTGATGGTATCCAGAGAATCCATCCGTGAAGGAATAGATTTCGTTCCCGGCCACTCCCTCCAGAATATCCTCAGTAAAAGGGGTTGGGAAAGGATCAATTACACATATGGCATTCAAGTCCTTGTAGTCAACGTAGATCCTTATCCTTCCATCCTTTTTAATAATGATGACCATGGGACTTTCCCACTCTGATTCCTCTATAGATTCAATGATGCTTGATGCTATCATATTGTCTATCTCTTCCTTGACCTTGATGTAAAAATTTGGATTAATTCTCTAAGGCCTTTTTCGGATCAGGTGTGCACCTTATTTCAACTTGATCTTCATCTCCCCCAAGGAGTGGTAAACGCCTTTAAGCTCATGGTACCCGCACGGAAATAAATCCTGAAACTCATGAAAGAGATCAATGATTTTCAAAACTTCCTTCTTCGACCAATAGTCTTCGATAATGGCCTCCTTAGGTTCAGCCTCCAAACCAATGTTAACCTTCTTTGTTTTTAAGGGTTCATGGTATGTGCTTGCTTTCTCATCAGCACTATCAACAATTTCGTGCGTAGCTTCAGTATGGTTAGCATCCAAACTCTCCATCTCTTCACCATATATTACGTAGACCATATTTCACTTTTCTTTCTCTATACATGCACCTTCTAGCTGCATCTCTTTTGATTCATCTTCATCAAAGTGCATCTCAAAAATAGGTTCACCCAACAGTTCCAATATCCTATACTCCACCATAGCACTATCTTCCATCATAAGGTACTTTACAATCTACAATGCCTTATCCAATGATGGTTTAGTACTCTGGTACTCAAAAGCATGAATGAGATCAGTCATCAGCCCCTATCAATTCCCTGTCTGGTGGTGCATGTCTGAGTGAATGTACCATGCACGTTATCATCCTTGCAAGGTGAAAAGGCATCCGTGCCTTCCATCCATACTTTCTCACATGCTTGGACGTGAAATGAGGTGGGTTCCTTCCCATGGTAGTCTCATATTATAGTGGGTGCATTGCTTTAGGATAACCTTATAGAGAACATGATTCTCACCTCGCACCACTCTAGAAGGCTATCACAATGAGTTGCCCACTAGTGTGTTACGGTCCCAAGAAATTTATAGGTGAGCATCCTTCTTATTTCGACCTCATTTCTCCATTGATCCTCCATTCCTGCAAGAATTCATCAGGGTTGTCCCCTCTAGAGTAACTTGGCAATTTCTTCCCTCCTAGGTTCCTGAATGAATGCATCAGGCTGAATGCACCTTTGCTACCCTTGTAACAGATCCTCTTATCTGTCACCCAATTAAATCATAAGTCTTGTGCACCCAATTTTCACACACCACACTAGTTTTATCACTCACGGACTGATCATCTTCAAACTAGATAACTCCCTCTATAGGGTGAATCACCTCAGGGTCCCTGATAGAGCGCACATGGATCCTATCGAGAATTTAATCTCCCAAGGGATTAGTATATGGCGTTTCTTTCCCATTGGTTGAGGGGATGAAGACCCGCTCCTCATTGTTTTCAAAACTTATGTATCCCTTATTGAACCTTAGGTTGGCATTATTATTATAACACCAAGGGCACCCAAGTAACAATGGAAAGTTGTCTGCCTCGGCTAGCGCCAAGACTTCAAAATCCCCAGTGAACGTTTCCCCTTGGATAGTGATAATAATGTCCTTCAAGATGCCAATGGGAATTACCTTTATTTTGTTAGCCCAATACAACACCTTCGAAGATGGCAGTAATAGGGGCCTTCCCATTTGATGCCATGCATCTAGGGTGAGAACATTGACCTTCGCGCTCATGTCAATCAAAATATTTCTCAGGAGCCACCCATCTACCACAACATTCAAGGTAATATCCTTGTCATATTCAAGGTTGTGGGGAGGAAGGTTGACATGTAGAACCTACCTCTTGCACCCTTCTCCAGTGCGTGGTACCTTCTCCCGTAACCATTATCCTAGTAAGGGAATGATATTCTCTTGCCTCAACATCTTGCATACTTTTCGAACCTCATCCAAATCCTTCTATGGAGCCTCAACATCCTTCCTTTTCTATAACTGTCTTGATTTCTCTTTCAGGCACTAGATATCTCCATGGAGGCTCTGAATCACATCCATGATTTCTTGATATACCTCCTTCTAATGAGTAGGGTCTGAATATTTTCCATACACCACTTCTTCTCTAAAAACTAGTGGTATTTTCCTTGGTACTTCCCTCACGCGTGTAGCCTCAGCTCGCGTCGTAACTAGTTTTGTTTCTAGTTCTTACTCGCATGCCACTCTTGGCATCCATTGTGAATCGACCTTCTTTATACTCACCATCCCAGTGCCTTTGTCATGTTGGTGCTACTGGCTTATGTGATCAAATAACTCTGAGAACTCCTCATACTTATGCTTCTTTACACACCATGAGAATTACAGTAGATCAAGGCACTCGTGGTTGTAGTGCTTTGTGGATCCACAGTTGTAACAAGTTCCATGCGGGAACTCACTTCTTCCTCCTCCGTGGTCACCACAACCACAAAATCCTCCTCTAAAACTTCTCCCATGTGCCCCACCATCCGCACGTCCTTTATAGGGATGACCATCATCCTTGGAATTACTTGTCAGGCTGGCTTGGCACATACCAATATTAATGGCATCATGTATTTTTTCAGTTAACCTACAATCCTTAGTGTAATGGGTAGTAGAGTTACATATCTTGCAATAGCATGACACATTCTTATGGATCAAACACTACAGTAGTGGAAACCTACTTGCATCATGATCTTCATGGTGAATTTCACTATCCACTGTCATGGCACGTATTGATCTCCTAGGGAAATTTTCCTTTGTATGCCCCTCTACCTCACAATCCGTGCACCATAGACCACTATGAGTCTCATGCATCAAGTTCATAGATAGCTTCTCCAGATGCTTCACCATTACAACAATCTAAGCCTCAAGGAAGGGAATAACACAGGTATCAACACTTCAAACAACCTCAGTGTGCAGAGTAGCCTCCAAGGCCTCGCATGGGTCTGTGAAAGTCTTGTGTGAAATTGCTCTCCTAAATGGTGTTATCAATCCTCCAAAAAACCACTGAGCATGCTGAGAGGGGTGAATATCATAGGATAGCTTTGATAAGAGAGTCTTGAAATGCATGTCGTATTCCCACACACTCTCTGCCATCCCCTGCTAGATCTCCTTCAGTGTGCTGATGGACTTTTGTTCAAACTCAGGGATATGGAACTTAGCCAAGAAGGCATTTTACAGCGCAGTGTAATCTACCACTGTTTGATGGGGGTCATATTTCCAGTACCAACTATGCACACATCCCTGTAATGTCGTTGTAAACCGACTTACCTTCCACTCTGGGGTAGTGATGCCCTTTACGTGCCATAACAACTCACACTTGTGTACATGCTCTATAGCATCCTCAACTCCCTTGTAATCTAGTAGATGTAAAGACATCTCATAAAATAATTTCAGAGGAGGAGGGGGCCCTTGTTACCCTCCATTGTTTCCTCCACCACCATATCCACCAGGTCTTGTGCCTTAAGATCCCCTAGATCTACCCCCTGTAGCTGGTAATGGACCTGAAGTGGTCACTTCTAGTGTTCACAACATTCCACTGAACTGTGTACCAACGATTTTTGATATTACTTTGTTACCAGGCGTGTATCCTGTGCCACTCCTAGATGTGATACCCAAACTTTACATACTCACACTTTGCCAAAAAATCCCTCCAAACATAGAAATTGTTTGTGCAGCCATAGATGTACCAAATGACTAATTATATCTCCTAGTTGAAAAATTGGTCACTTCTGCTGATACCAAATTGGTTAGCAATACTTGTATCATGATTTGGAAAAACAAGCACCAGGGGTTGGTCACAAGGTGGGTTCAGATGCACACTGATGGCTCTCATTTCTCCACATGAGGAAATCTAATCAAAATCTTAAGGGGTTTCTCTCCCGCACTTGCCAATATGGGGTAGCACAAAATGATCAGGTTCCACGTCCCTTGTGTGAACTTCAATTTCTTCCTGCAACGTTTGCCTCCATAAATCCATCACTCTAACAACCTCACCTTTTCTAGAAAACTCCCTTTCATGCACTTCACTATACTTGAGTCATCTCTCTTCCCTTTCCTTTTCCTCCATAAGGTCAGTCATCTTCCTCCACCCTAGCTTCCTCGCCCAGTGCTCAGAGAAGATTTAGTCGGCCATAGAAAATGCCTCCAAACTCAGTGTCATGATCAAGATCTTCATAGCCAATGGGATAGCTCATAAAAATGATTCCCTAGGTTCCCTTAGGATCTCAAACTCAGTAACCTCTAGACAAGAATACATAGAAATAAAATATTCCAGGGTATAACTGGTCATCACTCTCCTCCACTAGTGATGAACAACACGTGTCCAAGTCAGATCCACATCTTACAACCTATAATATTCATCTTGGGTCCACACATGAGATCTATTATACCATCTTGATCTTGATGCATACACAAAAATCCATTCATACAACTCTACTGGGAAGCATCAAAAGAAGGTCTCATACAACTCATGAGATAGGTGTTCTTCTACCCATTTGTGTGCATCAAACTCAGGTCCAATACTAAATCTTTGAGAAAACTCATCCTCCATGCTCTTAAACCATACTTTAACAATTTCTAAGGTAAAACACTCTGTCATCACGCATCGTTCTCATAACAGCTTCGAAAAGAGGTCTCGACAATAGAACCAATATGTAGTCATTTTTATGTGCCCTTAGAGTAACACTCTAATCCCATGCGCACTGGCCTATCGCTTAGTGGGCAGTGGGCACTCACCTAAGGCACACATAGGCAATGAGCCCCTCCTTTATGTGAGAATTGTGAGAAGATATTACCATTGATAGAAAATTAGATGCAGAAAGGTAAATGATCATGCATTCATTATGAGAGCATAGGATGAGCTATTAGACCAACATACCCATTCAGATAACAAGAGAAACATCATCTAGTGAGAAGATCTGATTCATAACATAATGAAAAGACACTAGGGTTTGCACCCATGAACAATATATTTAGAATAGAGACATATATTTGTATTGATCATAATTCCAGTAACCAAATTACATTCACAAGGGTCATAATAGACCAAATGCATCAATACAAATATAACTCATACATAAGAAATTCTAGCTATGCTTCCTTTATTACAATGATTATCACAAACCCATCCCTCTAGATATACTACCATTTCTATAGTCCTCTAAAGATAACCCCAGCCCCTAGAACCTCCTAAAATTTCCATAGAGCTTCATCTTCCATCCTCTCTATGATGATCCCGATGCTTCTCTTTATCTCCATCCATGTGTGTCTTTTATTTAGAATCTCTATAAATAGGCTTAGCACCCACCATCGTGCCTTCTTCCAGGAGTAGATCAAATACCAAGTGTCCCTGCGGTCATGCAATGCAACATGCTTGTTCTGATATGAGCTCTCCACTTTCTGCAATGATGTCTTCTTTGGAATATTCCATGTGTGGAATATTCTTTCCTCGACCACCAAGTCACCAGGCTAGTAACTTATCCACTCCGCACGCCTAGTCGGGTCACATTTTTCCTTGGTGCTTCTTGGAATGCCGAATATAGCTAAGTCCTAAGATCCTTTGTTTTGCCTTGTGCACGTCGTGGTTTCTACTAAACCCTTCATAAACCCTTTTCCTACATGCTTTTACCCCTGCATGCCCTTATCCTCACTGGTCCCTTGCACACACGCACCCTTTGACACTTAGCCAATATTTTGAGGCCCAACATGGATTTAGGTGGAAAAGGAGACGAGATAACTAGCATTCATTCACTACCTGTTATCTGTCATCCTCTACACTAGGAACAATACGATGTTCCCCATGACTTAGAATTATGTGCAATTCACTAAGCCCCTTTAGACCAGCTGCAAAACATCTTTGAATCCACTCAGAGGATTCGTGAGGCCACAAATGAGTTTTGGGAGGCCTATTTAAAATTTTTAAGCCTTCGAGCTAACTTGACATGGTTCGAATACTAGTATGAAGCCCAACAAGAAGAATTAAGCTCTGACGTTGAATCTGAAGATCCGACCGATTCAGAACATTTTGATTTTGAATCTGATTCTGATATAGAGGAGGAAGATCCTGATTATATTTATGACTTATTTAGGGAAGACTTCAGTGACCACAAGAATTAAGACTATCCAAAAGAAATTGATTTTACTGAATGGGAATATTCACCTTCATTTGAAAAATTTGACACTGATTTAGACTTTGACTTTTAAGTCATAGTCTATATATCTCATATTTCATCATCCATTATATATATTTGTAATAAAATCTAAATTTTTCAGAACATTTACCATCCATTATATCATGTTTCATTTTAAAAACCACTTGATTTTATAAACAATAGGTTGACATCCTTATGAGTAAGTCCTGTGGCTTCTAGGGACTGGCCTTTTCCAGTCAACTTGCTTACTATTTTTACTAATAAATATTTTGTGTAGTGTTTGTGATTGCAATGTTATTTATAGGGAAAAAAATAACTCATTTGAGACACAAAGCACAACAATCAATTATCATCCATCCACATCTATGGGTACCTCTAAAACCCACCATTTTGAGGTTCGGGTAAGTTTTATTATCTTGCTTATTAGTTTAAGTTGAAGAGGTAAAATTTACTCTAAACAGTAGGGACTTGAGGAAAGATATTTTGAAATTTTACAAATGTCAGATTTGGAAATTTTAGGAGATTTATTTACTCGTACAATGGGATTAATTAATTATATGAAATCAAATGGTGAGGTTATGACTGACTAAAAAATTGTTGAAAATATTTTAAGAAGTTTGTTTGATAAATATGATCCTGTAGTTATAACTATTGAAAAATCAAAAGATCTAACATATTTATCTATATATGAGCTCATTGGTTCATTGTACACATATGAGCATAGAATAAATAAATAAAAAAAGGAGCCACTTGAGAAATATTTAAAGAGCATGGTATCCTTGAAAGAAAAAAGAAGTTACACCATAATCATCTTTTGCACAAAGAGGAAGAGGAAAAAATTCAAGAGGAAGAGGAGGAAATTTTCAAAAAAGAGGCTGAGGTCAAAGAAGAAATAGAAGTGATGAAGAAAATTGTAGTTACACTCAATCAAGAGGTAGAGGTTTTCAGAGGTATGATAAATCATCTATTCAATGTTATTACTGTTAAAAGTATGGTCATTTTGCTTCTTAATGTAGAAAAAAAATTGTAGATGAAAGTAAACAGGAAGCCCAATATGTAAATGAAGGTGAAGGGTAGGAAGGATATGTCTTTCTAACAAGCAACACAAAGGAGGAAGTAAATGATGAAAAATGGTATGTTGATAGTGGGTGCAATAACCATATGACAGGACACAAAGAGATATTTCAGAATTTGGATGAGTCCATCAAATTTGAAGTCAAGATGGGAAATTATACAATTGCATCAGCCATGGGGAAAGGGAGGATATTAATCACAACAAGACAGGGTGAAACAAATTATATTGGTGATGTATTTTATGTACTAGGCTTAAAGCATAACTTGCTAAGTGTAGGTCAACTTGTGCAAAAAGGCCACATTGCCAAATTTGAAAATGGTTCATGCATTATTGTTGATCGTAAAAAAAGTTGATAGTTGATAACCAACATACCCATGACTTATAATAAGATTTTTTCTTTTAGTATCAAAAACAATATGCATTTAAGTTTCATTGCTCTTGTAAAAGACACATAGTGGTTATGACATCTTAGATTTGGTCAATTGAATTTTGGTGGACTAAATATTTTTCATAAAAAGAACATGGTAACAGGTTTAACATTTATCCGAAGACCGAATTAAGAATGTGAAGGTTGTATTTTTGGAAAGCACTATAAGCGTTTCTACATCTAAGCATGGGGAACCTTCAAAAATAAAAAAAAGTATAAAAAATCAGAAAAAAATCTACAAAAAGTAAAAAGAAATAAATCTGTCTAAATGTGAAAACCTGAAAATTGTGTCACTTTGGAAAATTCCTTTGGTGAAAACTGGGTTCCAATGCCATTAGAGGGTCTGTTGTTCATAAGCATCTTACACGTGTAGGTACCATTACTTTATCCTAAGCTAGTTTTCTCCTGTGTCTGAGATTCTTTTGAGCTTGTCCTTCGTGGCCTTGATCCCGCTGATCCTACACTTGTATGCAAGGAGTCTGTATTTGTAAATTACCATCTAGTGATGGGGGAAAATCCTTTCCATCTTCACTTTCTTGTACATATGCGTGATCTTTTCCCTTCTACATTCCCCATCTAACGTTTGGGGCATCCACACATCTTTGTTTTCCTATAAATAGCTTCAAAAAACTTAGGAAAACCCTAAAAATTCAAATACACTTTCTAAAAACATCAAAAACATTTGAAATAGGTGTTATCAAAAATCAACTCAAAAACAATATAACGTGGTATCCAGAAAATACAAAAACAATGAAAAACATTTCAAAACTATCCCACAAAAACAAAGAAGTGTTTTTGTTTACTTAGTTGTTTGTTTGTGCATAGTTTTGTTTGCTTATTGTTTGTTAGTCATAAATGTTTTCTTTATATTCTTACTTAGATTAAGTCTTGCTTTAAATCTGTTGATGAGGTCCATTAGATTAATTATATGTTTGCATGTTATGTATGTTTCTTGTACATACTTGTGTTGTTGTTATCTAGCATATGTACATTTATTAGATTTGATTAACTTTTGTATGTGCTTGTGTTGTTTGCTGCTACATTAGTTGTTGTCATTTCATCATTCACAGCTATATCATCACATCTAATATCATATATCATCAATAAAAATGCTTAGTTACATTATCATAAAATGAACATCAAACATGCATGCTAAAGCTAACATCATATGATATCATCACTGAGGAAATAGAGATTATTTTATCCCCCCTCATCATAGAACATAATAAAAAAAATGGGCTAAACATGCTATCTCATAAAATAAAATACGATAAATGTCAAATTCCATCATCATATCCATATAAAACATCAATGTCCATATACAAAAGTGTTTGGATATATGTCAGATACAAGATAAGCCATTATGGGCATGGATAAAAAATGTGTGCCTTCATCTCGAGGCATAATAAAAAACAATACATGTACATCATATCAAAAAATGTGTGCTTTCATCATAAGGTGTATACCAAACATAAATACATGGATATATAAGCAGAGTCAACCCTGACTCTCACTGACACTTAGACTACTTGGCCTGTGACCTGGTGGTGGCATCTGGTTGGGGGAGGCATCTGAACTGACCTAGAATATCTCGAGGGTTTGTGTGATTTGTACCTAGATAGATTACCCAAAATTTGATTGTATGGAGGTTCCCTTTATCCCTCTACAACTGTGGATGATACAACACCATGTAATGTGTTGTCTCAACCAAAGCTGTTGCAAATGCATACACTAAAACTAGGGACCCTCCTGATAATGCTTCATGATGAATAACATGACACTCTGTTGTAAGTCTAGACACATCTACCTACAAATGAGTCCTATCATCTCCCCATTGTGCTCTCTTTGATGTGATCTGATCTTGCATGGTTATGGCCGGATCCCTCTCAGAAATGGCCTACTATAATTGCTACGTCAAAGTAGCCTGATTAGAAGAACCTTGCTCAGCCTGTCTCTATAGAGTCTAAACTATAATGAGAGACACATCACCTCACATCATAGCCATGTCTCTCTTCTTTTGTAAAATGGACACTAATGGCCCGCCTTCTTATGGAATGAGCCTATATCTAGGAAATTGTATATTTGGTGGTCCTTGTGTGGCCCCCGCTCTATCTCCATCACCCCACCTATTACAATCAGTGCACTATCTACTCTAAGAGGTGATGGACAACCATGATCAATATCAAATATCTATATATCTTGATGGGAAACATGTTGTACTAAAAGTATATGTACTTGTGGTTGTATCAATGGACCTTATTATGTATGAGGGACATGTACTTATTGTGGAGGACCCTATTGTGGTGGCGGCTGCTATAGAGGATGTTGTATTTGTGGACCTAGCTATGTTGACCCCTGTGGCTATGTCATTCCCTATCCCTGTCCATGTTCCTAATCTCCCTATAATGTTGCCTTAGCCTCAGGCTACCCTAATATGGCCATATATCGTAAGGCCTGACCCTAAAGTCCTGCTACTACAACAACTATACAAGCAGCTATGGCGGCCTATGAAATGATGATCCGTCAAAGCACCATTATCACATACCAAGGCTCGCAATCTGTAGACATCCCTGGGTCCACTATCTATATGTGCCCATCCCATCTATGTGGGACAACACCCTAAAAATTATGAAGTGCCATCCACAGTCTAATGCAAGGACCAAAGTTGAAAGTCTCACGCATTCGGTGTGCGTAACATATGTCATCCCCAAGAATTCCTTGGATGAGGCCGAACTACTGTTGAACCTTGTTAATGTGATACCACTCCAAATATGTTTGTGACTTCCTATCAAAAAGTGGTCAACTCTAATAATGTTAAGCTCTACAACATCCTTGCACCACTGATATAGATGATATGGTCACCATGTCACCATCCATAGTTATACATCATTGAACACTTGTCTATAATTTACAGTGTTTGCTAGGTGAGATCTAACATCCTCTCCAATTGGATCACATCCCCTAAAATATGGCTCATCTAGTACTTTATATCGTAACACTCCAAGTGGGCACCCAATAGCAATGTGGTCCCATCACCAAATCTATAAAAGTGTAGTAGGGCCCAAGATCCTCATGTTTCTGTATGTAATCAAATGTAAATCTCAGTACAAGCAGGCCAATATGCACTGACCAAAAGAAAATAAATCCCCATCCATAAGTTTGTGTACCACTCCTATCAAGCCTAGTGGAAAATGAGTACTAGTCTAGTCAGGCAGTAAATATCTGCTGATAAGAGACATAAGATACAATAGTAGGCGTGTAATCCTCAAAACACCTATATAAGTGCTCTACCATGCTTTTTTGAGGAATATCCTATAGCTGAAAAATATCCCATATGTGCTCCATAATCTGGCCACAGTGCCCATCATATGTCACCAAGATACCTTGGATGGGAACTCTAAGGATCCGATATACAACCTCCAATGTCATGGTCATCTGACTAGTAGGAAGTCTAAATTTTTGTCTCTCACTATGTCACCTCTCTGCTAAGGCAGTAAGGAGGCTATGGTTGAACATGATTTTTGGTAGCTGTGCAATATACGATAACCCCTTTGCCTCCAAAATAGAAATCAATCTGTGTCACTCTCATTGGGAGAAGGTCTGCTCATATGCTCGAAGGCATCCATGTCGCTCGCACACATCTAAATTGAGTAATCTCTCCTGCAAGATTACCCATTGCAAAAAACATACACAATTAACATCATTTCTTCTTAAAACATCTTCCTAAGGTGTGTTAATCACTCCTAGTTTCTTCTAAACATCTCCTAAATTCTTCTAAGGACTTCTCAAAGGCCGAAATCTTCACTAGCACATACCTTTCTGTGCTAGTGCATTTCATTTCACACTAACGCATTCCATGGTAGCATGGTCATTTTAACGCTCTTACTTTCATTTTAACGCTAGCATATGTCATGCGAAAACATCCATTTTCATGCCCATGTTGTCATTTTTACGCTAGTGTGTACCATCTTCTACTTAATTAATAATGTAATGCCCATGTGGCTCTCATTTTAATTAACCTGACTAGCCAAAACAAGAAATATGTGGTTGCCTTCATCATAGTCATGTGAAGCCCCCCATGCTAGCACATTATCTCTCAAAGTTTAAATCCATGTGTAATATCAACTAATGGGTCGCAATGGATTTTACCCATCCCACCCTACTATTTATACCCTGCAAGCCCTAATTAACCCCCCAGGGGAAGATGACAACGATGTTCTTTAATTCTCCTAGCCAAAACAAGAAATAAATGTACTAATTTATTTATTTCTACGTCGTTGCTTCTCTCCTCTGGTTCAGACTATTGTGAGTCCCCCCCCGCGTTGCCTATTTTCCCCCTGCCACTCCTTCTGTTGCTGACTAGGATACTTGTTCTTGGAAGGCACTGGGACGCCTTCCCCAAACTCTCTCAAGCTGCTGAAACTCCCTGAATCCCCATACTCGGAGCAGTGATGTTTGTGCGTTCCTCGAGACAAAGCTCTTGATTGGCACTTCTCATTCCTCTCCTATAATGGACCATCTCTCTCAAAGGTTAGAGCAAAGCGCGCTTTCAATCTGAAAGCTCTCACAATTCTACCAGGATGGCAGGCTGAACTGTTCGGAACTTATCAAACTGTCGAACATAATAGACTCAAGAGCAAAAAATAATGGGTCGCAATGGATTTTACCCTGGCCTAATCTCTATTGTATAAGGTTGTGGGACCTTCTACCCTACTATTTATATTGCCTACAAGAGAGTTATTCCAACAAACATTATTTCTTTTGTAACAAGTTTCCCTAATTTGCAACAATTCATTCTTATTCTATTTTACCTTACTCTTCCAGGGGGTCCAATTTGTATGACTAACATTCAAGACAACCTTTTTTTTTACAAGATCCTTGCACTATTTTCTTAAGCAATCCAAGTAACATCACCTACAAAGTGAATGTTTTACAAGAAAAAGAAAGCTGAACCAAGAAGAATGGTGGCTCCAACTCCAATACCGTCCAACTCCAATGATTATCACATTTTATGGTTGGAAATGCTAGCCTTCATTTTCCACTAAAGTATAATGGGGATTTAAACACACAACAAGAGAAAACATTTTCCTACTATACAATGAAAACCTGCCCAAATCAAGTTGGAGGCATAGAAATTTTTGGGAGGATTTTCTTCCTCACCAAGAATGGGGAAAGGTTCAAGACCTTTTCCCATCTCTATGAGGGGATGAGAAGGGACTTCATGGGGCCAACATGAGGTTTTTTCTTCCCGATGGTGGATTTTTTCACAACACATCATTTCACACACTATTTTATTGATCAAACATAGTGTAAACCACATACTATAATGCTTTCCATCATTCTTCTATATTCTCCAAGTGCTCAAAAAAAAAAAAAAAATGAACCAAGAAGACCCATTCTTCCACATGAGGAAGAATTTTCCTCACCAATGAGAAAGTGACAAAAAAAATCAAAGATCAAAAAGAGTAAACTCACCTTTTAACCCTTATCACCCATCAAAACTAATAATAAAACAATCAGTGGAGCAACTTTTAAAAAATCTTACATGCAATATTGGTGACTAAAGAGGGAAACAATGGGAGGGAAACTCCCTCCAAATTTTCAAAAAAGGCCCCCCTACCTAAGGTAGGGTCCAAGGTAAAAACATTCACCCAA
Source organism: Taxus chinensis (assembly GCA_019776745.2). Lineage (NCBI taxonomy): Eukaryota > Viridiplantae > Streptophyta > Pinopsida > Cupressales > Taxaceae > Taxus > Taxus chinensis. Next base: position 4,237,671 of record CM034156.1, on the reverse strand, counting down.
AATATCTTTGGCATCACAAGGGTAGAGGGTTACACCCAAGGTTCACATGTGGTCCTCAATCACAACACACCAACACTTAACTTAAGATCCTAAGCAAAATAAAACATAAAAAATTTGTTTACCTAATTATATTACAAAAGGGTTCATCTTTCTATTCTAAGGCCTCCTTTAGCACTTGGGCCGCTTTTGCGTCGCTAAACCCATGACTTGCACATCATTTGCATCTGTCCAATCTACCTCCATTCAATCTAAATAATGTCCTAACATTATTAAACAATTGATAGTTTTCCTAGTTTGCCATGAATGTACACTACATGAAAATTACCTTCCTTGCACATCCAATAAATATACCATATAACCCTGCTTGTCTTGGGGAATCTTCCAATTGGCGCTATGCACCCAAAATGCATAGAGGATAAATATCATAGCACAGATCTCAATCAAAACATTTTTCATATAAAAATGTGGAGCACTACATGATCATTTTACTGTTGGGGCATGTTTTTGCTTCCATTTATTCACCTCATTCTTCTATATATCCTTTCTTGGGGTAAAAACATTCACATTGCATCATTAACCCTTAAAAATTTTCCTAAAAAACATATTTCTTTTGTTACTTGTTCTCACGTAACTTGCACATTTGGGAACTACAGTTAGATAACAAAAACATTGGTGTTCCATTGTCTTGAACATTGTTTTTTTAGCTCGAAGATTTGGGAACTACAGTTAGATAACAAAAACATTGGCGCAACTATCTTGAACATTGTTTGTTTGAGTACATTTGTTTGTGCTTGTTTTTTTGTGGGTTTTCTTGTTTACTTTCTCCTATAGAATTACATTCTATATGTTTCTATAAGTCAGTCTTTGCATGTTCATATTCAATAAAAAATCGATGATATAGATAATAGAGCAAAATGATTAGACATCCATATACAAGTTTTCTTCATCTCCACTTTTCTTTATTACCATTTTTCTTCTAACAAAAATTTTATTCATCACAACCTGGGGAAATAGGGATTATATTTATCCCCCTCCCCCCTTGTTTCTTCTATCTGTTGAAACATAGGATTTTCTTTCCCACTCACTCACATTGCACACTTGCCTCCTAGGCTTTTTTCGAATCTTCTTATTTCCTTATCTTTGATCGTCAATCAAAATCTTCCATCACCCCATCAAAACTCAAGGGGGAATCCTTCATTCTACTTATTTTTTTGCCACTCCTTAAAAATTTACTTGTCTGTAATTGTCTACTATCTTTGAAGTGGCATCGATTGCGTTACACCACCCCAAAGAGAGGCAAATGTAGACACCTAAAATCCACATACATAGTTTTAATACCAAAATTATACTACTTATCCTCATTCCCATCATTTCTGTTATAATTAGTGATTTCCTGCTAATTAACTAATGTTTCCCTCCATTTTGGTCATTAACGACACTTTGTTAATTAATTAGACTTTCCCCCATTTCGGATGCCAATTAATGACACTTCATTAGTTATAATCCACCCATAATCAATTAATTAACTATTATTAGTTAATTAAGCCTTTATAACCTTGTATTTAATTAATAAACCTTTTTATTAATTAAATCCCCCTTTTAAATCATCTCAATCCTACATATTCTCCTCTAAATCACCTCTAAATAGTTTTCTCATCTTATCCTAGCCTATTAATTAACCCTAGTTGATTAATTAAATCATCTCCAACTCCCATGAGTTGCTAGTTCTAATCAATTCTTTTTAATCATTCTTATCTCTTCTAATTCTACTTTATCTTTTATCCCACATTCACCAACTTTCTAGCTTCTCCCAAATTGGAAATCGATGTAAAGAACCTACCTCCTTCCTTCACACCTTACACCACACTTTGAATAGATATTACTATAGGCATATTGATAGAGCATTCTCCATTATTGGAATAACCTCTTCATCTTTTGCATCCATTCTTATCATAGTTGAGTAGTAAAGGAAGATCCAAACAAGGCCTTGTATCCATTTTGGTGAGATCCTTTCCTCACTTGGAGACAACAACAAATTGATTACTATGATCTAGACAGGTTTAATTAATTTAGCAACCATATATTACAAAGAACATCCAATTTCAAGGGATGGCTTAGCATTAGATTACATATTTCCTTTAAGCTTTATCATTGATGTTCTTATTAGATTATCTTTGTTATTGGAATTACTTTCTCTTAGTTTCATTCAATTAGCTTAGCTTATTTAATATGCATACACTTTAGTACCATATTCTTATTGAGTGGAGGAAGGATAAGTTTGTTGAGGAGAGGTTACCTATTGTGAAGCATTAAATTCCAACAATTTCTTATTGAACCATTGTTTGGTTCTTAAGAGGATAAGAGAGGTAATATTGTCGAGATTATCCTTCTCCTTGTGTGACCAATCAATGGTTGGGAGAGGAGAGTATCAGATGGAGTTAAAAAAAATTGGAGCAAGAAAATAAGAATTGTCTTCAATCCTACCTTTTGAAACCTTATATAGTTTGAATTCCTAGATCTGTCATATATTCATTCTTCCATTAATTATCTTTCTCACCTTAAATTCATCATCATATTCATCCCAATAATCTTCAGTTGTGAGTACATGTAGGTATGAGAGAAAAATTATTGTCGATGAATCTTTTGCTATCAAAGGATTCCCTCATTGGATAGGACACATGTGAAAAGGAGATATAGTTCTCTTAATGTTCTATACATAAATTGTAGATCTGCAAGTGTAGTTTCCTAAGGATATTGGAAATTGAATTCTAGATACCTTCTTATCCCTACAAGTCTTATAGAGAATATCTAGTTTCCTACAAATCTCTATGAGAATGATCTTATCATTGCAGTAAATGGGGAATTTGTATGGGATTCCCTTAAACCCCATTGTCTTGATATATGAGAATTTCTTTAATTGAATAAATAAGCTCCCATAAATAACTATCACCTACTTGCCTTCTTGAGAAGTTTTGTTTATAGAATTTCCTTCTAGAAATCTGACCAAAAACATGGTAACAACATCATTAACCCTCTTATAATGAATTTTCCTATTATCGTAGATCAAATGAGTGTAGAACTTGTAAATTGGGAAATTTTTCATGCTACCTTGATTAGATCGGCCAATCCAGATTATCTATCCAACAATAGTATAGATCAAATATAATGGCATATGAAAAGATATAGTATGATGAACTTGAGTCAATAGCTAGGTTTGGTTCTCACAAATAATTTCCCCCTAATTGGAATTTTTTTTGGATTCATATATTAAATTAGTAAAAATACACATGCAACCTTGAAATTCCTTGGTTCAGGGAAGACTCATTAATCGTGTAATAAGAGTTATAATGTCAAACAATTTCTCAACAAAATAAATTTTGTAATTTTTTTTGGTAGTTTTGAGTGTCCTTTCCTTTTTAATTTTCAACCAAGACTTTACAATAATTATCTGGTATTTAATAAGATTTAAATCATATTATCTTTGTGCTTCTTCCTGGAGTTTTAACAAAGAGCTCTTTGATGGTTTTATTCAACTCTAGGATTTCTCTAAGAGCTTGTAACTGAGGAATTCCAATACTCAAATTTTTAATCCTTGAATTAGCTTTGACTTTAGTTTCTCATGGGTTACAGTGTTGTGTTTTTCCAAAAGTCTAGATGGAAAGAGAATATCTTAGTTGGGTTCAAATGTTTCTTCACTAATAGGATTAGGTTGTGTTTGTTATAATTTTTCTTTGTCTTCAGGGAATTCTTCTATGATTGGGGATTATGGTTTTTCCGTAACCTTCCTGCAATGTAAAAATATATTTCTATAGTCCACAGAGTTCACTATGAGGTTCTTGTCTCATTTAATGGTGTATGTTGGGTTATCCTTTCTCACATTCTTTAGATTTTCCATAGTTTGAGCTAGAATATATGGCTGGGTAGGTTGTTCAAATGGGGCAGTAGTTGTAGGCCTAGTCAAAAGATCTTGTTGTCCTTGGGGTCTTCTTAGGTTAGATCCTTGAGGTGCATTCCATTATGGTTATAATTGGGGATTAAATTGTTGGAACAGTGGAATGTTTGAGTTCGCAGTCTAGGAATGGTGATAATAGGTCGGTCATGCATTCTATTGAGGATTCCATTCTTGTGTGACCTGTTAAGCCCAAGGTTGGTGGCATGACCATGATGTGTTCCACTGGTTCATAACCCATTGTGTTTTTTCTGGATAGGACTGGTTCTAATTTGATTGAAAATTCCCTTGTTACCTCTCAGCCACATAATTCAACTCAAATTCATTTTGTGTGTTTTGTTTTAAGTGATTATTTAGAAAGGGTAACAATCCACATCGATAAATGACATGTTTTAGATCACATACAAGGTAAATTTATGTTTTATCTAAGGGATGCTCCCTAAGCCCATGTTTGTTTCAACATCTTGGACAAGATATGAACAGTGGATATGTATTCCTAGATTTCTCCCTATCCACAGTTGTGTTAAGTTGGATTAAGAGGTTCATTCTCATATTTTCAATCTCCTCTCTTAGTTTGGATATGTTACCATTGGTAAATTTTACTTTTTTTTTTTGAAGGTTTGGGCGAGTCTGGGAGTAGTTCCTATAGAGGTCAATGATACAAGTGAACTCCAATTTTTTCATATCTCCTTATTACTATTAGATTAAAGGCCACATGTGTGTCTTTATCCAATCCTTTAAGGAATAGAATTTTAAGAAGAGTAATATCAAGACCAGTGCCATACCTCTTGTGAAGGAAGAGGAACCCATCCAGATAGTCCTCAACACTCTCATCCTCATTTTTCTATATCTTAAAGAGTTCTTTCTTTCTATTTTTGACCCTACAGTAATCTTGGTATTTATCCAAGAAGATTGTTTATATCTCCTCCCAATTGTGAATGGAATTGGGGTTTAGGCCCAAAAACTACCTCATGGTTGTATCCTTGAGAGTTGGAGGAAATAAATTTCATTTCTAATTGTTTGAGGTGTAGTCATAGGTCTGGCACAAGAATTTTAACTCAAATATGAATTGGTTAGGATCTTATGAGAATAATCCCCTAAAGGTTGGTAGAACTGAAGGAGATATGTTCTTCATTGGGGCTTGGTCATTAGGGCCCAATTGTATGGGATAGGTGAATGTCCTACCAAGTGGATGGTTATCATTATTTGGACCATTGGGTATTTATACTCCATCATCCATCCTTTCTGGTTGAATAATTTTCTCCACAAGTTCATTTTGAGGAGGGTTTTTAAATTAATTCTAATAAATCTACCTCTACGGTCTGTAGGTCTAAACATAAAATCCTACCATACTAAGAACACTTTCCTAACTACATGTGCTTATTGATTGCTTATGTTCCACATACAAAAATAATTTTGTTGTCACTATAAGGTCTTTTATTTTGAAAGAAAGAGTTATGGAAAAAAATATTTCTAAATGGAAACTTATTAGGCTATCAAGAAGTCCTTGAGTTAGTACCTTAATATTTTCTAACACCTTAAGAATCCCCGACAACGGTGCGAAAAAGTGACAAGCGCCATTGATACTCACACTTTAGTTATATCATGATTTTCAATCCAGGGTGGTGTGTATGGTTATTTGCAGCAAAGATAATGATTGAAACCATGCTCTGTAGGTATTCACTAAAGAATTCAATTAAGTACTATTCTAAATGAAATTAATAAATGAATTCTAATGATAAAACAAGAGATTACTAAATTCAGAATTGAAATAATGAAAGCGATGATATTATGGTAATTAAACAAATGTTGAATGACAAAGATTAAATAAACAAGAAATTCTCCCTTCACATTGGGGATGAGTGGCCCTTGTTCCTTCCCTCTGATCCGTTTTAGAATTGCAAATCTCGCAAGTTAATTTATCCCAAAATCATGAACTTTAAATAGAATAATTTCTTCAACAATAATCAATGAAATAAATCTATAATTCTACTACAAATGTCCTTTTATATCAAGATCAGTCCTTGTCACTCTAGAAGAGGACAAATTCAGCTACTACTTAACTTAAAGATCTATGTAACAACAACTGATTGTTGAGGAGTTAAAATTGTGGAAGAACAAGTGCATGTCACACTTAGATTAGATTCATCTTGTTAACGCCAGATAGATTCCATAATTAAATATCAGTTGAGAGGAGTTAATAGTGCCAAAAGATTTCGAAGATCATGCATTGAATCCCTGCAATCAAGGTGACTATAGGTTGTTTTGTTCATCTATTCCACATCTCTAATCAACTGGGTGTTAGGTCGAGCTTCCATGATCCACATAATTTTTATGATGTCTTAGATGATAGTCCATGTTTCATGCCATTTTCACCATGTCAAATCTCTCCTACTCAGAAGGTGTCTTGTGACTGCATGCTCACCATTGATGAACTTCATGAAGCGGCCATGCAAATGGATAATTACAAGGCCCCTTGTTGTGATGGTTTCACATGCGAGTTTTAAAATTCACTTTGGAATATTGTTGGCCCCGACCTTCATCAGGTTTATCTTGAAGGATTTTAGAATCATTCACTAGGCACATAGATCAACAAAGGGAACATCAAATTCATCTCAAAATTAGGAGATACCTTGGAAATTACTAGCTAGTGGCCTATTAACTTTCTTAATGTCTCATTCAAGATAATTTCTAAGGATTTAACTATTTGGTTACGTCATATCCTTCTCGTTGTCATCCAACCAGAGAAAAATAGTTTCATTTAAGGGCAATACATCCTTGAAAAAATCATTATTATTAGGGAAGGAATGGAATGAGATCGCAGATCCAATCAATATGCTATGTTCATTAAAATTGAATTTGAAAAATCCTATGACATAATTGAATGGTTGTTTATTCTTTCCATGCTTCAAGCCATTGGCTTTGGCCCCATCTTCATTTAATATTTCCACATTCTTTTCACCAATGCCTCTACCCAGATCACCATTAATGGTCATAGCTCTGAGCATTTCATTTTATTCCACTCTATTCACCAAGGATTCCCATTAGCGTCTGTAATTTATGTGCTAGTTGCTGAAGGTTTTGGGTATCTTATGGCCCAAGCCAAATATCAAGGGCTTATCAAGGGGATTATGCTACCTTATGCAAATAGTTCTCAATTACTCAATGGACACTTCACAAATGATTATTTCCTTACTCTCATTGAGGAAGAGACCAATATTTGTAATGCCATGCATTATCTGGATATCTTCTTTTTATTTTTTGGTTCTTCCATTCAATGGCAAAAAACATAGTGTTACAGGTAATATTTTCTCCCTGCATGCACTTGGCTTACTTCATTTGATTAGAAAATGCTTCATCATGGTGAGATGTTTAAGTTCCTCAGTATTCCCTTTTCCTTTAAGGCACTGCCGATAGAACTGTGGCATTATGTTGTTCAAGGGGTGGCCAAAACATTGGAATACTGGATTACCTGACTGTTATCATTGGTGGGGAAATTCCAAATCTATTCTAAAGTGTTTGAAGGCACTTGTGTCTACTACTCATTGTGTTGGGTGCCCTCCAAAGCTTTAATTCTTAAAGTGGAGAAGCTTCTTAAAGACTTTCTCTAGGCTAATTCCTCCTCTGGAAAATGTTTTCAGAGAGTTACATGGGAGATCTGTTTCCTTCCCCGTGACTCTGGGGGAATGAGTCTAATTGACATATTGTGAAAATGGAAGGAAATCTGTACGAAATGGATAATTTGATGCATTGAAGGTCAAGAAGCGTGGGAAGTGATTATTTTCCATGACATCGAGGAGGTATCTCCTTATGAATTCTCTGCTTGGAAGGATTTGGGTTTTTCCAATCTTCTCATTGCTCCAGTTCTGATAAAATTTATTGGAACTTTTGTTCTTAAAAGTATTTGGAAAGCTTGGGAATGCATCAAGTGTTGGCTTCTATTGAAAGGAAATGGCTTCCATAATGGCCTTTCCATCAATCAATAATCTCTGTGGTGGTCGCCTATCATTCAAGTCTAGGATCAATGTCTTGCAAAAGTCCCTCAAATTCCTGCACTCAAGCTTTTCAAATGTAAAATTCATACTATTCAAGATTTATTTTTACAAATACACACAATTGTAGGTTCTTTGGAATGAGCTCAAAGCTCATTTTCAACTCACCACCTAGGATCATGTTGGTGTCATTAAAATCACCAATTCGATCCCAAACCATATGCTGCATAAAATCTTTTTGCGTTCCTCCTATCCTTGGTGGACGGATTGGAAGTGGTTTGTGGAAACACCTTTTTGTAATTAATCTACTAGTAAAGGCTATCGTTGGCTCTCCCCACAGTTTCTTAAGGTTGAAAAAACCCAACACTACATGGGGATTGCATTCTTAACCCTCTTGTTGGAGAAGGGCATTTGATATTGCTTGGTCTGCCTATGTGGAGCCCAAAATTGTGCACTTTCTGTGGTGCCTTCTACATGTAGGTCTTCCAATAGGCCCCCACCTTGTTCAAATTGGTGCCCCATCCCCCAAATGTTTATTTTTTGGCCACCTCGAAATGTTTTTACACTTATTCTGGTATTTCCCTAAATCCTAGCGGGCTTGGAACTAGATTCATTCTTTCTTTTTCCCCTTTTGGCCATATCCATATAGAATATCAATGTCCATAAATGTGTCTCATTATACATTAGATGCACCGTCATGGGAATAGATAAAAAAATGTGCCTTCATCTTGAGGAATCATAAAAAATAATACATATACATCCATTACAAAAAAAATACATGAATAAAGAGTCATGGATGACTCTCATCAATACTAGGACTGCCTTACCTGTGACTTGGGTTGGCCTATCTCTAATTGGGTGGTAGGATATGAACTAATCTGGAAGACCTAGATGGCCTGTGAGATCTATCTCTGGACCGATTTCCTACAATCTGACTAGATGGGGATTCCCTCTATTCCTGTGGTACTGCAGTGTGATATAGATCTTTGCAATGCACAACCTCACTTGAAGCTACTGCAAAGTCATATACTAGGTCTCCAATTCCATATATATTAGCTACGTGATACAAATCATCATGCTCTCCTATAATGTGGATTATATCCATCCTGAGTTGTGTCCTGAGTTGCTTCCGTACAGCTATGGTTTGGTCTCTCTCTTCTTTTGCATGCTCTTGCTCTGCGGTCACCTGCTCCAACTGTCTATCTAGGGACTATACCATAATACATGCTACATCACCTGACCTCATGGACATGGCCCTTTGTACATGTAATGTGGCCACTGATGGCCCACATGCTCCTGGAATACCATTGAATCCTGGAACTTGTATATGTGGTACTCTTTGTGGTGACCTCGGTGGTGATCCCCAATCCCCACCTACTGAAATTTTTCTCAGGGGTGATCCCCATCCATCCCCACCTACTGCAATATGCGGACTCACTACTTAAGGTGGTGAGAGTGGAACCCATACCAAAACATGCTAGATAACCTATTGTAACATAGGTATTTATACCTATGGATGTAGTTGTGGCTGTAGCTGTGGAGGTTATTATGGGAAAGGACCTTGTGGTGGAATATGTACATGTGGAGGATCCTGTTGAGCTGGTACCTATGCCGATACCTATGGACCCTAGCCCTGGGTGTATAAATCCACCTTGGCCTCAGGCTGTCCTAATCTGGCCCTGTCTCTTAGAGCCTCTCCTAATATGCTTAGATATTTGAATTTATTGGACCCATTTAAATGGTTTAAATAGATATGTGAATAATGAAAAATATATAGTATAATAATGAAATTTAAATTCATTTTACTTTTTACCTATTTACTGTGTTTTAGATTAGGCACCCACTCTCACATCCTGTATAAAGTTAAATTTCTTGAAACTATCCCAAATAATACATCACCACCTTTTAATGCTTAAATGCTTTAATATCCTAATAGTCTAAGTCTATTGTAAATGTTGTAACAAGATATTTGAATAATGAAAAAATATAGTAGAATTTATTGTTATTCCTATTTATTTTGTATTAGAATGGGCACCCAATCTCACGGCTTGTATAAAATTATTAAATTGATTGAGCATTTTTACATTGTATTTTATAGAATGCGCAGATGTCTATTCTCATATAGGAATCATAAAATACTTGCTTGTGTAAATAAGAATCACAAAAAAATATTGCTTGTATGAGAATGTAGAGAAAATACACATGCCCGCTGTCATGAAATCAATATTGCTTGTACGAGAATGTTTAGAATGGGCATATGCCCATTCTGAAAAAAAACATATTACTTGTATTATAATGTTTAGAATGTGCATATGCTTGTTTAGAATGGGCATTTTAAATAGTAGAATTTATCATCATTCTTATTTACTGTGTTTTAGAATGGGCACCCATTCTCACGGCTTGTATAAATTTATAAAATTGATTGAGTATTTTTACATTGTCTTGTATTGAATGGGTAGATGTCCATTCTCATATAGGAATCCTAAAAGACCTACTTGAGTAGATAGGAATCACAAACAATATTGTTTGTATGAGAATGTAGAGAAAATGCACATGCCCAGTGTCATAAAATCAATATTGCTTGTACAAGAATGTTTAGAATGGGCACATGCCCATTCTAAAAAAACAAATTACTTATATCATAATGTTTAGAATGTGCATATGCCTGTTTATAATGGGAATTTTAAATAGTAGAATTTATTGTCATTCCTATGTACTGTGTTTAAGAATGGGCACCCATCCTAATGACTTGTATAAAGTTATGAAATTGATTGAGCATTTTTACATTATCTTGTATTGAATGGGAAGATGCCCGTTCTCAAATATGAATCATAAAAGACCTGCATGGGAAGATAGGAATCAAAAACAATATTCATTGTATGAGAATGTAGAGAAAATGCACTTGCCCACTATCATAAAAATCAATATTGCTTGTATGAAAATGTTTAGAATGGGCACATGCTCATTCTAAATAAATATATTACTTGTATTATAATGTTTAGAACGTGCATATGCATGATTAGAATGGACATATGCCCTTTATGAAAAGAATAATCAAATTTAAGTTTCTTTAGAATGTGCACCCATTCTCACATCTTGTTAAAAGATATATGAAATTGATGGAACTTCTTTGCATTGTCTTTTATTGAAAGGGCAGATGTCCCTTCTCATTTAGGAATCATAGATGTCTTGTTTGTGCATTAGGAGTGATAAAAGAAGAGTATGGATTATACATGCTCATAGCTTTTAAATAGGTATGAACTTGATTGACCATTTTTACATTGTATTTTATTGAATGGTCAGACTCCCATTCTCATATAGGAATCCTTAGTTTGAGTAGATAGGAACCACAAACAATAATGCTTGTGTGAGAATGTGTCCATTCTCATAAAACAAATATTATTCAATCACGGCTTTACACATGCCCATTCTCAAAAAATAAAAATAAAAATTGTATTATAATGTTTAGAATGGGCATATGCCTTTTATGATAGGAATAATCAATTTTACTTTTTTTAGAGGGGCGCCCATTCTTGCATCTTGTTAACAAAGTTATGAAATTGATGTAGCTTTTTTGCATTGTCTTTTATTGAAAGGGAAGATGCCCCTTCTCATTTAGGAATCATAAAAGAATTTATTGGGTAGATAGGAATAATAGAAGAAGTCTAAGAAAAGTATGGATTAAATAATCTCATAGTTTTTAAACAGGTATAAATAGGAATAATAGGAGCAATCTCATAAAATAAACATTTCTTGTATTACAATGTTTAGAATGGCCGTATGCCCATTCTCGTGCAAAAAAAATTGTTTCTTTTTGTATTGAATGGGCATCACATTTTTAATCCTATATTCTCATATAGGATTCCCATGGGCATGTGCTCATTTTAAAACAAACAAATATGTTTTCTTGTATTAAATGGGAAGATTCCCCCTCACAGTCGTTAAATACGTATTAAAGAGTAGGAAGTTGAGAATTTTTGTCTTGTATTCAATATTCATATTCTCATTCTTACATCCGTTATAGCGGTATCTCACAGATTAATTTTAATATTGCTAAAACTAGAATATGTAAAAAGGGAACATGCGTATTCTCTTTAATTTTAATTTTAGAATGGGCATTTTCCTATTCTCATAAGGGAATCATTTAAAAAATGTCAATTATTGTTCATATGAGAGATAACTAGAAATATCATAAAAATAATTACAGAGATAACATTAGAATATGAAGAATGGGCATATGCCTATTATCTTTAATAGATTTCGTAAGAGATTCCATTATTATTCATAAATATTTTTAAATAAGTATAATAAAGAGAATGGAGATAGTGTTTACTTTGTTTAGCATGGGCACTTACCCAATATATGTGCCTTCATAGGTGTATCAAATACAACATATCACTTTATAATGATTACTCTAATTCTTGCATACCATACGAAAAGAATTAACTGTATGTATGTTACTTCAATGAACTAGCATGAATTTTCAACTCATAATCATGTTGAATTATTAGTAAATAAATATTAAAAAATAGATTAACCATCCTTTTTAATCTACATTGTACATAATATCAATGAAAAAGGTAATAATGTCAATATCTATTGGAAAACAAGTTTTACTACCTAATTTTATAAACATATAGACAACTACAAATTTGATAAGCAAGAAAAAAATTCATTCATTATCATAATATTAAATATAAAAAAAAAGGTAATAGTAACATCTAATAATGATACAAATGTCAACATTAAATAAGATCATTTCACAGTCAATATTTTATATAAACAAAAGTCATACATCATCACAGGAATCAATAGAGATAAAATTTAATTTGTTTCAGAATGGATAATTCCTCATTATCACAGCCTTTATATAACTCTCAAAATTATTTACTTCAATATATCTTCCTATATGTGAATGTGCATATTCCCTTTCTCATATATGAATCATAGAATAATAGAGATAAAATTTACTTTGTTTTACAAATAGCTCACTGCCATGGAAGGTAAAATAACTAGATTATATTATTCATCTCCTAATAAATCACAAGAATCAATATAGATGAAATTTATTTTTCTATTGTTCTTCTATGATTCTTATGTGAGAATGGGCATATGACCATTCTTATTAAGAGATCATATAATAATAGATATAGAATTTACTACATTCTAAAACTGTGAAATAATTTTTTTTCTCTTTTATTATGTTATGCTTCCTATGTGAGAGTGGGTGTATACAATGGGCATATGCCCATTCTCATATATGAATCATAGAGTAAGATTAGAGATAAAAATAAAGTTTTTCACAATGGAAAATTCTCTACCATGCAAGGGAAATAAAACCATATGATATTCTTCATCTCAGAATAAATCAACAGAGAAGAGTTAGATAAATTTATGCCTGTGGACAGATTGGTGTTTCTCAAAAATTTACTTGATAACTTTTGCTTCACAAGCCAAAATAGTCCAATGAAAGAGAGAACCCCAAAATAAAAAGTATGAACAATACACAATAAAATATCTCACATGAAAGGAAGTGGTATAATGAAATAGGGGAACCCAATGCAAAAAGGAAGAACAAAAAAAATGGAGGGATCAAACAATATATCAGAATTTTTCTTCAAATCTTGTGATTCACAAGATGAAATAGTTTACCGAAATGAGAAAAAAATGTTCTCATATAGGTATCATAAAATAAGATCATCTATAAAATTTAGCATGTTTTATAATGGATAGGTGCCCATTCTCACAGCCTTCATATAGTTATTGACAATAATAAGTTCAATATTACCTATATTACAATGATTGGAATTGGCATACGCCTATTCTCATACAAAAAAACTTTTTTATCTTCCATTGAATGATTAGGTATCCATTTCTATAGAGGTATTAAAAATTTTAAGTTCAATATTTCTTGTATTAAATGGGAAGATACCAATTTTCATATAGGAATCATATACCTATAACATGGCAACAATATTGTTTAATATTTTTTAATTTATTTTTACCATGGCAAAGTGAGACCATTAATTTACAAATAAAATGTTTACCACCTTTTATTAATTGAAGGTACTTGTTTCTCAAGCACGTATCTTCGACCACCTGTTGGAGGGAAATTAGAAAAATTAATAGAAATTAATTCATGCCACTTCGTGTCACTGTAGAGAGATTGATGGTGGTTAACATGCTTACATTCAATATTGCCTTTACAAACACACTTCCCATTCTCACAACCCATTCTAAAAATTTTACAATCATATAAAAATATTGTATGATGAGAACTACATAAGCCTTTATCTCTCTCGAGGGTATGTAGTGCATCACTTGGCTTTGCCAAGGATAGTCCAACTAGTATAATATAATTATTAATAATGACAAAAAAAAACAATTGTATGTTTGTATGAGAATTTCCTTTTGCCCATTTTAAAGATTCTTTAACTAGTAATATTTTATATCTATAAGGGTTGTGAGAATGAAAAAATTTCCATTTTAAAGTAAAACAAGGATGTGAAAATGCACATATTTTCAGTCTAAAATAAAGAAAATTGTGTCTTTATTATCCTTATATGATTCTTATATGAGAATGGGCATATTCATCTTCTAAACATGTCTATTCTTATTCTATGTTATCTATATGAGATTGGGCCTCTGCTCATTACAACTATTTTTATAATAGAATTTTTGTATCATTTTCATATATTAAGCAACATCGTATTCCTCCATATTTTCTATATGATAAAGGACATACTCTCATTCTATATAAAATACAAATATAACATCTATTCAATACAAAAAAAATGTAAAATCTTTCTAATACCAAATGGAAATGTAACATCTATCTAGTTGGATTTCTACATGATGGACACCCAAAACCATTAAAAATGTTACTTCATTATTATAAAAGAAAATATCTCATATTCACTCATAATATACTGCTACTTGAATAACCTGGGTCTTACATTATTATCAAATTTTCACTTATATTGTAACTTAAAGGACACTTATAAGACGCAACAACACTACTTCAATATTATCATTTTATAAGAGTCTAAATTTTTACGTAAGAATATAGTTTATAAATTATAATTTTCATATAAAGTTGTTATTCCACAGTTTTTCTTCCTTTCCAATAACGTCCCTCATATCATCCTTCACCATCTCATCCTCCTCTGAGCTACTGAGGTAAATCTTAAGCCTGCACTTTTTTCTTCCCTTCTCTAGTTGATCTAGCCTCCTCTGAATATCCATAACCATATTTTTAAGCCCAGACAGTTCCTCTCTGATGGAATTTTGATAAGTAAAAATTTTATTTGAGGCCTCAATATACTTCATACAAGTACATACCATGTCTGCCCTAGACTCATCGAGGGAATCAACATTCTTTTCTAGCTACAAAACCCTAAGGGAAATTTTTTCCAATGCCATACTCCAATCAGAATCCAAATTTTCATTTCCTTTGGAAGGTTCCCCTTTGATATCAGACATAGAAACACCAACCGTAGTATCAATACCATTCATCTTCCTCAATTTATTCATTCGTTCAACTAGAGTACAAAAGTCATCTAGGTCCTCCAAAGACTCCCTCTTCATATTACCAATAACATCTACAGTGTTTATTGACGACATAAAAGACTCTTTTATGTCATATGATCTTGAAGAGGTAAAATCCTCATAATCCTCTTGATCCATATACTTCTCATCCTCAAAATGCTTTACATCATCATTCAACAAGCCCCTAAACTTCTTAGATTTGGTGAAATCTGTAGAACCCATATGGAATAAGGCTATCATCAATCCCTGATGAAGAGAGATGTTCAACTTTCCTTTTTGGAAATTCTTGATTGATTTTTGTAGAGAACAAATAAGAAAGAATGGTAAATTATAATGCATACCATGGCGAATATGACTTAACATAGGGAAATTGTTGGCATAAACTACCTTGTACCTACCCCCTCCAAGGTGATAAATTGCATCAAGTGTAGGGATGATTTCATTGAAAGGATCAGGTAAATAATCTCTCTCAAAACCTGCACAGTGATGTCTTAGTTTCTCTTTACCCACCAAAACTTTTCTCATCTCCTCATCACATTTTTTCTTCAATTTGTAAATATCCCTCCCCTCGTTGTTCATCCCAACCACTATAGAAATAAAATATGTATAAGTTTTTATAGAAATCCCCCTGATACTAGCTCGACCATCCTTCTAATGAGTAGCAAAATCCTTTCTCAACGATTCTTCGTGGCCTTTAAAACTTTGAAATAGATATGTCATACCTGTCTTTTTCTAGCATCATCCAAACTCTTCTACTAATCCCATTGGTAGAATTAGGTTCTATAAGAACCATTTCACTACCCATTTTTTTTACTTCTCTATTAAAATGGAAATAAAACTAACCCAATTCAAAACCTACTTGTCCATTATAAAACCAATGATCTTACTTTATCAAGCCCTTGTCTAGACCAAATGTTCTTTCTAAACCCAACGCAAGAACTTATATCATTCAACCTCTAACATGCCTCCTCATTAATTCTTACTCTTCCTTCATACCTAATACTAACAGAGAATGCTTTTCAATCATTACAATGACACAAAAAGTTCAACCTCTTTAACCTCTGTTTGCAAGGTAAACAACAACCTTGTTCCCTTCCCTGTAGACATGATTATAGGAAGTCAATTAAATGATGTTTCCATGGAATTCTCCCATTCTTTTTATTTTAATCAAAGTAATAGTGAACTTAATTATTTTAATAACCCTTTGAAGGATGTGAGAATGGGAAGCTGGCCATTCTAAATATAATTCAATTTCATCTCTATTCTTCTTTTATGAATCCTATATGAGAACTCACATTTTCTCGTTCAATACACAATTGAACTTATTAATTAATTTATTAACTATTAAGACAATGATAATGAAGAGCTACGCATTCTAAAATAAAGTAAATTTTATCTATTTTCCCTAATATATGATTCAAATATGGGAATAGGGAATTTCCCATTAAAAAATAAATAAATTTAATCTCTATTCTTCTTCAATGATTCCTATAAGAGACTGGGCATCTACCCATTCAAGATAAAAAAAATTATTTGTATGAGATTTGGCATACGCCCATTCTAATCATTGCAAAAAAAATATTGAACTTGATCATTACTAATGGGAAAATTAATAAGATATAAGAGTGAAAAACAATGGTCAATCTAATACGATAATTCTTTAACTTAATCAATTTAAAAACTATATGGTGGCTGTGAGAATGGGAAACTTTCCATTTTAAAATGAATTCAATTTTATCTATATTATTCTTTTATGATTCCTATATGGGATTGGGCAGCTGTTCATTCAATACAAGATTGAACATAATCAATTTAATACCTATGAAGGTTGTGATTATGGGGAACTTCAAAAACAAAGTAAATTTGATCTAATTTTTCTTATATGAATCCTATATGATAATGGGAAACTACCCATTCTATTTTTTTAAAATTAATTTATCTATATCCTTCATATGTGATTCGTATATGAAAATGGGTATTTTCCCATTCAATACAGTAAATAAATTATTGTTTGTATGTATAAGGGCATATTATCATTCTAAACATTCTAATACAATACAATATCTGAAACTTAAACGATTTTAATACCTCTATAGGTATGAATACCTGACCATTGAATGGAAGATAAAAATTTTTTTTGTATGAGAATGGGCATATGCCAATTCTAATCATTTTAATACAAGTAATATTGAACTTAATTTTTTCAATAACTCTATGAAGGATGTGAGAATGGGTAACTGTCCATTATAAAGCAAGCTAGATTTTATCTTTGTTCTTTCTTTATGATTCCAATTTTGAGAACGGGCATTTTCTCATTAGATACATCATTGAACTTAATAATTTTAATTCCTATATGACAATGATTAAGTTCAATATTACTTAGCTCTGCAGTGAGCTCACCTACCTATCTCAAAAGGTGAACCTCACCCTCCCTCGACAGGTCAACCTCAGTAGGTTAACTATCCCACCCAACTCATTAGGTCAACCTCCTAGACCAACTCAGGAGTTTAACTTGTATGCCAAATTCGGAAGGTCAACTTGGCCAGGTCATCTTCTCCTACCCATCTTGCACAACGACCAGCTCAATAGGCCAGCACAACTGCCGGCTCAGCAGATCAACTCTCTCACCCAGCTCAGAAATTCAATTCAGAATTTCGAGCTCAACTCATCTCAGCCTACGTAGCTCGCTCGTCCATCCTAGCCTATGCAGCTAGGCCACCTGACTTAGAAAATGAGTAACACTTCCTAAGTGGTAACCCCACACTGTACTTTGGTAATAATAAAATATTTAACTCCTTGTATTATCATGAATGATTAGAAGTGGTTTTTTTAGAATCAATAACATTTTCTTGCAAGGGAAAGATTTTTTTTAGACTCTGAAACATGCAAGAAATTTTCATATTTAGAGAAATCCTTTTATAACTATGGAGGATAATACTATGCAAGTATTTCAAAATATTGAAGTGATATTCTTAAAACACATCAATAATTGAAAAGATCAAAAATATGACATTAACTTTATACCAAAAATTAGATTACAAGAGAAATAAAGTAGGATCATATTCTTCATCTCATAATAAATCAACATATAAAAGTTAGAAGTATCTTTGAAAGTTATCTTCAATTTAAAAAAGAAGTAAATTTTTTCTTTACTATAAAAAATTAGATTCTTCTTCTAATAATGAATCATTTTCGGCTTGCAGAACTCACTCGCATAGCTTAGAAAAGAAGCAATGTCACCTAGATGGTAAGACCACTTCGTAGTTTGGTAAAATCATAACAGATAACTCCCCGTATTAGCAACTATGATTTGGTTAAAAAATACACATGTATTTTAAAACATTGAAGTGATATTCTTAATACCCAAATCAAAAAAATCCATAAGATCAAAAAAAGGGCATTATCTTTAAACCAAAAATGGAATATAAGGGAAATAAAACTAAATTATACTCTTCATCTCATAATAATTCAACAGAGAAGAGTTAGAATAATTCATGCCTCAAATTTTATTCAAATCTTATGCATCACATGCCGAAACGGTCTTAAGAAACTGAGGGAGCCCAAAGCGGTAAGGGTCAACAAAATTTTATTGGAGACAACATAAAATATCTCATAAATATTTTTCAAATCTTTTTCTTCACAGGGAAAAATGGTTTAACGAAATGGGCAGCCCAAAGTGGAAGGAAAAAATAAATAAATGGAAACTTGATGAAAAAGAAAGCAAAAAGGATGAACAAGAAAGAAACAGCTTCGCCGACCCATGATAAACCTTACAATTCCCAAGACCTATTTCTTCATCAAAAACAGTAACCGTCGTCATTTACTCTACAATGCCATAGGGTTATGCAAATTAATTTCCATTAATTTCACTAATTTACGTCAAATGGCCGGTCGAAGGCATGTTTGACAAACAAGTACCTTCAATTAATTAAAAACAAGTACTTTCAATTAATAAAAAATTAACAGTAGAAAACAATTTATTTACAAATTAATGGTCTCGTTATTCCATGGTCAAAAATAATATAAATATTAAAAAATATGGTAGCCATGATTTAGGTTTAATAATTGCACTTAAAATAAAATTTAAATTTTCAAAACAAATCATAGCCATGTTTTAGGTTATTTACATTTAAAATAAAATATAAATTTTAAACATTATCATAGCCATGTTTTAGGTTATTTTTGAATTTTAAATTAATTAATACTAATTTATACTAGAGAGGGGGTAGTTAGGGAAACTATATATGACGTGTGGTTTTCAGGAAATCAATCAAATGTTGAATCATTTACTTACTTCAACTACTCCCTGAACTCTAGATGGGAATGTTGACTTAAATAGTAATAGGGGATAGGGAAGATTGATCCAAAACATATATTATTATTTCTTCATTTATTACAAAGGAAAATCCCAATATTTAGTATTAATACATTTTTTATGATATCTAAGTTTTTTTCTTATTTAGATTTTTCCTCACATTTAACCTTGAGTTGTATTTTTTAATATATTTCGATAGGTATCTTCGATATTTATCAAATTTTATTATAAGTATATTTAATGTAGTTGAAAATAATTACATCTCCCATACATGTTTGTGTTAAAATCACTGATACTATAATATGGTTGTGAAATTGATAAAATCTATATAACTTATAGTAATCACATCAAAGGTTAATATTAGATGTTCTAAATAATGAGATAGTACCTTAGAAGAACATTTAGAGGAATTAGTTCTTATTCCTTTTTGAGAAAAAAATTTATTATCTTAAGGCAATACACATAACATAATGGGAATATGTCCACTCTAGTATAAACAAATATTTGTATCTTATATTGAATGGGCATATAACCATTCTCATATAAGAATAATAGAAGAAAAATAGAGGTATTATCTTGAGGAAAGACACATACATAGAATGGGCATATGTCTATTCTCATACAAACAAACATTTTTATGGTGTATTGAATGGGCATATGCCCATTATCATATAAAAATCATATTAAAAAATAGAGATAATATTTAATTTGTTCTAGAATGGAAATTTTACCATTCTCACATCCTTTATAGTGATATTAAAATGATTAAGTTCAATATTACTTCAATAAATTAGAAGGGTTAGAATAGGTATATGCCCATTCTTATACAAACAAAGAATTTTATTATTGTGATGAGAATGAGAATATGCCATTTCTCATAAAAACAAATATTTTTATCATTGTGATGAGAATGGGGATATGCCATTTCTCATACAAACAAATATTTTTATCATTGTGATGAGAATGGGCATATGCCCATTCTCATAAACTAAATATATAAATAAAGATAAATTCTCCTACACGAAACATAAAAAATGAATGAAAATTAGATGCTTTTATGAGAATGTTTAAAATGAAAAAATGCCCATTCTCATGGTCAGTGAATATGGGAAGTATGAGGAATTCTTGTAAAAGTAATATATTCATATTAATATGATGAAGATATTTGGATGAAGTGGTTGGAAATCACTTCCCACTTTGTTGGTTATCTTTGTCTATTTTTACCAAAACCATTTGATGATGTGGCTCTCACCCTTATCTAATTTCTCACTCTTGAGGGCCATCAAAAATGCATTTACGCCTATCACCTACCTATGCTTAATCATTTTAGGCATGGCCCAAGATTTTAGCTTCCCTTACTTTCTTTTCACTCCTTGGGTGCTTTTATCTCTCAGTTTAAAACTAGAAGGGTGTCTGTCCTGCTCCATTAGGGATTTATTCTCACTCTTGTCAAAAGATTAAGCTCTGTATATTGACAATTCTGGCTCCCTAACTAAAAGTGTGGAAGCTTATGCGAATGGGGTTAACTTAGAATCAGAGGAGGAAGACTCAAGTGAAGAATCTGATTCTCAGAAAGCTGACTCAGAAGAGGATAAACATGGTGTTGAAATTTGTGGTAGCCCATAATCTTAGGGAGATGAAATCAAAGCAAGTTCCTAGTGTTTTGTTGAATACAAAAGGGGAGTTTATTAAATAGGAATCTCCAAATCCTATCAATGTGTAATTGGAACAATAGTTTGAGGCTATGGGGCATGTTGGTCATGTGAAAGGGGAGAACCATCTGGCTAATATGGTGGTGGAAATTGAATAACTTAAAGGAGATATGATACTCACCAAGAGATCAGTGCATTTTTATTTAATGAATGGCATAAGATGAAAGTGCAGGTCCTAGGAAGTAGTTAATAATGGGCATGGCAGAGAGATCGATGTTTTAAAATCCAACTATGGTTTCATAACCAATGAGTTGGACCATTTTCAGGCTATTCTCCACAGCTACATGGAGTGGAGTGTTGTCATGGTTAAATCTACTCTGCAACATCTCTAGAATCTGAACCAACTCGCTAATGCTTATAGTGTTGTGGATAGTCAGGGTAGGAAAAGAAAGGTGACTCCTGAAGGTCTCGACTTGGTGTCTTTGGCTCGTAACATAGATGCTTTGGCTAAGGAATGGGAAAAGGTGCTAGAGGGGCTTGAAAAAGTCTATAAATTATCTGGAGAGGGGGTGTTTTGTTATATTTACTATCTTTGTGTCTTTTTGGTTGTTAGTTTATTCGTTCCTGTTAGTTCCTCTGTTTTTTTTGCTGATGTTGTTTAGCTACTCTTTTCTATTGCTCCTAGGGGAGCCTGTTTATTATGGAATTTTATATTATCATTTTTTGATGGATATGTAATGTAGTATTTTTCTCTCATGGAGCTATGACTTTGTTCGGGCTAGGATCCCCTAAACCCTTTTTTACCTCTTATAAAAAAAGTGGTTAGCAATCAAGTTCCTAATTAACTTCTATTTAACCTCTATTTATTTATTTCTCATCAATTATAATTAAAATAAGTCAAGTTCAATCATAGTTTGGAAATAATGTTATGAATATATTTATGTTAATTTAATTATATGTGTAATTTTGAACTATTTCCAAACCTTACTAAATTATAGAATTTTGCACCTCATGTGATATGTGTATTCAATATACTTACAGTTGTACATACATGATAATTTTTAATTTATTTTATGAAATGGTTTAATATATTTTCCATCATCTCGTAAACTTTGTATTTTATGTTGTTACATTAGCAGGGGATTTTGCATTTATAGAGGATGATCATGTGGACTTGTTTTAAAAAGGAAAAAAGTTACAGAGGTAAGAGTATATCCAAGTAGCAATACACTACATGGTAAAGATGTGGGAAAATGATTTGTTGTTTTCAGTGTTAACACAATTTGGAGGGGATAGTAAAATTTCCTTTCTCATTTGATGAATTTAAAACCACTTGATAGATGTTGGGAATAAGTGATACTACATTTCTTGGGAAGAGATCGAATTGTCAACAGCACAATTCATCTACGTGAGTTCCCCTCACAATTTGGGAATTGAAAAAATTTGTAGTGGTTCAGAGAATTATAATGCAGAGAGTGACAAAGATTGTAGTGATGACCGTGAAAGCACCATCAATATAGGTCCTAAAGATATAAAAGATTTTGTCATAGAAAATTTCATTGTCAAACACAAATCTTGTAGCAGAGAGGATGACGTATCCATGGGTTATATAACTCATGTGCTAGAATTTCATGAAATTTATGGAGAGAGGTTGGGTCCTTTGAATTTTGGTGTATGCATAGAGAATGTGGTAAATATGTGTTCAGAATGCTTAGACTCACTAGAACCTAATACATCAATTTTTTAGCCAATAAAACATTTAAATTTCAATGAAACAAGAAGTTCCCTTATGATTAAGCAAGGGAGTGATCAACTAGTTTTTCTACACCTTGTACATAGTGATCAACATAATTTGAATTTCAAGGGATTTTTTACAATTTTAATGCATTACTCCTCAATTGATTGTAAATTTGTAACATAGGGAACAATTACAAACATAGTTTAAGGAGACATAATACATTTTAATATATTGGATGCCAATAGCTTCGGTGTGCATACAAACAGAGTATTCAACCCCCCTTGCAAAGGATGTTGGCTATTTGAAGGATCTCTCATACAATTCCTTGCTAAGTAATTGGTTGACATAAACTATTCTTAGATGGATATTAGATTGAAAGAAGTTCTAAAGGATGGCCATGTCATCATGTGGGATGAATTAGAAGAGTGAAAAAATCAATTTTTAATCCAATTTCATATGATGTCACTAATCATAATCAATCCAACAGAGTGATAAAAATATCTTATAATGCTACAAAATGTTTGAAGCTAGATACCTCTCAAACCAATCCACCAAATCAAAATTTTGGTGAAGATATAAAATGGTCAATATTTTAAAAAAGAAGTGAAAAATGGAGATTTTATTTTTTGTAAATCTAATTGTCTCCAAAAATTACCTCTTTCTTCAGTTAGAATTCAAAATTTTGGTGCACAACTAGATCCTTGAATGAAGTTGACAAAAAAAAAAATGTGTTTAATAGATTAACAACAAATTCCATCTTCAATGTTGGTAAGAAAACTATGGAGATACATAAAATGAAATTTGATGGGATGGATATTTTTCAGAATGTATGGCAAAAATTATATGGGTACCCACGGAGTTCCTTCTATAAACATAAATTTG
Organism: Taxus chinensis; assembly: GCA_019776745.2. NCBI lineage: Eukaryota > Viridiplantae > Streptophyta > Pinopsida > Cupressales > Taxaceae > Taxus > Taxus chinensis. The sequence goes on along the minus strand of CM034156.1, from coordinate 4,213,595 downwards.
AATGGATAAGCAGAAATAGGCTTACAATGAATGACAACACTGGAAAAGAGAAACAAAGGTCAAACACTATTGCAACAATTTCCTACATATCAAGAATTGTTGAGATAAATTCAGATATATCTCCACATCTAACTCGGTCTATAGGAAAGGATGTAGGAAAATTTCCCCAATACGATTGGATTCCTTCATTCTATACCCAAAATATATTGCGAAAAAATGCAATGAGGATATTGAATTCTTGAAACTTCCTCAGGTTTTGCAGTCAAGCTTCAGCAACATAATGAACAAATTTTTTCCACATGTTTCCATTGTAAAAAATAATTTCTTTTCCAAGTGTGATGAGTGCACAGATTTGTTCAACAAATGTAGAGCCACCACATGGCTAGAAGCACTCACAAATATCAAGGAGGAACAAACATGTGTGGCACAATGAATATAGTTAAATTTGTCACGCATCTTACTATTCCCACATATTGTAGTTAGAAGAACAACCTAATGGATTATTGAGCATTATGCATGATAAAATGGATAAAATGAAAACTTCTATACCAAGAAGGGGTAAAAAGCAAAGTCAATAAGTAATGTTATGAACCTACTAGTTAATTTGACTAGTATTCTCACACATGGATTCTTGAAGACCATGATAAAATGGATAAAATGAAAACTTCCAGGATGGTTTCGGCCATTTTGGTCTGCCATTTGTTGAACGTGGAGCAAACTATATAGTCACATCATTATCTTTGTGTCTCATGAAGATTGAAGAACCTATAATTGATGAGTATGGAGATTTGTTGTATCATTTTGGATCATCTAAATAGTCATTGCATGATGCATTATTACAAAATGATGTGCATGAAAAATGTAAAAGGTACTAAGAAATATTTGACCATTCAAAATCAGTTAGTGTTGCTAGCGAAAATACTTCTTTTCATAAATCAACCATCGATCCTCTACTTACAATTCGATAATGCTTCAAGTGATAACAATAATTGGACATTATTTGCATTTGTATTAATATTGACAACAAAAAGGGTATTCAACATTGTGTATGCAAGCTTCCTTCTAGTGGGACACACCCATGAGGATATAGATGATAATTTTCAAAGATTAACAACATCGTTACATAAATCAGACACATTTTATTTTCCATATATCATGGAATATTACATAACATTCCAAAAAGAGCCAAGTACATTCACTCCTTATCTTATTAAGGAATTGTATAAATTCAAGGAATTTTTGGAGCCATTTTTGTTGGACTTAAACCATAAGATAGTGGGTATCAACAAACCAAAATTGTTTAGATTCCATGTTTTGGATGGCATACCAGTGATTCAGTACAAAGAAACATTAAAGGATTAACAATGGTATCATTCTATCCATATATGGCATACAAAGGATAATGGTGAACCAATATTTCTAGAAGGGAAACCTCATTTAGAACCTTTCAAGGAACTCAAAGAAATGGAAGATCTAAAAAAGGGAATAAAATCATATATAGGGCATTGGGGGAGAAGTACAATAGGATAAGGTAGTGACTATTGGCTTCCGAAGATCACATATTGGAAAAAAAATTACGTGCTTTGGATAGACCATTTTTAAATTGTAGTAGGAGGTCAGATGTTTGTTTTTGGCCAAAAAAATTATAAGAGAAAGACATATATGACCAAATAATAGGAGACACACATATTCAAAAATAATACTACATTAGTCAACATATCCCAAGTAATAATGATATTTATGTTGGTCCTGTTTGTGGAAGATCTAACCAAGAATTCAATCCATTAAAGGATGTGTTCAAGGGGAAAATGTTACTTATATGACTATGGAAATGCTAATGAAAAGATATGGATGGGGAGAGAACATTTGGATATTTTACTTCGACAAGGAGGAAATGATGTAATTAAAAAGCTAAGATTTCAATATTGAAAAATTGCAGGGAGAGGATAAGGTACAAAATTTTATCGAGATTGTTTAAAGCCAAATAAATACTTGGACCATCTCAAATGAACCTAAAACAAGTTATCGATGTGGATAACATCATCTGGGCGTGAACACCAAACAAAAATTGGCAAAGTGGATCCATAAATATACCCAATAAAGGACATGTTGCTATTAAATCATACCTTGAACTGCTTGAATAGGATAAGGATTGTTGAATTGGAGAAACTATAGAAGTTCATAAATTTGTATGTGAAATCATCTTGGCCCGTGATGTGGGTTTTTTTTTTAATATTCCAAACCTTAGTCCTATAAAACTTTATAGTTGTACTATTATTTGATAATTAAATGAAAGACTAAGTATTATATTACTTTGGAAGATTTTTCCATAATATAATTCTATAAAACATTGTGTTTCTTATGGAACTCTTGAATCTTATTAATGTATTATTAATAATATGATTTCCACCATGAAATTAATTTAATTTGAAAAAAAATACTTAATTATGTTCTAAGTAAGTTTACATAGAGCTGGATCTTGTGATTTAAAGAGAGTTGGACGTGATTTACAAGGAATTCATTTCAAAATATTAATGCTTTGGATTTTTATAGGAATTAGTCTTGATTTACGCATTCATTACAACCACAAATATATGTGGTATTTTCCTAAAGCTATGTGCATAAGTATATATAACTTATTGTTTAATTGTTCTAAAATTTTATAAAATGGAAACCTTTCTGAAGTGTACATACTAAATTATATTCCTAGAATCCCCTAAGTCTTGAATGCAAAATTGAAGTATTGGGAGTTCTAATATATATTAACCTACTATCTGCCAAGATATAAATTTTCAAAAGAGGTCAAAATCCCTCATATATGAATTATAGAAGAAGAATAGATATAAATTTGGTAGACATAAGAAAAATTAGGAACATACTTGTATCATGAATGTGATGAAAATGAGAAAATGAGAATACTATGTTTATTCTTATTTAATATAACATGTACCCATATCACATTGTTTTAATTTTCAAAAGGGATCAAAATGCCTCATATAGGAATCATAGAAAAATAATTGAGATAAAGTATATACACATAAAAAGAGTAAGGAACATAGTTGTACTATGAGTGTGTTGAGAATGGTCATATTCCCATTCTCATAAACTCAATATAGAATTAGGAACATACTTGTATGTCATAGTGTAAATATTGGAATCCAATATAACACTACTTAAATTCCACTAATAAACATATTGGAATCTGATAACACACTAGATAAAAACCAATAATGACAATTTAGGAATCTGATTTCAACAATTATAAAACCAGAAATGATAATACTATAAATCTAGATTCTTATAATAATATGTTTAGATGTTTAGATTCCTATCACTTGTCAAACTCAATGGACATTTATATCTAGTAAGAATATTTTCCCATAAGAACCTTGTTGCTATAGCCACTATACAATCCTTTTTTGGTGTTGCTTCTTCCCATCGTGTAAGATAATATATACAAGTGATGATGTAGCACGATCCGATTCTATGTGTGGCTGGGGAAATATGGCCCACAAATTCTATTGCCCATTTTTCAAATGGCTCTGTACTAGGAATAGGCATCAAAAGCATTTCATCTCTTTGTCCAGGTTTTCCAAGGCACTGACAGTGTTCACACACCTTATAATACTCTTTACAATCCTTGTACAGGGTCTCCCACCATAAGCCAATAAGTAGAATCTTGCGTGCAGTGGTGTTACCTACATAATGCCCACCTGCAATACCACAATGAGCCTCTTCCATGATATATGTGCGTTCATGTTCCAGTACACACTAGCGTAATACTTCATATCGCCCTAGTTTGTATAAGTCACCATTGATCAACATGAAAGGTGCAACATGAATTGTAAGTTTCTTCTTCTCTAAGGATTTCATTCCTTCTGGCGTCATACATGTGCGTAAAAAGATAGCAATATCCTCCAATTCTGAAGGTGTACGATGTAGCCTATATAACTTTGCATTTGGCATTGTATCTTGAATTGTCTACGCATCCTCTCATGATTAAATTCTTGATAAGTGGTCCATGCTAGAATTAATTTTACCTGGTTTTACCATGACTGTAAATTTAAATTCTTAGAATAGGATCACCCATTGATATATGCGCCCCTATAAAATCGGCTTATTTACCAAATATTTTAACACCATGTGATCTGTATAAAATACAAAGGGTGCTGCTAGCAAGTACTGTCTAACTTCTATTCCACAAGAGTCAAATTTCTACTAGCAAAGCAGATATGATGATCTACAATACATTCTCTAGGCTGAGATAACATTTCGCCAATGGCCATGCTAGAGGTGTCCACATATATGTGAAACAATTGGCTCCATGAGGGAAAACGCAAAATAGGCATTGTATTAAGTCTCTCCTTCAATGTCTCAAATGCGTGCTACTATGGTTCTCTCCAATAGAATGTCCCTTTTCCTTTGAGTAACTCTTCCAAGGGTGCAGCAATCTTCACATATCCTTTGATGAATGTTCTATAATACCCTGTGTGGCCCAAGAATCTACGCACCTCACTTTGACTGGTAGGCTCCTTCAGGCCTATAATAACTACAACCTTAGCTAGATCTACTAACAAACCTTCCTTGCAGATGATGTCCCCTAACAAAGTTCCAAAAGGTGTAGTAAAAACACAATTCTTGATATTTAAAGACATGCTTAACTGTCTGCATCTTTCAAACATTAAGCGCAAGTTGTCACAATGATCCTTAACAAGCCCATATACCATCCAACCATCCAAGTAAACCTATAAGAATTTGTGAATAAAATCCTAGAATGCTTGAACAACTATGCGTGAAAATACAACAAGCGCATTATTTAAACCAAAGGACATCACTGTATATGCAAAGCTTCCCCATACAGTGGTGAAAGTCATTTTCTCTTGATCCTCCTGTGTAATTCTAACCTAGTGATACCCTGAGAATCCATCTGTGAAAGAGTAAAATTTGTGCCCTACAATGCCTTCTAATATTTCCGCGATGAAATGCGTAGGAAAAGGATCAATCAAACATGTAGAATTCAGATTCATGTAATCCACACAAATCCTAATCTGACCATCGAAAATTTATATTGATTACAATAGGGCTAACCCACTCTGATTCTTCTAGGGGCTCAATGATGCCAAATTTCAACATTTTGTCAATTTATTTCTTAACTTTTATGCACAGGTTAGGGTTCATCCTGTAAGGCCTCTTCCTGACTGGGTGCACTCAATCCTTTAGCTTAATCTTCATTTTTCCTATCGACTTATGCACCCCCTTTAACTCATTGTATCCCCTAGGGAATAAATCCTAGAAATCATGTAGTAACTCAATTATATTTGCCACTTCAGAATCAGACTAATAATCTCCAATTATGGCCTCCTTAGGTTCAACATTCGTGTCAACGTTCACTTTCTTGGTCTTCACAGGTTCATGATAGGCGCGCACATTTTTATCCACATTTTCTAAAACCTCGCACATACCTACTGAATGATATATGTCCAAATATTCTACTTCTTCATCATCCACTATGTAGACCATATTTCCTTTCTCCTTCTCAAAACAAGGGCACTTAAATAGTTTGGCATCTGTATCATCTACTTCATCAAAATGCGCTCCTTGTTCTTCCTCACCAAATAAGTCCTAAATGAGTTCTTCATCCTTTGCACTATCTCCCATAGTCAAGCACTCCATAATCCGTAATTCCTCTCTTACTGGAGGTTTAGTAGAGAAGTACTCAAATTTTTGGATCATTCCTGCAATCAAGTCTTGGTAATTTCCAGTCTCCCTATGTAGCTCTGCATAAACATACCAAATGTGTGCGTAACCTTTCAACATGGAATAAAGTTTGTGCACACAAAGTGAAGGTGGTAAAGCTTCCTTCCCCTCTGTTCAGAGTCTCCCACACTGCTAAACGTGGTGTTGAATAGGTTGATTACCATGATATATGTAAATTTGATTAGGCGCATTGCTCTTGAGAAAATAGGTTGTTAGAGAAATTCTAACTTCATTCCATTCTATGAGATTATCCCTGTGACCCATCCACCAGTGCGTTGCCATCCCGTGCAGGGTATATACTAACATATTTCTTCTCTCCACTTGATCCATCCTCTTCTCCTCCATGGTGTGCATGAATACCGTAGGATCTCCTTCTATGGTATACCGGGGTACAGAGTTGTTACCTATCTTCCTAATACAACGAGGTTTTCTCGTCCATGCAAATGCGCTTCTTACTTCACGCCCAACCATCGCATAGGTGTCATGTTACCAATCGTCAGAAGAAAAACTTGTAATATCACTAATATATTGTGCATCTTCCCACTGGAGGATTCCAACCTTAGATGGCTCAAGTACTTCTTGATCTCGAATGGTGTGCACATAAATTTTGTTCTGGTCTTCCTTAATCAATGGTTCAACATAAGGTGCAGATTTCACATCTATCAAATGGATAATAACTCTTTCTTCTTTGTTTTCAAAACTTATACACCCCTTATTGAACCATAGATAAACATTATTTGCATAACACCAAGGGTGCTCAAGTAGAGTTGGGAAGTTCTCTCCATCTACAAGTGTTAAGACCTCAAAGTCCTCAATGAACTTGGCCCATTGTATAGTAATGGATGCATCCTTTAAAACTCTAATTAGAGTGGCCTTAGTTTGATTATCCATAAAAAATACATTATAGGATGGTTGTAATGGGGTTCTGCCCATCTATACCCATGCATCTAAAGTAAGCACATTCACTTCTGCACATGTGTCAATCAATATATTGCTCAAAAGCCATCCATCCACAACAACATTCAGAGTGATCTCCTTGTCATAATCCAAACTATGAGTGGGAAGATTAGCATGCAAGATCTATCGTCCATTTGCAATATCTACATGCATAGTGTTTCCCTTTAACCAATTTCCTAGTAATGGAATAATATTATCCTAGCATAGCATCTTGCATACCTCTTTCAAATCATCAACATCCAAATGGATTGTCTCTGCCATCTTCTTTTGTTCCAACTTCTGTGACTGTTCCTTTAAACATTGTATTTTACCCTGAAGATTTTTTAGTACCTCCATGGTTTCCATATAGACCTCATTTTGATGTGTAGGATCTGGATATCTTGCATGTAAAACCTCCTCTTTAGTAATGGTAGGATTTTGTTGTAACATTTCTCTGGCACATGTAGTAATATTCACCCGTACTACCTCAGGTTCAAGTGCCAACTTTGGAATCCACTAATTTTCTATGGCACGATGTATCCTAACCATCCTTGTGCCCTTGTTTTCATGTTTATGATTTTTAATAAGATGCTCATATAATTTTGGGCATTCCTCATAGTTATGATTCTTACCACAAAAAGAACAAGTAATATTTTGAGGGCATTCACGCCTATAGTGGTCAGGAGATCCGCATATATAACACATTCCACGAGGAAACTCACCTCATCCACCACCACGGCCTCAACCCCTGAATCCACTATGGTATCCTCGACCTCTACCATGAATTCCTTCAAATCATCCCTTGTTCCGATCATAGCAACCTTGGTTTTGATCACGATCATGGTGCTCATTTTTACTTTTAGAGTTATCTCATACTCTTGTCTTCCACAAACCAATATCAATGGCATCATGAATCTGACCAATCAACCTGTAATCTTTTGTATTGTGAGTTGTGGACCGGAAAATATTACAATAGCAAGATACATTCTTTCTGATCACACATTGTAATAATGGGAAATGGCTTGCATCATGTTCTAAATGACATATCTTGCAATCTTACAGCACTGAATGCACTAACATGTAGGGAAAACTATCTTTAGTGTGCCCTTCCACTTCACAATCTATACACAAAATCCTAGAGTACGTCTCATGTGGTGAATTTTCTAATAGTGTCTCCAACTACTTTGACATAGCTACAATTTGTGCTTCCATGAATGGGCTCACTACAGTGTCTATACTTATGACTACCTAAGTACATAATGTTGCTCAAAGTGCTTCGAATGGGTTTGTATATGTCTTATGTAACAGTGCCCTCATAAAGGGTGTGATCAATCCCCCAATGAACCATTATGCATGGTGACTTGCATGAATATCATACGAAAGTTTAGATAAAATTGTTTTGAAATAGACATCATATTCTTGAACACTCTCACTAATGTCATGTTTAATATCCTTGAGCACGCTTATACTCTTATGCTCGAACTTAAGGATATGAAACTCCTTAAGGAAAGCTTCTCGTAATTCTGCATAATCTACACAAGTCTGATCAGGGTCAAAATTCATATACCAACATTGAGCACATCCCTACAACGTAGTTGTAAATTGAATTTTCTTGCACTCAGAAGCCGTGATCCCTTTTGTGCGCCACAGTATGAAACACATGTGCATGTGCTCAATAACATCTTCTATTCCCCTATGCTTTGGAAGACGTAGTGACATCTCCATGTAAATATTTTGGGGTTGGTGAGGACCATGCCCACCTGATCCAAAACCTCATGCGTTACCTTTGCCTCCAGACCCACCAGATCCACTAGAATTAGAGACACTTATGCCCCCTGAACCTCCTTTAATAGCCAAAAGTGGACAAGTGGATGTACTACCATGTGTCCCAACATTGGTACTAAATTGACCTCCTATAGTCTTCAAGGTGGTACTACTCCCTAAAGTGAGTCCAAAATTCTACGTGCTTGAGTTCTGTGTCAACGATGCACCTAAAAAAGTACCTCCAAATAACAAAGAAGATGTTTTCCTAGCCATAGATTCCCTTTTCACTCAATTCACTCATTTTATGCTACTTCCCAAACTAGCTTCTTAACTATTGATTGTATTAGATACTAGAAAACCAAATGCAAGGGCTGGGTTGTTAGGTAGATTCAGATGTGTTCTTGTGACCAATGTTGTCTCTGCTGTGCACTCCCATATGGGGCCAAAGAGGGTTCCCTATCATGCTTTCCCAAATGGGGGAGTTCTAGATGCTCTATTTCCACTCCTTCTACATGAGCTCCAAATACTTCATGAGCCATCTCTCTCCTCAATGCCATCTATTTTGTAATATCACATTGATTCTCAATCTCACTCTCACGTGCTTCATTATACTTAAGATTCCTTTCTTCCCTTTTCCTCTCTACCACTATGTTTTCCATCCTCCACCAAACCTGCTCCTGCCCTCACGTGTGGTAGGGTTTAGCTAGTCATCAGATTTTCTTCCAAGTTCAGGGTTACCATCAAGATTTTGATCGCCATTGGAATACCTTGCAGATCAGTTCCCTTGGGATAACACAAAAATTGGAACTCAACTACCTCTAGGGAAGAGTAAGTAGAAATTGAGTACACTAAAATATAGATATTCAAAACACCATGGAACCAAGTGTCCACAACGTATGTCCAAATTAGATCAGCATCATAAAGGGTCTGAAATTCTTCCTGCATCCAAACAAGTGTTTGATACCTCTAATCCCTATTAGTGCAAAATCATAGCACCCCCAAATGAGTTGTAATATATTCTTTTGTAAGGCAGAGTCATTTGGTGTGATTCGCATACCATGGGACCATCTCTCAAGCTATGTGACTTGCTAAACTTGAGATTGACCTCTAGAGAAAGCTAATTCTTACTTCCTAATCTACCTACCATAAACTACTTCAGTGCAGGCAGAACTTAACTATCTTAATCTAACCATTCCAAGGGGATAGAGAGAGAGAGAGGGAGGTGAAAGAGCCTACACTAAGTAGTGATACACCAGAAAAGGAAGTGGATGATCACAAACCTAACTACCTGAAACAGAGAGAGGTGAAGTGGATGATCACAGACCCAACTGTCTAAAACAATGAGACGTGAGCAGAGGAGAGGGTGGACAGAATGCATAACAGACCAAAGATATATTTCATAGAGAACACTGCTTCGGAACACATTAAACACAGCTCCCATAACTTGCAACAGGCATAAAAAGTATGCATAGTATACCCTACGACAATGAGAGGTAAGGAGAGACAACAAAATAAGCCAAGGATGGACATATGCATCACAAAACAAATTTTATTGCTCTAAAATGTTACATAGTGCACCATCAATGGGAAAGAGGAAAGAAAATTCCATTACAAATCAATGAGAGGAGGGTTAGACTTTGCATTCAACCCTAAGGAAGAAAGAGAGAGGGGGCAGAAGAGAAAAAACGACCAACCATTTTAATGTTCCCCTCTATTACAATATATAGGAAGAATAAGAGAGAGAAGAGGGAAGAAAATCAAATCCTACTCCAACCACCCAGAGATATGCATTGAATCCCACTTTAAATATCAACCATTGAATATCAATGCCTTTTACAAATCCACCCACAATATGTCACTTCTTGTTCCCCGATGGATTGAATCAAATCAGATGTGGTGGTTGAGAAAATCAGATTTTGTGTTAATGGCCTGGGAAATTTTTTCCCATTTTCACCTACCAGCTAGAAATGATATTTTATGCTTCCAAGGTGTAGAGGGTGTCGAGACATTTCCAAAAAGTATTCTCCTACCCAAATTTGATTCTCCACTTGAAAGATATGGCCATTTGAATATTAGGGTTGCGGGGCACAATATTTAAAGAGTCTGCCCCATTAGGGTCCACGTGGCGGTCTCGCACACCTTCGAGATTCGGCCCCTACCCTCGCTCTTGAAATAGTGCCTAATCAACATGTGGCAGCCTCCATGAGCTTCTTTCCTTTTCATCACCTGACTGCACTTCTTCAGACTCTGGGACATGTGGCGGATTGGCGCCCGTTTGAGATCCTGCCCCAAATTTTGCTCTTGAATTAGCGCCGTGCTGACACTTGGTACTCTTTGCGGGCCTATCTCAATGTTTTGACTATTCAACCAACTCTGTCCCTTTTTGGACTCTGGGAAATGTGGAAGGCCCGTGCTTGTTTGAGAACTACCACTAGATTTTACCCTTAAAGGAGCGTTGTTAAGACATGTGGTGCCTTCCACCTTCATCATATACTTAGTTGTTGGGGCCTCCTCCCCTTTTGACCTCTATTGAACATTTTCCACATGGAGGGATGGTGCAAGTTTGAGTCTCTTCCTTGGGTTCCCATCTTGGAATTGCGTCAATCCGACACTTGGCACCTTCCACTAAGTTTTGTATACTTAGTCCCTCGGGCCCACCCTGTCCACCTTTTGACTCCTGTTGACTCTGCCCCCGCTTTGGACTTGGGACACATGGAGGCCTAGCACTCGTTTGAGCCTTCACGTTTGGATTCAACTTTGAAGATCTACCGCTTGGACACTTGGCAACATCTACCAGCCCCTCCATACTTAGTTGATTTTTTGGACTCTTTCTAAACTATTTTGAGCCCAAAGACTTCAAACCTTCACTGTTTCTTCTCCTTTGAGTCTCTGGTTCTTCAAACATTTCTTGGCCTCCTTCCTCTGACCTTGTTATTTCATTTTAGAGCCTTCCCAAGTCTGTTAAATAGATTTAAGACATAGATTCACTCGAAAAATCTCTTTCTTCTCTTTCTTCTCACACAGGGTCGTTTAAACTTTTACAGGCCCCGCCACTCTATTGTTGAGTCCCTCTGCAACCTTGTTTTTCATCCTGGAATGTGAGCTCGTGGGTCTGATTTGTTTCCCTTATGAATTCCTTATGTGCAAGACTTGTCTTGACCAAATTTCCTTGAGGGGGAAAATTTTGGATAACGATTTGGTGACTATAGGGACATCTACATGTTGGATGAAGAGACCAGTAGCCTTGAAGCGTCCATTGGGAATGGAGTCATAATTAATGACCTGGTACTGACCCTTCCTTCAAATGGACTCCCCGACTACCTGCACTTTCTATGTTTTTCCTATCCCTGAGCCTATCCTGCTGTCCATACTCTCAGTTTTCATAAGAAAATCTTGGAAATGGAGTACCTGAGAGTAGAAAAAAATTGACTTTAGGGCTTTCATAAGTCCCTGAAATGGGACTGTTTTGAAACAACTTTAGTTGCTCTGCATTGGAATTTGTAATTTTTAAAGGAAACTATGATTCTGGCTTTGTGCACCTTTGGAGCAATGTGAACAAAACTTATATACAAAGACCAAATCATACATGCCTCAAATGAGACATGTAGAGTGTGCATAAGCACTTCTTCTGCTAAAAGAAAATCTACTCCTACTCCTAAACTAACCAGAGAGAAAGAATGTTATACAAATCCTACAACTAGCAGGGAGAAGTAGCTTCCCTTTCTTGAGAGAGGAAGCCATGAAAATGATTTGACACTAAATATAGCTACCTGTATGAGTGAAAAACTGTCAATAAGCCTATCCTCCACCCAATTCATCAAGGTATCAACATTAATAGAAAATACCTCCTCAATATGACCTGCATTGGACTCTTGGAGGTATTGATGGTGACCCTTGGTACTTTGATGCTCATCCTCATGCCCTAAAGTAGGCACAACTAGTTTTGGCTTCTCCCTTGGCTCCAATGAAGCCAAGTACCTGATTGGGCATGGTCTGATCCTTTGGATGTGCCCATTTTTCTAAAATTTAACTCCAAAAAGGAAGTCTTCTTGTGGACCTTCTTGGATGGATGGTGTGAGAGAGATGATGACATCCTTTGCCTACATTTTCTATTCCTCTACAACATTTGTGACTTTTGGAAGATCAAAATCTTCCAACTTTGGTTTAGGATGCATGTTGCAAACTATAGGTTATGCTTGCATGTTCTCTTCCATGGCAGCAGGTTCTTCTGGTTGAAGACATTCTATTGAGTCTGATAGGAAATCAAACTCTTTACTATCCTACTGTAGAAAAGTCTCTCCCTTTTACATGGGGATCTTAAAATATTCATTATTTTCACCATATGAAGCCTCATCTTCAAATATGAATCTTGTGAGTTCAAGGTTCCTCCAAAAAGTATCAGATTTTCGGAGAGGTTGAATGAGAGAGGGGTCTGTATTTTCTTGTGTAACCGGCTCATGATTCAGAGCCTCTAAATCTATCTTAGTCACCTCCATATGCTCCTTTTTAACTAGACTTGGAGCTGGTTGTTCCTCTTCTTTCTCTTTTGGAGAACATGGAGGAATCATACCTCCCAATATTGGTTTCAGAGAGGTGTAGTGGAGTGCAGGATGTTTTTCTTGAATGTCCTCCTTCATGGAAACAGACTCATAAGCTTGGAAGGTAGTTAATGGAGGAAAATATGGTGTTATCTCTTTAGGATTTTCTCCATCAAAACAATCCTCTGAGTTAGATAGACAGTGTGCCTCCTTGTTGTTATGCTGCAAGTACTCTACCTCCTTCATGGTGTCCTCCTGATCTGACAACTTGACTCACTATGGTTTCCCTTCATCCTCAAACATGAAATTTGTAAGCTCAAAGTCTTCTTCAACATCAAATCTTGAAGGGGGTGAAGTGGGAGGAAGAACTGGAGGTTCTCATGTAGCCTGTTCCACACTTGGAACCTCTAAAACTGTATGTTCCTCCTCCATCATGGGTTCATCAATCAAATCTTGAAATGAAAGAAAAAAGTCTTTAATGATGCCTTTTTCATTGCGTCCTCAACTCTGATTCGATCTCTCCCAGCTTCTCCTCTTCAATGGGACTTGGAGCTGGTGGTTCTTCCTCTTCAACTAGTTGTGCAGCTTTGATCATCTCAGCATTCTCTTCAGAACAAGTGCCATCATGGACATTGCTTCAGCTAGACTGTTGATCTTCTTCTTCCTATTTTTATTCCTACTCTGCTGCAAACTCAATCTCAGCCACCATTGGCTCTTCAACTTTGACCTCCTCTAGGGACCATATTTGTAAACCCAAATTTGGTAGCCCAACTCTTCAGATTTTCTATCATTTCTTCTCTTTTGGGCTCCTCCTCTTGTTGTTATCCTTGATTGGATTCTTGGGTATCTTCCCAACATGGACTTGGGAAAGCAAGAGGAGTGACAGGTTGGGGTTCAATCAGATTTGTAATTTTTTGTGGTGGGGAGGGAAGTGGAACTTCTTGTTTTTTTGGAGGGAATGACTGCTTGGGAAAGGAAAGGGGGGAAGAATTGAAATGGGGTGGAAAATCAGGAGATGGAGAAATGAAATAAACACTTGGGGAATCAAATGAGGGGCTTGACTCTTGGAGCTCTGCTGAAATGATAAAGATTGAGGAAGAGAAAATGAAAGACAGGGAGCTAGTGATTGACTTACCCATTGACAAGGTTGTCGCACTTTTCTCATAAGCTTCAATGTCCTCAATCCACTATGTAAGCTAAGACAACACTTCAACCATGAAGTCAAGATTCTCTTGAGGGATATAATGTCTTGGAAAAGGGCCTTCTCATGGACAAGGTGCCTTAAAACCAATATTAAATGCCTTCATTTGTGTTACGCCCCTAGATTGCACCATGCTAGCCTCCATTCTTTGAATATTCTCCAAAAAAATAGCATCCTCCATTTGATTTTTGTCATTGTATGCATACCCTTGCTCATGATATGCTCCATGGCCAAACTGACTTTGACCCTACTCATAGGGGTAGGCACAATTACTTTATATTTTATCATAGTGCTGATATGGAGGAGTTGGAAAATGCATTAGAGGCAGACTGCATTGCTGTTGTAAGTGTGAGTTCCATGAAGGGGATGAATTCATGATTGCACAACTTCATGAAATGGAATAAAATGGGAGATATGGAAAGAAAAAGTGAATGAAGAATGGGTGGAAATGGATGGGAAAAAGTTTGTAACTTCAGAAATGGGGTTGTTGACCAGATTGAGTCACCAAATGTGCTTGAATGTGCCTTAAAAGGCTGACCCTTAACAAGAACACATCAAACTGCTAAGATGAAGTGGTAAGGTGCTTCATACCTGTCCCACTAGGCATGCCAAAATTGTTAGTGCAAAATCACAACACCCCCAAATTAGTTGTCAAATCTACTTTTCTAAGGTAGAGTCATTCGGTGTGATTTGCATAACATGGGACCATCTCTCAAGCTGTGGGACTTGTTAAACTTGAGATGGACCTCTAGAGAAAGCCGGTTCTTGCTTCCTAATCTACCTTCCACAAGCTATTCTAGTGAAGAACCTAATATATCCTAATCTAACCATTCCAAGGGGACAAAGAGAGAGAGAGAGAGAGAGGTGAAAGAGCCTACACTAAGCGGTGATACACTAGAAAAGGAAGTGGTTGATCACAGACCCAACTGCCTGAAACAAAGAGAGGTGAGCAGAGGAGAGGGTGGATAGAACACACCATCATACTAGAAGATAGATTTCACAAAGAACACCACTTGGAACCCATTAAACATAGCTCCCAAGACTTGTAATAAACATGAAAAGTATGCACAATATACCCTATGACAATGAGAGGGTAAGGAGAGACAACAAAATAAGCTAAGGATGGACGGATGCATCACAAAACATATTTTATTGCTCCAAAATGTTACACAATGCACCATTAGTGAGCAAGAGGTAAGAAAATTCCATTACAAAGCCATGAGAGGAGGCTTAGACTTTACATTTGACCCTAAGGAAGAAAGAGAGATGGGGCAGAAGAGAAATAGTGACCAACCATTTGAATGTGCCCCTCTATTACAGTATATAGGAAGAATAAGAGAGAGAAGACGAAAGAAAATTGAATCTTGCTCCAACCACCCAAAGATATGCAATGAATCCCACTTTAAAGATCAACCACTAAATATCAATGCCTTCTATAAATCCACCCATAATATGTCACTTCTGGTTCCCTGGTGGATCAAATCAAATCAGATTTGGTAGTTGAGAAAGATCAGATTCTGCATTAATGTCTTGGAATACATTTTCCTTATTTTCACCTATCAGAGCCTACCCAAAATGATATTTTATATTACCAAGGTGTAGAGGGCGTCGAGATGTCGTATTTCCAAAAATTTAAGCCTTCTCCCACCCAAAGTTTGCATCGATTCCGTCCAGTGGGGAAACCATATGGCCATTCTTTAATATTAGGGTTACGGGGCGTAATATTTGTGGGTCTAAAGAGTCTTTTCCCCATTTCTAGGGTCCACTTCATGGGTCCCGCCGCTCCACTCGCAGGCACCCTTTGGTTGATTGGGGAGATGTGCTTCCTTCCATCTTTGTGGCTTTTTGACAAAAGGAATGTCCTGACTCCCTGCTTCCCCACATGTGGGCTAGCACTCTTTTTCCCTTTAGACAAGCTTTTGTAACTTTTCAGAATAAAAAGGAAAAAAAAACAACTTTCCCCTCGATGGCCCGCCTCAGTGCTACTTTTAGGCTTTGTGGCGCTTCCTCTTCTTCTTGACACTATGGGCTAGTCCTTTGCTCGACAAGGTCGTTTTCTTGACCGGGGGACATGCCAGTCTGGCCCCAAATTTTTCTCTTGAATCCTAGTGTAGTGCCGTTTGGACACTTGGCACTCTCCACTAGCCTGTCTCAATGTTTTGACTATTCAACCGACTCTATCCCTTTTTGGACTCTGGGACACGTGGAAGGCCCATGCTTGTTTTTAAGAACTACCCCTAGATTTTACCCTCAAAGGAGCATCATTAAGACATGTGGCACCTTCCGCCTTCACCCTATACTTAGTCATTTGGCCCTGCTCCTCTTTTGACCTCTGTTGACCATTTACCACGTGGAGAGCTAGCACAAGTTTGAGTCTCCACCTTGGGCTCCCGTCTTGGAATTACGCCGAGCTGACACTTGGCACCTTCCGCTGAGTTTTCTATACTTAGTCCCTTGGGCCCTCCCTATCTGCCTTTTGACTCTTGTTGACTCTACCTCCACTTTGGAAGCTAGGACACGCGGTGAGCCCGGTGCTCATTTGAGATCTTCCTTTTGGGATTTAACTTTGGAGATGCGCCACTTGAGACACTTGGTAGCGTCCACTGGCCCCTCCATACTTAGTCAATTTTTGGACTCTTTCTGAATTGTTTTGAGCCCAAAGACTTATGAACCTTCACCGTTTCTTCTCCTTTGAGTCTCTGGTTTTTTTACACTTCTCAGCCTCCTTTCCCTGACCTTGCTATTTCATTTTAGAGCCCGTCCAAGTCTATTCAAATAGATTTAAGACACATGATTCACTCGACAGAGTTGTTTCTTCTCTTTCTTCTTGCACAGGGTTGTTTAAACTTTTGCAAGCCCCACCACTCTATTGTTGAGTCCCTATGCAACCTTTTTTTGTCATCCTGGAATGTGAGCTCGTGGGTTTGAGTAATTTCCTTCTTAATTTACTTATGTGCAGGACTTGTCTTGACCGAATTTTCTGTGGGACCGAATTTGGGATAACAATTCCTTTTAGACACATAAGTAACTAGCCACTCGTACAACTCTATCAGAAAGATAACAAACAAATTATCATATAGACAGTCATACAAATTATGCTCTACCCACATGCATGTGTCAAACTCATATCTAGTGCTAAACGTCCGAGTGTACACTTCTTCCAGATCTATTATCCACTCCTCAATACTTGTTAGGGTCAGCCGGTATGTCTTTATCACGAAACATCCTAAAAGTAGCTGAAAAAGAGTTCCCAACAACATAACCAATGATGCATCCTAGAATCTACTGTGAAAAATGTAGGTGCAATGTAGGTGCACTAGTACATCACCTAGCCTAAGCTGAGCGCTCATCCAAAGTGGGCAAAGGTACCAGGCCCCTCTTTAGATTTTATTATACATAACGTTAGTGTGATGGTGATAAAACATATTCAGATCCATAATTACACATAAACATTCCACAATGCATAATCCAGAACTTGATCTTAAAGAATCATGAATTAAATAATAACTATAATAAGATTAACCATACATGAACCAGATTCAGTTACGTTTAACACCATTATCCAACCAATATTATCCATTACATTAAACACTGTAAAACACAGAAGCTTATTACATTATAAGGTATATCCATAAGTCATGTGTGCATCAGATCCAACGGCATAACTCTATGTAATATTTCAGTCCCCTTAAACTACATAGTTCAGTACATATTTATATAGGTGGGGACTTTCCCTTCACCACCTATGCGCTTCTCAAAATAGGTCACATGCTAATAATAGCCATGCACCTTTACAATAGCATGCATACTTGTAAGTATTCTAATAATAGATGTATTATAGTTAACTAGAAGAAGCAATCCTCTTCTTAGCTCAAACCATGCATGACACTTATCATCCGCTCGTTCCCAAAATACCATTGGGTGTCATGCAAGTCTTCATCCTTATGTGTGCTCCACATGTTATCTCTAAAAATATTATTTATCCAACAAAATGGCTAAGTCCTAAGACAAATTTTTCTAGCACGTGTTTCCTTCCCTATCCTTCTTGCACCTTCAAATACACCTTGTTCCTACACGTACATTCTTTTGTGTTCATTCTCTTTAGAACAATATTTTATCTGCTAAAAAATGAAGTGATTGATCCTTTTCCATGTCATCTAATCAAGGTAAGAAGCCCTAAAATTGTGTTTTTTTGTTAAGAATGATAACGCAATTCCACGGGAAGCTCTTGGAGGCTATATTGAGAGCTTGGAGAAGTTGGCTCAAAAGGCATTGAAGGTACTATTCAGGGACAAGTAGTTCTGAAAGTTTTCATGATGGAGTTAGAGGTAAAATGGTGATTTATGAATAAAATAAGGCCTAGTAAGTGATGATTATCTTGAATAAAGGATATTACGGAGAGTACATGTTCATGGGGGGGCCTTTTCTAGGTCTAGAAGATCTACACATGTTGTTTTTGGAGTCAAAGGAGAGAGAATTTAGTCCCAAGGGGAGATTTTGTGTTAAGTAATTCATGTTTTGAATTGTTTCCATTCTTGTGTTGTCATTTCTCATGTCTAGGTGTCATTGTATCCTTTGTCATAACTTTGGAGAGAAGCATCATAAACATGAGAATGAGGACAATTAGTGTGCTTGTCTTGTTGGTTTCCATCAATGTTTCTGAATGAGGGTTGCCATCAATGAAAAAGGGGGAGATTGTTGGCCATTTTGGGTTAGATTTGCCATTGATGTCAACCTTCATTTATGGAAAATGGTTTCATGTAAGTACCCATATGATTTTATTCAGGTGTCAATCATGTTTTTAGAGTGGTTTAGTGAGTTGTCATGTAGTCCTAGTGCATGGTCTAGGGTGTTGTGTCACAATATAAGATATTTTGAGGTGATTTGTTATTTTCATGAGGTCATAAATGGTCTATGAGGTGTGTTACAAGTGTTCATGGGTCTGCATTGAGTCATAATGGTCAGTTCATGGTGCATGAGGAAATGGTTGTTTCAAGTCATTCCAAGTATGTTTTTTAGCCCTGGGACATCCAAAATGAGGTAGAGGTTTGAAGAATTTTAGATCAGTAAGTGGAAATTCAATGATGAAGCATGTTATCAAACGATAATATAAGTGTACTGAGGTGTATGGTGAGGATTTAGGTTCAGTATTTAGTGATTCGGTGCATATTTGAGGTCCTTGGGAAGCTACATGTGAGAAATATGTAGGTTTGCATAGGTAAGCCATTGTGGCTGAAGATTTTGAGGAATATATGAGATATATGGTGAGAATTTTCATTTAGATCAGGTATTCATGGTGCTTCATGTCAAATTTTAGGTCATTTTGATGAAGTAATTGCAAGTTATGCAAGTTTTGACAAAACTGGGTAAGTTTGTAGTGTGATTTTCAAGCAAATCCTTGGGACCTTCTGATGCTTTCTATGTGAATTGTATGATTTTTCATGGGGACTATGAGATGTAAGGAATAAGAACTTATAAAGGATAATTTATGAAGGTTTATGATAAAAATAATGAGGTTTGTTTTATCATCAGGATTTTTATGAGGCGAATGTTAAGAAGGTAAAGTGGTCTAAAACCCTAGTTAAACCTTAGCTAGGAGAAGTTTGTAGAGAATGAATTATAGTGACCTATTTTTTATTGGTTAATAAAAATTTATGGTTGGATTTTGTAGAGGACTCTGTCATATTTCCATAAATGTAAGGTTGAGGTCATGGTGATGAGTGGGACCAACTCAAACAGGCCAGGTTCTGAAGAAGAAGCTTTTGGGACAAGGTTCTACAAAGAAGTAGCATGACAAATTGATGGTGCACTATGTATGGGATATTATATTGACTTATATGAAGGTTTCAAGAAATTTTCATTCAGGTACATGGTCATTTGAGGTCCACACAGGTTGATTGGTCAAAGGGTAGTTTTGGGATCTCAAATAGAAGGGTTCAGTAAAATAGGCATAACTTGAGATAAAGTTAGAGATTGAAGATGATTCAAGTTGTGTTGGAAATAAGATTCAGATATATTTCCATATATGTGAGTTTTTACTCATGATGAGGTGATTTAACATGGTTTCCATGTCATTATTTGGACAAGAATATGTTTTGCAATTCAAGACAGGATGTATTCTTGTGAAATTTTTGACTTTTTTGAAGCATGATATGGATTGGGTGATTATTTATATCACCTTGAATGTGAATAGGGATTAATTTATCATCCAAAGAATCAATTTTTGAGTCTTGGATGTATGTATAAATTTTTTTATGAGATAACCTTTGGAAACCTATTTTTTGGCAGGTTAACTTGGCGAAGACAAATATATCTGTGGTTTGTGTATGAGGTTGATTTAAGGCTTATATATTTATTATAAGTGTTCTAAAAGCTCTTATATTTCCATAAATTTTTTACATGGTATTTTTTTATCTTGTTGAAGTGATTTTGTGGCCTTATTAATTTTCTAGGGTACTAAAGGGTGCAAGAAACAACTGTTTTGAGAATTGCAAAGTGAATTGGGTCCAGTAAATGAAATAATTTGATTGGTTGAGATAAATTGTGACAATTTATGAATTTTAAATGTTATTTTACTCATTTATGATGGGTTATGGGTCATGACTAATTATGGTTTTTATGTAAGGTAAATTTTACGATTGTTCCCATGGGGTTTTGAGCCATTTTTAGCACATGTAATGAGGTTTTTAGCTAGGAACACCTATTTGGGTCAAATGTAACTATTGTAAGGAATATAAATAAATTTTATAGATATTTATAGTTAGAAATTTTCATGAGGGACCAGCCTCCTTTAGGTTAGAGAGATGAAAAGCGTATAAAAGTGAAGTTTTAGCTCATTTTGAAAGCTAGTCTTGCATGGGGGAGTAGTGTGAGCTAGAGAAGAGTTGTTTTCATGTAAAAAGGCATGATTTGAGGAAATATCATATTTTTTTCATATTGGTTAAGGTATGATAACATGAGATCAAGATTTTAGAGGCAAGACAAGTAGAGAAAGAGGAAGAAAGAGCAAGACCTAGGATTTGACCTAAGGTTTGTGAGTTGAACTTGTGATCTCCATTAGTTTTGGCAGAAACAATACTAGAGATAAAACATATTAAGAAGTCTGAGTTGGTGCTTAGTCATCCTAGGGGGTTGTAGCCTCCTTGTGGAGTTGATGCTTCAATAAAATAGGGGTTGGTGCTCCTTGTGAAGTTGGAGATTCACTAAATCACTTTTATTTGAGTAATATAAGTAGAGTTTTAGTGGTTTTTCTTCCCCATGAAGTTTTTCCACTTATATATTGTGTCTATGTGCATCTTCTGATGTGTTATGGTTGTTTTGATGTATTGTGCACACTAAGAAAGTAATGGTTGAATGAATATGAATGCTTAAATGTTATTAGTTACTATTATAAATGGTTAATGGAATGATATATTTGTAGGACTGATTCACCCCCCCCCTTTCAATCCATTGTGTTTCCAACAAGTATTATTGATTCCTCTGATCTAAATATAAAATTTGGTGATGACATACATTCGGGGAACATGAGGAACAAAGGAACTATTCCACCTATTCCTCAGAAGTTCTATTTTGATCCAATTTTCATTAAAATTAGTATCTTATTTTCCAACACAAGGGTAAAGGATGACTAAAAAAAAGAAATATTTTTAGACGATTTAAAAATTTTAATTTTTTATGTATGAAAGTAGTTGGCTCTTTCTAGGGCTTGACTTGGATTAAACAGAGTACAACCAAGAAAAAATTTCAAACTCTAAAATATCAAGGCTCATTATACCCTTGTCTTATCCATTTGGAAAAAGAAAATATATAGACAGAAGAGAACAAAATAGGGGAAAATAAAACATAAGCACAACCACACAACAAAAAGCTAAAAATATGAAAAACAAGCAACACTTATGTACAAGGGAAGGAAACCCACTCAACACGTATATAATTTTAGATATTTCCTGCTATATGGTAACTAGAGGGGAGTCCCATCCATATAAGCTAGGTAATATTTATTTTCACCGTAGAAGTTTCGAATCTGAAAATGACCAAGCTAGAGAGAATCAAACTTACAATGAATTCCATGAGGATATCTTTTCTTGTCCCAAAGAAAGACAAGATATCCAACTTGAAACTCATGAGACCTAGTCTTATTATCAAAAAATTGCTTTACTTTTTGTTGATGCATTGAAATATGGTCCACCACTTACAATCTTTCTTCTTCAATCATTTGAAATTATATGACCATTTTTAAAACACATTCATGAATTGACCATTTTCAATATTTTTAGCAAGTTACAAGGCATGTAATTCAAGTGTTATTGGAAACTCAGTATCCATCCCATTTACCAACTGAAAATGATACATTCCAATGGCTCTTTTGGGTGTTATATGATTATCTCATAAGGCATCATATAACTTCTTTTTTCAATTTCTTTGTGATTCATCAAATGAATTCCTTACTATAGTCACCAAATTATTATTAGTTGAATCTTTTTGTCCATTTCCTTATGGGTAGTAATAAGAAGAATGAGAAAGTGAAATGTCATAGCCATATCGGAAGTCCATTAGTTCGTAAGATGAGAATTGTGGAGCATTATCTGTGACAATCTTGTGAGGCACTCCAAAATGAACTAAGAATTTATCCATGATGAAATCAAAAACAAATTTATAAGTTTTTCACACACTTGGGGAGAGTTGCTCAGATTAAGTAACATACATGATTTTATTATTTGTAATGGTTTGAGTGAACAAGTAAAATTAAGAATTTACATATGTAAGACTCATGAAAGAAAGAACATAATTGAATACATTATTTACCCACAAAATTCTATATCTATAATTGAAGAATTAGAAAGAGAATATTTTGTGGTGGAACTTAGCTTAAATCACAACCCAATCGTTATGAAGCTCTAATTGCAGTGAAACAAGGAGCATGATGAGGAAATTAGTATTGACCAAATAAATTTGACACCCAAAGGATACATTCTCTTGAAAGAATAAAATCAACAAGTCTTTAAGGAAGCATTGGATAAAAAATTATAGGAAAGGGAAAGTATGAGAGTGCGTGACAATAGAACATATTACAATAAAAGTAAGAGTTTAATACACAACATTCAAAAGGTGCTAAAATCTTGTAAGAGAGATAAAAATAAACATAAATAAAGAAATAAATTTATAAAAAAATTCATGGTATGATGGATTCAAGGAAATATAAATATTACTAAAGGAACCATTAGGTAGATCAAAGAATAAAAATAAAATATATGAGAAAATGGTCAAGACAAATAAAGAAAAGCACATAAGAACTAGGAGGAAAGAGTTGGTTTACCTAGGAAAACATGAACACAAAATATTCTAGATGGATCTTCACAAAGAAAGGATATTGAGAATAACATAACAACATGATATTGGTTGGAGTAATCAAAATAGCTATACAATAATGAAAGTGAGTAAGAAACACATCCCACCATTAGGGTTAATAAAGAGATTTTCATGATAGAATACATCTTGCAAGGTATAAAAAAGCTAGCAACAAGTAAAGCTTGGGGCATATAGTTTTTTTAACAAAAAAAACATTTAAGATGGGGAGAATATATACTAGCACCTCCAATGAATGAAATCTTTAATGAAGCCATCCAAAACAGCTTCTCGACAAAGTGGACATCTAGCCTAACCATACCTCTATTAATAAGAGAAGATATAGATAAGATCTCAAACTACAAAACTATCACATGGTCAATCCCTTTTTTGGAAATTTTTTTGGGCGTATGATAGAACATAGAAATAGTAGTTAGGAAGAATAAAATGGAAAGAGGGAAAAAGGACAATAAAGTTTTAAACCCACACACTCAACTATTAATCACTTTGCCATGCTTAGAAACCTAGGTTAAAAGTTTGTGGAAACAAAAGGGGATGCATGTTATTTCTTTGTAGACTTCAAAAAGGAATTCAACATAGTTATTAGGATAACATTATAGAGTAGTGTAACACTTGCTAAAATGCCCACACGGGACCCAAGAACAACCTAGGGTTAGCTAGAAAAATTATGAATTTTTTTTTTTAAAAGCATGCCCATAAAAGGTTTCGAAAACAACGATTGCTTCATTAACATTTCTAGTCAAATATATTTAATAGATAAAAAATTTCCATCATAATAAATATTAAACCCACATTAAACTTTAATGAATTTAATCTGACTAAGCATGGAAAATTTCCCTAAGCGTTATTTAAATAAACAAATTAATTACTACTATAGTTGAATATCCCCACATGGAATGTCAAGGGTAAAAGAGGCCAATATAATTAAATACCAAAGTTATTTAATTTATACAAGGTTGAAACAATTAGTAGGGTCCCTCATTTAATATTGGGTTAGAAAGTCAAGCCATGTTTTTTAAATTAAAAGATAATTTCCACTCACCCACTCTCTACCTACTTTTTGTAGGGATGAATCTCATCCCTTGGATGGATTCAATTAGGACCCTCGATGATGAAATACAAAAACTAACCCTAAAGCAAGCTTCTGAAGGTTTATTTCTCATTTCCATTTGGTTCATTATTTTCTCTTTTATTTTGCAGGTTGTTGGAGGAGGAAGGGAATCCATTGGAGGACATTCCAAGCTTTTGGAGAGGCTTTATAAGTTTTATTATTCTCTAAACTTGTTCACACCCTCTCCTAGGGTTTTAAAATCTTTTTTTAAATATATTTAGCTTAGTTTTCTTTGATTTTCCCAAATGGGCTCATGTGTTTTGCCCATTTTGATAAGGTTAAGATTTGGATTCATATTTTTTTTAGCATGAGAAAAATGTTTATTTATATATATATATATTTATTTACTTCCTATAATGATACATGCACACAAATGCGTGTGCACGCACGCGTGCACACACACACACACACACACACACACACACACACACACACACATGTGCAATGAGGGAAGTACAGGCCACAATTGTTATAAATTGCATACAAGCCGTGAAAATAGAATGTGTAGGGTTTGTTTGTATGATGGCCGCTTAAGGAATTTGGTGGTTTTAAGTTAATAGTTTCAAAGACTATGGGGTGGGGTAGTCGAACCCACCCCCTACCATATCTACTTACTCTTCCACCAAGGGGCCACAGCTTAGGTCCCCTCCCACCATGGCTTAGCTTAAATCCTTTTTTTTGTTATAACTTTTACCACAAAAGCTTTGTTAAGGAAATTATATCTATATATATATATATATATATATATCTTATAGAAGCATATTTTCATTAATATAATAATATTAATAGTACATGAATATTAATATATTTTCATATTAATAAGTTCATTAATATCAAAATATTTAATTGTTAATAATATAAAGAAAGTATTAACCCTACTACCAAAAGTAGTAATGGGATATAGCTAACACTATTGACAAATAAATACTTGCACTTGATTTATCCTCTACAATTTGATAAAATTTTCATAGGGGGTATAATAGATTTCATTCCATTTCCCTTACTAACTTTTAATGGATTTACAATGAATTTTATATGAGGATAACATACTAAAGTTAGAACTTGGATCACTTAATTGGCCTATTTCAGGACTAATGAAAACTTAAGTAATTTCCATCTACTTAAATAAAGTTTAAATTTCCTACAACAATGCAAGAAAAAGAACAAGATATTCTAACTTCTTCTTTTACATTCCTTTCAAATATTAAAACAAAATTTACTATTCTTTAAATTTTCACAACATACCAAATTGCAAACATTCTCACAACCAAACTTTACAAAATTTCCAATAAGTTTTAAAATTGAGAAACCACTAACTTTCCAATCAAATCTATACACTTTTGTGGGAATTAAGAAAACCACCATGAAATAAGATAATTCCCTTTTATAAATCCCTTTTAAGTTCACCAAAAGTAACTTGGAAAATAGATTTTTCATTCCCTTTTTCCACATACAATATAACTTTAATGTCCAAGAATCAAAACAACTTTTACATCACCTACCCCTGATCCTGCACCTATAAGGAGGTCCAATCTAGTACTTGAGAAGGGCCTGCAATATATCTCCTTAGTAAAGAAACATGAAACACATCATGGACGCGAGACAAGCTTGGTGGCAACGCTAGATGATAATCCAAAGGACCAATACGCTCCAAGATCTTAAAGGGACACATAAACCTAGGAGCAAGCTTAGAACCTTTTCCATAATAGATAGGGCTCTTATGTGGTATGACACAAAGAAACATCTTCATGCCCACCTCATAACTATGATATATCCTATGCTGATCTGCATACTTCTTTTGCATGTCCTATGCCTCCTGTAATCTATACCTGATAACAACAACCTGGTGCTGCATGTCCTATAGTAACGTTGGCCCAAGAGAAAACATGTCCTCTAACCTGTCCCAACTAAGAGGTGTCCTGCACTCTCTTCCATAAAGTTCCTGAAAAGGAGCCATGCCTATTAAACTTTGAAAACTATTATTGTAGGAAAAATCCACCAAGTATAGATACTCCTCCCATCTTGATTGATGATCCATAACGTACATCCTAAGAATTTCCTCCAAGATCTAATTCACCCACTCAGTCTGTCCATCTGTCTCAGGGTGATATGTTGTGCTGAAATTGATCTTCGTCTCGAGGGCATACTACATTGTAGTCCAAAAGTGGGAAGCATACAAAGGATCACGCTCACAAATGATCTTCTGCAGAATCCCGTGCAACATGACGATCTCATATAGATATACTCGTTCCACTGCACTAGCTATGTAGGTGGTCTTCACCCAAGAAAAATGAGCCACTTTCATCAATTTATCAACCATGACCATGATGGCATCATGGTGGTATCTTGACGTCAATAGCCCAACAATGAAGTCCATGGAAATGGTGTCCTATTTCCACTCCAGTATAGCATGAGGAAAGAGAAGGCCTGCTAGATGCTGATGCTCATCCTTCACCTTCTGACACTCTAAACAGTGTGACACAAACTGAGCCACGTCTCTCTGAAGTCCCCTCCAATGGTACAATTGTCTCAAGGTGGTGTGCATCTTCTTCATCCCAAGATGGACTAAATAGGGTGCACGATGAGCCTCTGTCAAAATTTCCTGTCTCAAGCCTCCATCTCTAGGGACATAAATCCAGCCTCTATGCCTGAGAAGGTCATCTGAATCTAATGAAAAAAAATCAAACTTTCCTTCATGGGATCTCTGAGACTCAATCTCTGCTCTGCCTGCAAGGTAGAAGCCGTCGTGAGGAAGCTGTTGTAAAATCCTGCTCCGTAAATCTATGCCTACTGAAGTGGCCATAACCACATGTCTCCATCTACAACCACATTTTGCTTCCCTTTCACATGATCTATCTCCATGTCATACTCACAAATCAACTCCATCCAAATCCGCTGATGATATTTAAGATTGGGCTGTGTGAAGAGGTGGCGAAGACTCAAGTTATTAGTCTTGAGTGTGAATCTTCGGCCAAGAAGGAAGTGACTCCATTGAACCAAGGCATGCACAACTGTTGTAATCTCAAGATCATGATTCGGATAATTAAGCTCATAATCTTTGAGTTTGTGAGACTCAAAAGTAGCTACTCTTCCCTCTTGCATCAACACACCTCCAAGCCTACCAAAGAAGCATCTGTGCATATGAAGAACTTTCCTTGAGGATCTGGCACTGCAAGAATAGGCATTTTCATGAGGCATTCCTTCAGTGTTCTGAAGGCCTGATCATATTTTTCTAAACATACAAACTTCTTCCCTTTCTACTGAAGGGAAGTGATGGGGTGCACAACCCGAGAGAAGTCCTGAAAAAATCTCCTATAATATCTTGTTGAACCCATGAAGTTGCGCACCTTTGTCACACTAATGGGTGTTAGCCAATCTACAATATCTTAAATCTTGGAAGGATCAACTATGATACCTTCCCCAGAAATGATGTGGCCCAAATACCGCACCTCTATCTGAAAGAACGCACACTTCTCTAGGTTCCCATAAAGATGTTGCTCATGAAAACATTGAAGAACCTGGTGAAGGTACTCCTTATGCTCCTCACACGTATGTGAGTAAATCAAAATGTTTTCAAGGAAAATGAGCATGAAGCGATCCAAGAATGTCCTGAACACCCCATTGATCAAGCTCATGAACACTACAGGGGCATTCGTCAAACCAAAAGGCACTACAGTGAACTCGTAGTGGTCATATCTCGTACGGAAGGTAGTCTTATGAATATCTACCTTTGTGATCCTTAGCTGATGATATCTTGACTTAAGATCTATCTTGGAGAAAATTGTGGCCCACTTTATCTGATCAAATAAATCATCAATGTGCGAAAGGGGGTAACTATTCTTGATCATTACTTTTTTCAGCCAGCGGTAATCAATACACAACTACAAAGATCTATCCTTCTTCTTTACAAAAATCATTGGTTCAGCCCAAGGGGACACACTAGGATAGATCAGGCCATTCTCTAGAAGGCCCTCAAGCTGTAACTTGAGCTTGCAGAGCTCAGAAATAGTCATTTGATAAGGTGCTGGTGAGATAGGCTCTGCACCCAAAACCAAATCTATGTGAAAATCTATCTCACATGGGGGAGGTAACCCCGGTAGCTCTCCTGGAAAGACATCAAAAAAATATCTCAAGAAGGGATGGCCCACTAGACTCACCCTCTAATTTTTCACTAACCATAACAGCATACATCTAGCAACCTCATCACACACACTGCTTAACCTGCATAGTGGAGATGGTGCAAATAGAAACAGGCCTCCTAACTCCTGCTATCACTGACCCAACTCCTAGATCATCTGTACATGATATGGTCTTATGGTCACATTCCACTCTGGCTCTATGCGCAGACAACCAGTCCATGACAAAAATAACTCCATAAGAACCCAGAGGAAGGATGTGAAGATCTGAGGTTGTGGTGAAGGGTGCCAAATCCACTACACACTCCTTAACTAAGGAGTCAACAGAAATTTTGGCTCTTCAAGCCATTTCAACGTCCCAACTAAGGCCCTACCTAACTGTCACTAGCCTACAATGCTCTATTAAGGATGGTGCAATAAAAGGATCTGATGAACCAAAATCAAACAAAATGGAGGTAGGAATAACACCAATGCTGCATGTCATCTCTATCACGGTACTCTGGTGCTCATCTTAGAGGTTCTCGACCACTACATAGATCTAATGGCTGCACCCCATGTCACCAATAATAGGATCTAAAATTTGCATCTTACCCTTATTACTAGGGATTTTTGGGCAATCTCTCTAATGATGTCTAACAATGCCACAACCAGAACATCTACCTGGTCTTCTCCAATGAGATGCAGCTGTAGTCAGTACTATAGAGGTCTATATTGTGGATCCTGATGATCTGGCTATGGACTATTGAGGCTTTTGCTGACGAGCTCCTGTTGACTGAGCTCTTGGTGCACCCTATGTCCTAATGGAACCCCTAGGAGGAGGCCCCATACTTCGTCCTCTCTGTACATCAAACCTTTGAGTAGGTTTGACTGGTGGATGAGTCTATTGCTGTTGCTATTGAGGTGACTATTATGGTGGCCTGAAAGATGACTGTACTGAACCCTCACCACGACGAGGAGGAGGAGCTCACCCCCTCGATCTGTTATCCTGCATCTACTAGATGCGGCTCTGAACTCTATCCCTAGCCTCCTACATTTTTCCTCATGTCTTCTCTACAATGTAGGCCTTATCCACGACCTCTACTAAGATCTATGGGTAGTGAATACACACTATACCACCCAAATCCAAATTTAGGCCCCTGATGAACCTGTGAATCGGTACCTACTCATCATGCATGTAGTCGACATACTGGAGTAGGTCTAGAAATCGACTCTCATACTCAGCTACACTCATAGATGCCTAACAAAGGTTGTGGAACTCGTATATCCGCTGCTGAATAAACCTCTAAGATAAGTACTTGCTCTTGAAACACTCCTCAAAGAGCTCCTAGGTACCCATCTCTGAATCAATGTGTAGTTTCTACTCCTTGGTCCTCCACCAGACACCTGCTCCATCCCTCAAAAGCTGGATCGCAACATGATATTTTGTGTTGTTCGTACAAGAATAGAGCTTAAAGCACCCACTCAAGCTCACCAACTAGGCCTCTACCTAAAATCCACCTGTATCTTTAGAATATTGAGATGGTCATAGCTTCAGGATCTCCCTGATATGGTATACAGCTGTCAACATGAAACCCTTAGGCCTCTCTACATGTTCATCTCTAGGTTTAGGGCTCTGAGACCTATCCCTGTGTCCAGAAATCCTATCTCCCTGTCCCCTCTGCGGTGACTCTGCTCTGGCTGACTCCATGTGGGAGTTCTTTTCCCTATGCTCCTTGCTGTGTTGAGAATATGCACGAGCCTCAATGGATGGCTACCTATCATGTTTGTTTGATCGTCCTCCTAAGTACCCTCTGCGTATAGTGGCATTGATGTTCTGAAGCATCTATAAAATCTGGGATTGAATGGCTACTATGGCCTGCTCTGGAGGTGGCAAGTCTAGGTGTATGTGAAAGGACCCCTCGTCTGGTCTGTGCCTCCTACATAGAACAAGGCGAGAGTTAGTTCATCATTATAGGTTTTATTCTAGTTTTCTATGTTTACGAAAATATACAATTTTTCAGACAATTTTATTTCTAGGTTTAGTATTGTGTTAGGTTTAATATTGTACTAGGTTCAATGTTCATGTCTCACATTTTCTTGTGTGCCCAAGGGTCCAAGATTTGAACCCATGGCTCTGATACCAAGTGTAACGCCCGCTAAAACACCCACATAAGACCCAAGAACAACCTAGGGTTAGCTAGAAAAATTATGGATTTCTTTTTTGAAAAGTGTGCCCGTAAAAGGTTTCAAAAACAACGATTGCTTCATTAATGTTTCTAGTCAAATATATTTAATATATAAAAAAAT